>CABFOW010000213.1:304725-330489 GCA_902141385.1 Timema californicum | reverse complement strand
CTCTTAAGTGAGCTCTCTACCGAAAATAGCATTATTGATACTATGAGCCCAGGACGTGTCATGTCTCTTTAATAAGGGAGGAGGGGGGGTAAGTAAATAAGAAATTTAATTCTCGCCTTTGGCGTGCACAAAACATGGCATGTCGAATTTATTTTCTAGCTCTTTGTTAAGGTGTCTCGCTAGGTTGTTTGTTCATCTGGTCCACGAAACTCATTAATTATCAAACTGTTCTTTAAAGTTGAAGGTTTGTTCATACCTTACTGAAAACCAATACATCAATAAACCCTAGTGAAAGAACAGTTTGATTAAATAATGATTGGAATAAGTTATTTTGAGGCAGGCACGTTCGTAGCATAAATAAAATTGTCACAAAATTAAGAATAATGACTCTTTTACTATCACTTGTCTGGTTGCCATATTAATATTATAATTAATACAAAATAGATGAAGTGGTTTGAAAGAAAAACTTCCTGGTAATGTTAATTCATCGAGTCTACATTGTCCGTTACTGAAAGGGCTAGATGGTAAAAAAAAAATATTCTTTTCACTAGGTAGCTATTGTACAGTTTGAAAAAAGCATCCCTCTTCCCTTCTTCAAAAAGGAAAAAAAGGTAAAAAAAATAGGCACACATAAAGTAGAAGAAAATATCAATAGGATGCAAGAGATGGTATATGACGAGAATACAGAAGAAGCCCAAGTAATGTAGCAACTACGAAGATCGTTGTAGTTTCGGCTTTGTGTTGCTATCCCCTGCCGTTTCGCATGGCTATGAAAATTACAGTTGCAATAACAAATAACATTATACCAGCAACCAGATGCTACAGACAAGAGTTTCCTTTAAGTATATTGTGCTATACCTCCCACTCCACGCCTCAATTTATTGAACTACTGAGCAAGGAAGTTAGAATGGCTACGGCACCAGTGCATTACAACAGTTTTAAGAATAAAAGAAGGAATAAAATCTGGTTTAGCTCTTGCATTAGAATATTTATGATGATAAATTTTAAAGTCAATTTTTATATTGTGTGCATAGCTTATAAAAAGTATGTTTCAAAACGCAATAAAAATATCCTTTGAATCTTCGGTGTAATAAAATCTGAAAGGTCTAACGTATGAACGAACACGAATCAGGAAATACTTACTAAAAATTATAGATCGAGTAAAACTTTGAAACCCTTAAACTCTTGCACAAACACTCCGATATATTAAACTAATAAAAGGTGTCATCCATCCCCGTATCCTTGGTTCGGATCCTTACTTGGTTAGTATATGGCTTGATTGCCCTGGATTCACGTGCGTCAGTTTATACCTCAGCTCTAGATATAGATATTCAAGTATCTTGTGTTCGTGCGTCAGGTAGTTTCACGTCCCCTGTCACTGGTTGGACTGGGTTTGATTTAAATGAAAGATAACGTGAATTGAAGATCACAAATTATTATTTAGGATTCATCTACTGCACACTCTTGTTAATTATTAAATAATGAAGATAAATAATGGAAGTTGAGTTGGAGTGACAGGTTCTCTCTCTTTGACTACGTGAGCTTCTAACACACGTCCGATCTGTGTGATAGTGTGATCGTGAGATTTTAACATACGTGCGATCGGTAGGATGGTGTTATCGCGAGTGACTAACACACGTGCGATCTGTATGAAGGTGTTATCGCGAGTGACTAACACACGTGCGATCTGTATGAAGGAGTGATCGTGAGTTTCTAACACACGTCCGATCTGTATGAAGGTGTTATCGCGAGTGTTAAACTAACACACGTCCGATCTGTATGAAGACGTTATCACGAGTAGCTCTTCAATGGCCACCGCAAGATCTTCTTGCAACCATGAGAGCGTTCCCTTCCCTTAGTCTATTTCCCTTCTTAGAATCTTAGAAAGTAATCGACCAAGGTAGCGTTTACTGTCACTTAAAAAATTGTAATTTGGGTTGGGGAAATCTTTTATGATTTGTTTAGTTATTTAATGCTAGGACTTTTGGATCGTAGATACTAAAAAAACAAAACAATCTGTATTGTACCCTGGTTTTCGAAAGTGAGAATAAGTGACGTTCCAGTACGTCCTTCACTGAAACTCACAAATCCCCCGCTAAAGTTAACATGAAATATATTTTATGCTTCAAATATAACTTTGTTTGACACCAAATGCACATCTACAATAATGTTGAAATGTGAAAAGAGATGAGATGAACCGAAAAAAAAGGAACTATAAATAAAACATCAACACAGTTTAATTTAATTTGGTAGTCAACAAAGGTCTACATATCCATTGATACTTTTTTATTTTATCCTTCAGTTTAATGTACTCCTTAACTACAAAATAATTAATATTCTACAATTCCCAATATGTTGAATTTCTCAAGACTTCTCTTTGACTAATGACTTTGTGATTGTCACACACAACACCTTTATTTAGGATTTCTAGGGTTTAGTTTGGGTTGGGCAAGTTAGCTAAGAAAATCTTCAACTATATCAATTAGAACTACCCGGGTTAGGATCGAAATTTCCTAAAACGGTTTTTTGTTAACAGTTATATATACCACTAACGTTTTTTCATTATCAGAATGATCCAAAATACCAATGTTGCTAAATATCGGAGACAGAACCTTATGATTTCAGCTGTTAGAGCTAGGTGTTCGGATCTAATCCCTCTGGACTTTTGTTTGTTGAATTTCAACATTTTCTCAGGCAAGAGTGTATAAATATTCTTAAAAATTTCTCTTTCTTGATCCTGATCCCTAAATAGCTAAAGTGTCAATCGAAGTCGAATAGTGCAAATATTTTTTTTCTTATTTTTTTTATGTATCTTTAAGGTGTTATATCATTTCTTGCCAGTGGTATTTGATGGGTATTCCATCAATACACTTTATCATAAGTTATTCTATACCCTTTCTTTGCGGACCCTGTCAGATTATCTTTATACTGGCTTATAAGTACACTTCATTTGTCCTGAAAGTTGACAAGCTTACCTTGATGGTCTACACTACACTATGATACAGATGATAAGATAGGGCCATAGGGTATTCAGTCAAGTTAAGATTTCTACCTTTAAAGGCGAACGATCTCTACGTGGTTCAATATGTAATAACATACCGCGTATAACCCGAACGGGTAGTAAGATGCGGTGCTAATAATAATAATAACATACCGGTGACCTGGTGGTCCAGGGGTAAGGTGTCAGACTTCTATGCTGGCGGCCGGGGTTCAATCCCAGGTCCTGGCAAAGATTTATCTGATTACCAAACCCTTCCTTCACCTCTGACAAGACATCTTGTGAATGTGAGGAATGCCAGGTCTCCACCGTGGTTCGGATTCCACGTTAAACTGTAGGTCCTTCATTTCATCTCACAATCACCCTACCATTACACATTAGCGTAAGTGCGTATAACCCGAACGGGTAGTAAGACGCGGTGCTAATAATAATAACATACCCCAGTGATTAGGTTTTAAAGTAGTGTGAATGCTTTTCAATATGAGCCTCTGTTTCAATCCATAAAAATATGTAATATTTGTGTATAGGTTCGTCATGATGACCTTTTTATCCTCAGTCTTGCTTGCGAGGGTCAGGGATCAAGGGGTTTGTCGGGTGAAGGGAATTAAGGGCAAATTCAGATAGTATTTTGAAAAAATTAAACAATTAGTTTGGATAACATATTTATTTTAATTTATATCAAATAGGTTAGATAATTAGTAATATGACAATATTGATAGTAATTTTGGAGTCTTACCCACTTCGGTGGTCACATGGTCTAACGGGCAACTCTTGCAGTAGACTAGACTGTTGACGACTGGGAGACCAAGGATCGAATCTCGGTCGGGTGTACTGAGGGTGGTTTACCCAAAATGGTTTTCCCGTCTCCTTCCACGGGTACACTTCTCATAAATATAACTTTCTTCATTACTAAAACCATTAGAGTAATTAGTAAATAAGCGTATATCCCGAATGGGCAGTAAGACGTGGTGCTAAACAAAAGTGCGTCTGAAATAGATCTAACAACATATTTCTTGCATGATAAAAACTTTAGGAATGAAATCCACTGTTTTAGAAAGGTATTGATAGGCCAATGCCAGACAAGCAGAGCCAACTAACTAACCGGTCATCCCCTTGTTAGCAGCAAGGAGGAGAAATGAAATTAGAGTTTCCATGACAACGGTCATGGGATTCCAGGTTTTTATTGCGGTGCAGCTGATGAGTTGGGGAACACCCATTCATTTCAAGATATCACCTACAGTCTGTCGTGGCGGCTATTGGTAGGCGCTTCTTTAGTTTGGAAATAGATACATCATGATTTATTACGCCAGTTTGATACATAATAGAATCTATGTTTATAAGTTTAAAAGCGTAACAATATAATTTAAAATAAATGGTACGGAACTCCGCGCGGACTTTTTCACTCTATTGTTTAAAAATGGAGATATTTACTCAAAACACGTAATATAATTATGTGAAACGAAATAATATACACTAGCAAACCCAAACATAAATTGCACTATATTTATGTAAAACTTTTTTGAGCCCCGGTTTTAAATTTTATAATTTAATTTTTAAAGAATTAATGTCCTCATTTGTATGTTTGGGTGTTTAAAAAGATCAATATTGGGTCCACAAGGGTCAACACTTCGTATTAAAATTTCGACTTCCGATTAATGTTTTCGACATTTTATTAGGTGTTGCACATCTTCATGTCATCGCATTTCTATTAAATTCCTCATTTATAATCATCTTGACCAATAAAAAATGTAAATATTGACTATTGAGACTAAAATGGAGATAGATCATTGTTGTACAAGCATTTCTCCTAAGAGGTTTAAAGAAAATTAACAAAAAAATGTTTGAGGGTCTTACTTATATTTAATACTCTATGGCATTGGAGAATATTGCGTTAAAACCTAAATAGTATCTCTTTACAACTAAAGCTCACATAATTCATCAAAATCTCGAGTTCAATTTTTTTAAGATCGCAATACTTTCTCTACTTGTAAGATAGAGAGAAAGTAAATATATTTACATATATTCGCACCGCATTTGACCACACGTTCGGGTTATACGCTTATGTACTAATTACGCTAATTGTTTCAGGAATGGGGAAGGTTATATTTATTGGAAGTGTGCCTACATATGCGTGGAGAGAGATTGGACAGTAATTTTGGGATAAACCATCCTCAGTACACCTGATTGAGATTCGAACCTTGATCTCCTCGCCATAGACTGTCTAGTCTAAAGCGAGAGTAGCACCTTAGACCATGCGGCCACAGAAGCGGGTTACTTAAGTACTAATTACGCTAATGAGTTAGGGATGAGGGAGGTTGAATTTATAGGACGTGTACCCCCATTGGTGTGGTGGTATATTAGGAAGCCATTTAGGGAATACCACCCTCATCAGACCCGACCGGTTTTGAACCACAAACACCCCATCATCGTCAGTCTAGTTTCTTGCGAGAGTGACGCCTGAAACCATGCGGACACTGAAGTGGGCTTAAAATAATTACATTAGTTTTAAACATAATTAATCCAACAAATTAAAAATAACAAAGCACATATCTGAATGATGAGACATTTCTAATTATCTTTTGTAGTAAAGTCAATAAGTGTAAAACATTGTGTCTAAAAAGAGGTCAAATTTGAATTGGTTTGTTGATTCTTAGAAAATTTAATGTAATATATTATTTTTAGATAATAGTAAATAAAAAGACTATTAGTTTTTAGGTCTCGTAAAGAAAATACAAGAAAAAAAAGTCTTTCACACCTATTTAAATTGTCATTTGTGGGAATGTTCTCGGTACTATTCCAAAAACCACTTGTATTGAAGAGGATTGGCTAGAAGAGCAGGTAACTGATCTTGTTGTGAAAGCCTACTAATTTTTGGATTCAGATACTTAATTATTGGCTTAGAATTGCCATCCACTCCTCCCCTTTCCCTATCACAGCTATTTGATGGCTTTATGTATATCAGTTATTGGCCTTAGTATAGTTCTCAGCTGCTCCGCCATGTTTACCATAGGGTTGTTGGATAAGTCTCGAGGATGAATAGCATGGCCTAGACCATTCAGAATTGAATCCCTAACTTTCAGGGATAGAGTCAGACACACTAACCGTGCAACCAATGATGTGGTTTATTTCTGTATTCCCGTGAGCTTTCTATCCTCCCCGTTCTCTAAGAGGACGTCTTCACTCCCACGACGTTCAGCATCGTAATGTCAAGGGATGAGTGATGTTGAAGACGCCAGTCAGCTAGATTTTCACCCCACAACTTCCCCTCCTTCAACCCTCTTTTTTATTTTTTTTAACAACAACCTCACCAAGAATTAAAACCCTGACATCAACATTAGTGGCCCCATTAAGAAGCCGACCGAGTCTTGTTGTAAAAGTGGAAGGTTTTACGTCGGAAGACGATCAATCATTCCATAAGAACAAACAAGCAATAGCGTCAAGAAGGGTGAGACTCCCATTTCCTCACTGGAGTAAAATAGCCTTTAATAACGTGCCCTCCATACCCCTACCCTCTAAAACTCCTAGCGCCATTAGCAGTCTGCCCTTTTGTGAGGGTGCAATGTAGATTGAGAACGACAATTATCGCTATTAGTTGAGAGAGAGAGAGAGGGGTCCCTTGGACTCTGAAACCTATGACAGAGAATCTTGTGTTATGTTAAAATGATTGAAGTCGAGAGGGGGTATAAACTCCCATCCCTACCAATGTTGAGATCCCTTTGATTCGACTTCAACACATGCCTGTTTGAAAACACCTTCAATGAAATAATTTATCTGTCGAGATAGAATTTCGATGTGAATAATTTATTAATAGAAATGTGTGTGCAATGAAATTTTTAAATGATTTGATGAAACATTCAAAAAAGAACAAGGCATTATAATTTAAAAATAGTATCTTAATTAAAAACATGATTGGTTTCCTCATCAGCAGCCTGCAAGGTAACATTATAGATGATGTTATGATATATTTTGTGCTATTCAACATTTAATTCCCTATAGACAACTTGCAAGGTAGCATTAGAGATAGTGTTATGATTCATTTTGTGCTATTCAACATTTAATTCCTTATCAGCATCTTGCAAAGTAGTATTAGAGACGATGCTATGATTGGTTTAGAGCTATTCAACATTTAATTCCTCACCAGCAACTTGCGAGGTAGTATTAGAGATGATGCTATGATTGTCTTAGAGATATTCAACATGTGCTACTCACCAGCAACTTGCAAGGTCGCATTTCGGCTGATGGCTTTCCCAGCCTGGTTTCGAGCCACGCACCAGTATACACCACCATCCTGTTCCTTTTTGCCATGCACCACCCTCAGGAAGAATAGCGAACCAGCCGGCAGCAAAACTCTGTGAGACTTTGTGTCACTAGGAGATGTCTTCACCAGTTCGCCGTCCTTGTACCACTCTATCACTGGTTCTGGTTTGCCCTCCGCTTTGCAGTTCAAGGTCACTGGTTCGTTCTTCGCCACGATCATATCTGAGGGGTGTTCAGTGATACGTGGACTGCGATACTGACCTATAATCAAAGAAATGATTGGTTGAAGCTTGATTTTACTGAATTTATTTTACAAACTACAAAAAATATATAATTAAGATAAAATTATGAATGATGTATCTATAAATAAATTGGTCGAAATTAAATGTTTTAAAATATTGTACTAAATGATAAATTTTTCTTGCCTATCAAACACATTTCTTGCTTATCCAACCAAATATAATCATCAAGAAGAAATTCAATTTTTGGGTTATGTATCCTTACATTCCTGAGTGTGGCACGCTGTTCTGCTGTCAGAGCAAGATAATATATTGGTATTGGTTGTACCATCCTTCAATAACTGGAAACAATGTACCAGTTTTTGATGGTTGGTGATAAACTCAAAATCGACTAAAGTATTCTAACCTATTAGATGCCTAATGCGTGTTCATCCAATTACATTTTATGTTGAGAACTGAAATATCAGACACGCGAACAGTGACCTTCTGGAAGTATTCTGAGACACTAGTTTTTGTCATGCAATGTATGAGACATGATAGCGCCAATAATTGATGAAATAAAAAAAAATCTTTGGAGCCAAGGAGCATCGTGGTTTCAAATTTCTATAGTGTCATAGATCTATCTACAGCAAAGTTCAAAACAATTACTATTAAGTTTATATAAACATTGTGGTTGTACAAAAGCTAACTATCCTATTAGCTTAATATCAGGCCCTAATCTCAACAGTTCTTGAATATCTATCATCAATATTGAGTCATTTGACCAGGATATTTTCTCTACATTTAAAAAGTTTCTATTCAAATGCCAGTTGGCTTACGATAAATATTCAAAAACTGGAAGTTACTATGTGTAGGAGAAATTTAAACTTATCTACTGACAAAATATCTTAAACATTCTGTCCAAATAGTTTATTTTTGTTATAATAATTGTTTTTAAAAAGATAATGACTTTATTTCGCGTCCCCTTTGATTCTAATAAGCCTAGTTTGGTAAACAGAATATTACGTCATAAAGTTAGAACACAGAAAGTGTAGATGATTTAAGGACCTAAGAGATAAGTTAAGACTTGAAACACATATTCAAAGGTTGATCATTTGTCAAATAGAAGTTCCTCCTCAAAGGATTTAACAAAGAACTTCATAAACACTCCAAATTCATGTCCGAATGATATTTGAGTTCGCAAATACTACACACACTTCCTTAGAACTTCCAAAAATCCATTACAGTCACTTCAAGCTTCTGAAGTCGTGCGTTAGTAGCAATTAGGAGACAAAGTACACAGAAATAACAAAGTATTTTAGTTAAGACTACGTTTGGAAGGTAGCCAGCTGTAGCAGCGATACACTTCGAGAGACCACAAAATATTTGTCTAGTAGAAAGAGAAAAACAAAAGCTCCACAACCTTTCTATTTGTGATGGGTTCTTTTGCCCCCCAGCCTATCCTCCCTAATACTGTAGAGAATTCCTTGTGTACACCGTGTTTAGAACAGTTTAAACAACATTTGAGACTACTTCAAAAGTGTGTATCAAATAAATTACAAGTAGGTCCTCAATATATTGGAGAAAATCTTAGTTTTAAATATTGTGCGTGAGTGTCCTATGATATTGAGTGTTTCTAGGTTAGGGGACCTTACTTCGATTTCGGATGGGGTTTACGAAGCTATTTTAACATAGTACAGGTTCATACTAAGTGACCTTCTCTTACCCTGACAGGTATCAAGCTTAACTTGCATCAAACCATTTAGAAAAAAAAACCACCCTCAGTACACCCAACTGGGATTCGAGCCCCAATCTCCCCATCATCGGCAGTTCAGTCTTATTACCCGCTTCGGTGGCCGTATGGTCTGAGGTGCTACACTCGCAATAGACTAGACGGCCGATGACAATGAGATCAGGGTTTGAAACCTGGTCAGGTGTATTGAGGGTGGTTTTCTCTAAACGGCTTTCCACTCTCACTTCACGCAAATGTGGGTCCACTTCCTATAAAATTCACCCTTACTTATCCTTGAACCAATTAGAGTAATTGGTAGATACGCTTATAACCCGAACTGGTAGTAAGACGCGGAAATAAGACAAAAACCCGCTTCGGGGGTACAGTTAGCTAACGCTCTAGTTTCATGTTGAGCTAGACTGCCGAGAACGGGGAGATCAAGGTTCGAATCTCGCTCGAGTGAACTGGGGGTGGTTTTTTTCCTAAATGGTTTTCCACTCTCCCTCCACGAAAAATGTGGGCTCACTTTCTTTATATTTAACCTTCCCAATTCCTAGACCATTAGCCATTAGCGTAATTAGTATATAAGCGTGTAACCCGAACGGGTAGTAAGACGCGGTGCTAAGTATTATTATTATTATTACAAAATAATAATATTTAAATCAGCTTTGGTGATACAAATTTTAAAGTGTAATGGTTCATTCATAATTATTTTTGACATAAATAACATCAATTTTTCAGATCATATGTATTGGTCCAATGTTAAAGATATTCTAATGAAACGAAAAAACACATTTTTATCAAAGTTGGTATCAACACATACATTATATATTGTATCAAATAAATAAGTATATTTTATTAACTAAATACGACAGTGCTATACTGGTTTTAGTATAGAGTAGCTTTCGAGCGACCAGATAAAGGCTCTTACTATGATGACCTGACTATAGGGGAAAACAAATGAAGGGTGCATACCTTCTTGAGCTCATCCCAGGGAGAGTGAGTTTTTAAACATCCCAGAGACAAAGATGAGTGATATGTGTGTGTGTTTTTGGAAGGGAGGGGGGTTCTTTTTATGAGTCACTTTTATTTTTTGTTTGATTTTTGTCTAAGGGCTTCTAGTGAATGAAGTGGTTCATACTACTTTTAGATTTGGAGCATCTGGGGATCTCAAAAATGGTGTGTGTGTGTGTGTATGTCAACCAGATTTCTTAGAAATATAACGTCCTGCGATACTAATTTCAGCGCTGGAGATGTACAAAAATATGATGGATACTTAAGGGTCATTTCAAATTAGATTATTATTAATGAAACACTCTATTACATTAAGAACTCTAAAGTCCATTGCCTCACTTACAATAGTACGCCATGTATCCCTATCTTGAACTAGTCATATCCAGTCCACCTCATTACATCATATCTCTGTCTTGAGCTAGTTCTATCCAGTCCACCTCATTACAACATATCCCTATCTTGAGCTAGTTCTATCCAGTCCACCTCATTACAACATATCTCTGTCTTGAGCTAGTTCTATCCAGTCCACCTCATTACACCATATCCTATCTTGCTTTAGTTCTATCCAGTCCACCTCATTACATCATATCTCTGTCTTGAGCTAGTTCTATCCAGTCCACCTCATTACAACATATCTCTATCTTGAGCTTGTTATATACAGTCCACCTCATTACACTTTATCTCTTTCTGGTCCATTTTAATGCTATCCTTCCATCTACGTCTAAGTCTTCCCATCAGGTTTTTCAGTCAATACCCTGAACACGGTTCTAGTCTCTTATATACGCTATGAATGTGTTGGCCACCGTAACCTGCAATATTTGATTACCCTAAAATTGTCTGATAGTGACTACATGATATGCAACTCATTTCTGTGCAACCCCATCCAATCACTATTATATTAATTCCTTTTATGACCAAATTTATTCCTGAGTATCTTGTTTTCGAACACCCTAAATTTCTTCTAGTGATGTAAGGCAAGAAACTATATTTCACACCCTTAAATAACAACTTATTAACTTATAAATGCATGTGTGTTCCCAATGAATTTTTTTTTTCCTTCGTAGTATTTAACATGCACGTTATAAAGCATAATTATTTGTATCGTCACAACACTTATAGTGAGAGTGAAGGAAACGTGAAAGAAGCTAAGTGTTTTGATTACTTTTTTTTTCTTTTGCTCCAAAGAAATCAAATATTTCTTTATTAGAAACAGAGTATAATTTTCTTTACATGGTGACCTCAACATTTTGTTGAATATAGTGTCCTGGAATTTAATGACAACTTTTCTCTTAATTTAAAAGTTTATTTTCTAATGCCAGTATGCTTATGATGGATATTCAACAAAAGGTGATATCACCATAATTATTAAGATAATTAGATTCTTGACTAATGAACAATATTTAGTTTATTTTAGCAACAAAAAAACTATATAAACTGCAAATACACAGACCTTTTCTCTGAGTCCCCTACATTACCACCTTAAAACATTTGCTATTTAATTAGAGTGGTTTACTGTTTAAACCCTACAGATATACTCCTAAATCTAGTTCATTACAGTGAAACTATCATATATGTATATATATGATTCGCCTCAATTATCGTGACGGAAAGAGAATCGAATCGGATGAATTCTGGTTTCAATTATATCCGTGTGTATCCTTCACCCACTTCTGTCCTGATGGGGATATGATACTAGGATATTATACAAGTGTGGACCCGCCTTTTGATTGCTATTATTATTATTATTAGCACCGCGTCTTACTACCCTTTCGGGTAATATGCGCTTACGCTAATGTGTAATTGTAGGGTGATTGTGAGATGAAATGGAGGACCTACAGTTTAACGTGGAATCCGAACCACGGTGGAGGCCGTTCATTCCCCACATTCACAAGATGTCTTGTCAGAGGTGAAGGAAGGGTTTGGCAATCTTAATTGCTATTAATAGTAGAAAGCTAAACTAAACGTATCTACTTGAATAATATTTAATTTATTTTGACCAAGAGATTTATTTGTCACAAAAACCGTGTGCAAACGGATGTTTCCTTTCACCCCACCTTAAAATCCACCCTCATCTTACTCCTTTAGGCTCTAATCGTTTATTAGAGTGAGCACAGTTTCTGTAAAGATGAAGAAAAAAGAACTACCGAGTTTAAGTAAAGCTCTCATTACAATCTGTGCAAAGTAGGGGAAAACAAACGAAGGAGGCTAGTTGAAAAGAGGACAAAAGGAGTTTGGTAACCAGTCACGAAGGGGGGGGGGGAGGGTAAAGAGGAAAGAGTAATGAAAGGTGGGAGAGGAATTATGAGAAGGGGAGAACATGTTAAAAGAGTGAATGATGAAATGTACTTCATACGACAGTTCATTGTGAAACCTCTTGATTAAAAATGAGTTCTGGCCATCTGCATCTTTTTGCTAGAGATAAAACAGACCACAAACGAAAGAAGGGGCGGCGTGTTTGGTTTGAATTTGTAGTTTATCAAATAGAGAACGCATTGTAAGGTAGCGGAAATCTTCGGCCTCGAAATTATTATGGATTTTAACGTTTTATGCGCCCTCGTACTCAAAAATAGGATCTAAAGCAATGGTATTTAATCTGAAGACATCTTAGGGGGTACCTACGTAAATTTAAAAATAATATATATACATAATATACATAAACATAATGAGGGAGATTAAATATGGAGGAAAAATACCACAAGGGAGACCAAGAAAGAGATGGGGGAGCAGATAAAAGCAGGTGTGCGAGGGAGAGGAGAAGAATGAAAGTAAATAAAGGAATGTTGGAACGAAAGAAGGAGGCATTTTATTAGACCGAAACGGCCACAGTCTTGAAACTGTTACTATTAATTTATTTGGAGTATTTAACGTGAACTTTCTGAACAGACTGATTATATCAGCATACGAGAATTTCTGTTAGAGAGAGCAGAAGAGCCTACCAATTTTTCCGGGAAAGTTATTTGCAGTTACCTTCCAGGTTTCTTTTAGGCCTACATGCCATGCTCGACATGGGACTGACGGCTCTACTTCCCCTTCGAGAAAGTTGTGCAAGGGATTTTCAGCGCTCAAGTAAAATTCATCGACTTTAGCTGGGTTTGAACCCACGAACATCGAGTCCTGAGGCGAGCACTTTAATCTAAGATCCCACCAAGGTCAACGAAAAAACAGTTTTGATTCAGCAACACGTCTTACTACCCATTCGGTTTATACGTTTATGTACTAATTATACTAATGTGTTGGGAATTAGGAATGTTTTAATTTAGAGGGAGTGCACCCGTATTTGCGTGTAGGGACAGTGGAAAACCATTTAAGAAAAACCACTCCAAATCCCAATACTCCCCGTCTACGGCAGTGTAGTCCAACACGGAAACAACAGTTATTGACAGGTGACCTTGCGGTCTAGGGGTAAGGTGCCAGACTTGTGCGCTGAGGGTCCGGGGTTCAATCCTGGGTCCGGGGTTCAATCCTGGGTCCCGGCACAGATTTATCTGATTGCCAAACCCCTCCTCCCCCTCTGACAAGACGTGTATTAACTACAGCTTGTGACTGTGTGGAATGCCAGGCCTCCACTGTGGTTTCGGATCCCACGTTAAACTGTAGGTCCTCCATTTCATCTCACAATAACCCTACCATTACACATTAGCGTAAGTGCGTATAGCCTGAAAGGGTAGTAAGAGGCAGTGTTAATAATAATAATAATAATAATAATAATGTTTCTGATGATCAGTACTCGTACAAGAACGCAGATAAAGATATACTTTATTTCAACTGACAACGGAATCATTTCTATTTGTGACATTAGCTAATTAGCTAGACGAAATTTAACACATTAAATTAATATGAGTGTCATTTTTTTATATTTTTATAAAGACATGTCGTGTGACTATACTCTCACAGTATGACTAAATTCGTAGCACTTAAAATTATTTAATGTTATTTCTTTTTACCTTATCACTTAAGGTGGGGCTAGAGGACGCGAGAAAATTTAAGTGTTATTGCAGTTTTTATAGCAAAACTTTGTTTTGGTCAAAATAATTAAATATTCTTCAGTAAAAACATATAGTTAAGTTTTCTTCACATGGTGATACCAAAGGTTGTTGAATATCTGTCAAGGGTTTCCTTCATGATAATTTCTTCTCTTCAGGGCCTTGACCCTGTCGAGTGAAAGTCTAGAACCTATTTTGTGGGATGGTGGGCGGGAGGGTGAAAGTCGTGGCGGGGCTTCACAGCCGACCAAAGTATCCTTCCGCGCCAACAAGATCAGATGGACCATAGAAACCGCAGATGGCGCTAGCTACCGGACAGGTCTTGTGGAAAGATCATACGTTTGGAAATATCAGTTTTATCGAGAACGAGTGAAATGTTTATGTTAATATTTTCAACACCCCTTCTAAGATAATATGTCAATGTTTATTAATTGTTACATTTTTTTGGAGCTGGCAGTTTTCTGTTGAAAAATATCAATTTAATCGATGTTTGATCACTGTTAAATTATAGAGAAGGCGTGTATATAAAAAATACAACTTAATCAACATGCTTCTAATATTGAACAAAACGTTTCCGAAAATAAAATTGCAAAACAATAAAAATTCTTCGAAATAAAAAAAAAGTTTGTTCCCATGGCTCTGCATTTCCACGCCAAATGAATAGAGCAAATTGCCTTCATTTAAAACGTTTGTCGTCTAATGCCATTACGCTCATAACGGATATTCAATAACTGTTGATATCACTATGTGAAGAAAATTAAACTCTATGTTTGTACGGAAACAATATTCGATTTATTTTGATTTAAAAACAACAAAATTACTTAACTTTTCTCGCGTTCCCTGCATCCCCACCTTAAGCGCTTTCTGTGGGCGACATAAAATTACACAAGGATTTAAACCCTTAACAAACCCCCACCCTCGTCATATGCCCCCCTTACCACAAAACCCAGAAACTTCATAGCTCTAATGAACAGCTTAGGGCGTAAATAAAGTCGGCTCTGAAAAAAAAAAACACGCTCGGTCTAAGCTAGGGAAGATGCGACCAAGACAGAGTGATAAGAAAGACAGACAGACACGTGGACGAGATTCAAACGTGACCATAAACTTGGTTGAGTTTTTTTTTTGTAATGGTTCAGTTACACTGCTCAAGTCATAAAAGTGAAATGATGTATTCGCTTGGGAACAGTTTTATTGCAACGTCATTAGGATTGCTAAATCAAAGAACAAATGAGAGTTATTTTGTCCACCCGATAGCTATACAAGCTAAGACAACGCATGATTAAAATGTTCGACACCACTCTCCGACATAAACGGACGATCTAGAAACACTAATAATCAATATAATAATGATGCGGTACTCGAACAAAAGGAGGTAATCCTGTCATGTCTGGTCTGCCTGTAAGGTGGAGGTCGGAGTTGAAATTCCTGCGGGGTGATACGAGATAGTGAGTGTATTCTTCTGCTTAGTATTCGGTCTCGCCCCACGGATAACACCTAACATAGGTAGGTAATACAGCTTGAACCAGACGTCTAAGAGCCCGTCTCACCCCACGGATAACACCTAACTTAAGTAGGTAATACAGCTCGAACCAGACGTTTTAAGAACCCGTCTCACCCCACAGATAATACCTAACTTAGGTTGGTAATACAGCTCGAACCAGACGTCTAAGAGCCCGTCTCTCCGTCTCACCCCACAGATAACACCTAACTTAGGTAGGTAATACAGCTAGAACCAGACGTCTCAAGAGCCCGTCTCACCCCACGGATAAGACCTAACTTAAGTAGGTAATTCAGCTCGAACCAGACGTCTTAAGAGCCCGTATCACCCCACAGATAGCACCTAACTTAGGTAGGTAATACAGCTTGTACCAGCCATCTTAAGAGCCCGTCTCACCCTACGGATAACACCTAACTTAAGTAGGTAATACAGCTAGAACCAGACGTCTCAAGAGCCCGTATCACCCCACGGATAAGACCTAACTTAAGTAGGTAATACAGCTAGAACCAGACGTCTCAAGAGCCCGTCTCACCCGACGGATTACACCTAACTTAAGTAGGTAATACAGCTAGAACCAGACGTCTTAAGAGCCCGTCTCACCCCAAGGATAACACCTCACTTAAGCTACGGCCACGTTTGCGATCTGGTCGCCGCGTTCTATGACCAGTTATCATGGCACCAAGGCGTGAAGATGTGTTATTAGCCATAGTAGTATATAGTTATATGAAGAAGAAACGTAAATATATAGATAATAAGGTGTCCACCCCATTAATATACAGATTCGTACTTATGGGCAGACTTGTAAAAACCTGAGAGCACACCCCTATTTAATTATAATATTTTTTGGCGTCACGTATAGAATGCAATTTATCGCTATATTCACTGTATTAAAAAATATATTATTTACAAAGTGGAATTAATTATTATGATTGGAAACCACCTTTGCACTCCAAGCCCTTGCCAAACATTTTCAGTCTGTTGCAGCTTATAAGATAAGGCCATAGTCTAATCTACTAAGGTAAGACTGCTACCTTGCTTGTTTCGACTATGGTACAGTTTATAAGATAGGGCCATAGTCTAATACGTTAAGGTAAGACTGATACCTTGCTTGGTTCTACTATGCTACAGCTTGTAGTCCACTATGGTAAGACTGATACCTTGCTTTGTTCTACTATGGTACAGCTTATAAGATAAGGTCATAGTATAATCCACTAAGGTAAGACTGAAAACAAGATGGTTCCACTATGGTACAGCTTTTAAGATATGGCCATAGTGTAATCCACTAAGGAAAGACTGATACCTTGCTTGGTTCCACTGTGGGGCAGTCTGTAAGATAGGGTCAAGGTCAAGGTAAGACTTAAATTTAAGGATAAATGGAGTGTACACTTTATTTATTTTATATACTTTCTATTATGAAAGAGACATAGGGCTACGTATTGGAGGAAATATTGAAATTAAGGAATAAATAAATACAAGATGTATCGAAAACAAGAAAACTATAGTGTGGAGAAACGAAGGGTGTTAGCGGAACCTTTGATAAATGTAAAAGTCGATTGGGGCCGCCCAAAAAGTTCGCCGAGACCTGCCCTAAACAATTCGGCCACCGAAGCGGGTAATATTCTGTTCAAATGCTTCCATGTCCATGATAATATAGAGCCGCAGCAAGGCTCCACTACTTCAGATGTTTCTTGTCGCTTTCTTTATGATAGGTTATATTCAAGCGAAACTGGTTATTAGCTCATCCCATGGATTTCTACGAGCGAGTGACAAGGAGCTTACAAATTTTGCTGCGAAAAGTATTTTCATATACCTTCCAAGGATCATTTATATGCCACAATCGACACGAGACTGACGGCTTTACTTCACCTCCGAAGGAAGTTGGGCTACGGATGTTTATTGCCCAGTAACAATCCGTTGACCTCAGCTGGGGTTGAACCCACACACATGGCTATTGATATAACTATGTGTGAAAAAATGTAAGCTAAACGTAACGACTGAAGAAATATTTTATTTATTCTTGCCAAAAAAAATTGTTATAAAAATTGCCAAGTGCGAAGTGACTTTTTTACTCATAAGAGCGTGCATCAGATGCCAATTAACTTTGTGATACAGTCGGCTAGGAATCGTAAATTTACACGAACTCTATTGCACGTGGATCATTTATGATTAAACAATAATGGGAATAAAGAGTTAATAGATGTTTCTAATACTGAACATTGTTGAAATATTAAATGGCATTTGAATAAAAACTGCAACAATAAGGCCGTTTTCGACAATTTTAGAATGGCTTCACAAAAGAACATTATACACAAATCTTGAGTCTCTCATAATAGGGGCATTATGTGATTATTAACAAGAAACTTTGTCACTTTGTCACCCCATCGTCACCGGGAAAATTTCGAGTAATCTTTCAAATACGAGTTCACTCACACATTTCTGACTTATTTTGTAGGTCTTTTTTTTCCCCCCTTTTAATTCCATACCTCGATTGTACACACACACACGCGCGCGTGCGCAGATGCAAGCCGGGAGCTGAGTAGGGCCTGCTATGTTCAACGCTCTTAAAATGTTTTTCTATTATTTGTCTTAACTTGGTTAGATCTGCATCACTCTTATATAATACTAGTGAATGGTTGCAGTGATGGCTATAGATTTTCACGCTAGAATGCATTACAAATTTTATAATAGAAAAGGTTCTTCTCAGTTGACTTTCTAGTTAAAGGTTTACTTGTCAAAGGCTATTAATTTTTAATAGATTTTGAACTTTAGGTGCTTAAATTTAATCCAAAAGTATATTTCCCTCTTCACGCCACGATGAAAACTTTAAAAGGACCCCTCTACGAGCTCTATATTTGTTTCAACATACCACTTGAGTTAGAATTGAGTTACTATTTTCAAACAAATATAACTATTTTATTTACTAATATACAATCTTTTTGATAAGCGAATTTACAGCTTTTCAACTGTTTTTGTGCAGTGGCTCGTCTGTAAAATCATTCTTTGTTTACACGAGCCTGGAAACCATGATTTGTGTGGTTCCCATGTTGATGTAAACAAATAATGGTTGTTCAGACGAGCCACTGCACACATACAGTTGAAAAGCTGGAGATTCGTTAGGTAAATCGGATTTTCGTTGGGAAGTTGTTCTTTTTTCCGACATCCTGGATCACTAAACTATAAAATGAGTGGTCGTTAGTCAAAATGTGTTCAACTGTTTTCTCGTAATTTAAATTACCTGAACCCGCCTCGGTGGCGTGGTTAGCTAACGCGCTAGTCGTGTTGAGCTCGACTGCCAAGGGCGGGGAGATCGAGGTTCGAATCTCGTTCGGGTGAACTGGTGGTAGTTTTTTCTAAACAGTTTTCCATTCTTCCTCCATGCAAATGCGGGTTCACTTCCTATAAATTCAACCTTCCCAATTCCTAATCCATTAGCGTAATTAGTACTTAAGCATATAACCCGAACGGGTACTAAGACACGGTGCTAAATAAAAAAAATCCCAATTTTTTTTTTTGCCGGAAATGGGCTTTTCAAATGATACATATAACAATACAGTTCAATTTTCAAAAGAAGGGCCTTTATCTGATAGCAAGAAAATCAACTAGATCTACTTTCACGTATTCATACATCAAGTCACGCGATCTGCAGCAATCACTTTGGATCTATATTACCAATAACTATGAGATGAAACTAAAGATATTGTAAAATGGTATCAATTTTAGGCGTAAACAAATGTGTTCGAATTTTATTATAGGTCCTTTTAAACAAAGGTAAAGATGATGGATTAAATAGCTAAGCTATTATATTTAATAATCACGGTTATAACCGCATCTAAATATCATATTATTTAAATTGAAAAATGACACGGGACGATTCCTGGATAGTTCAGTGGTCAGAACATTGGCGTACTAAGCCGAAGGTTTCGGATTCGATTCTCATCTCTAGGTGTCATTTTTCAATTAACCGGCCCCGTGGTCTAGTGGTCAGTACACCTGTATACAAACCTAAGGGTCCCGGGTCCGATTCCCGGCTGGTACCTTGGGTATATTTCTATTAAGGGGAATGATTCCAACGGTCACCAGGGCTTGTTAACTCATACTTAAGTTAGGTTAAGTCTCACCCAGGCTCCACAACATCAAAATAGCCATCATCACATCATCTCATTACGGTTACGACGTGTAGCCAACCTCGTATGGCGTACCCTGGGCTACGCTCTGTGCCAACAGTGTGGCTAATAGTCTACACATCAGGCGTCCGCACCTGAATGTCAGTCCCTCCAACCCGTCTCGGTGTCGTAGTTAGCTAACGCGCTAGTCATGTTGAGCTTAGACTGTCGCAGACGGAGAGATCGAGGTTCGAACCTCAGTCAGGTGAAATGGTGATGGTTTCTCATAAATGGTTTGGTCTAAATGGTTTTCCAGCCTCCCTCCATGCATATGCGGGTTCACTTCCTGTAAATTCAACCTTCCCAATTCTTAACCCATTAGCGTAATTAGTACTTAAGCGTATAACCCTAACGGGTAGTAAGATGCGATGCTAAGAACAATAAATAAATAAAGTTTCTCCAAGTCAAATGTGCCATACAATTAAAAAAAAAGAATAATATACGTAAACGTTACATGTCTTACTGTAAGCTATCCGCACAAACATTTAATGTAATTCGTACCTATGATACTTCTAAGTAAACAAAAGGAGACGTAGTTAAAGAATGAGACGCTGAAACATTTGACTGGCCAGTTCTCCAATCCGAAAGTCATAAAAGAACACTTGTTTGGTAACGTCACTATCAGCAAACATTTCTCTTTGTGTTGTGTTAAGTTGGTAAATTTATGACCGTGGCTGTTATCACTCAAGCCTGGCTCTTAAAATAAGACCGACCTATGTTTTGGGTCGCGTTTGTTAACTGGTCGTTTCAGGGCAATCACACATAATACAGGTGGTCTGCACGCCATGTCATAACAATGGAGGCATTAACAGAGAACGAAAAGGGAGACCACCATTTAATTTAGACGTGGGATGAAATAGCTCTCATTTTGATCCCAATCGTTGTTTTTTGTGTGTATACTTTTATAACACTTTTTATCCAGTTATTGGCTAACTTTAACTTAAATAGTAGAGTCGTCCCTCCCAGTCGATTATAGGTTAGAGGAGTTGACAAATAAAAAAATTAAGGTATCCTGGTTGGATTCCAGTTTGTACTTCAGTAGGCGAAAAATTGATGAGCATACGTTCAGCTCCAACGCAATATTTAATTATATGATGCGTTATTTTAAAATATGGTTCACGCCTAAATACAGTCTAGAGAATTCAACATGGCTCTTTTTCCTTAACAACCCTATATTTTGAGTTTTATTAATAGAAAAAAGTTTGTGAAAATGGAATATTAGATCATATTAAAAGACATTTAAACCATATTGTTAGAGCTATGAGATTAGGTTTGATTAAAAAGGTCTCTAGACTGAGTTTTCCTGTAACCAATAACAGTAATTGTTTGATGCGCTTCAATTTTTCCAGTGAATATAATTAATGCTCTACAAGATTGTAATAATTAACGCTCAAATGATTTATTGCCTAAATAATATAACTAATACAACTGTAAAAATAATCTTTATTCATACCATATAAAAATAAAACTAGTAAAATATGTGAGTGTTTTTTCTACCATAACAATGATAATAGCTTTTTTTTATAAATGATGTGTTCCCTAAAAGAAGAACCAAATTGTTTATTAGTAAATTTCTGAAATTATAGTGTGATTCTTATATAAGTTAATTCATATTTCCAAAATATATTTTTGGTAATTATTTCATTGATTTAACTCCGATTCATGAATGTTTACAAGTACTATATATATATAATTAAACTGTGTGTCTGGATACAGGGAAACATCACCCAAGTGCCAGGTGGTAAAAGAGCAAAGAATGTTGCCGGTGTCTCGGTCTCCCACCTCCAATGGAAACATCACCTGACTGTTAGACGGTAAAAGATCAAAGAATGTTGCCAGTGTCTTGGTCTCCCACCTCCAATGGAAATATCGCTCAAGGGTCCAGCGGTAAAGGATCAAAGAATGTTGCCAGTATCTCAGTCTCCCACCACTAATGGAAATATCGCCCAAGGGTCCGGCGGTAAAAGATCAAAGAATGTTGCCGGTGTTTCAGTCTCCCATTTTCAATGGGAAACACCGCCCAAGTGCCTGGTGGTAAAAGATCAAAGAATGTTGCAAGTGTCTCGGTTTCCCACCTCCAATGGAAACATCACTCAGTGTGTACCCACGCGCAAACAACGGCCAGAAACTTTTGAATTTTTATCAGTTTACTTCTTTTCCTTGTTCTAGTAGTAGTATCTTGATAGTGTTATGGTGGTGATTTTATTGTGGATGTTGTTACTACCGATTTTTAAATGAGCACCCATCATTCAACGATACCGCTGACAACAAACAGTCATCGCAATTCTCCCCCCGTCCTAAAAACTCCCTTTTCCACCAATTTTTATTTTTTATTTTAGCGACATTTAACTATCATGAAAGCCACAGCAACACCAGTAGCAATATGCTGTGGATCAATCGCGAAAGGAACGGAGACTGGTGATATGTTGTAATATTATTGGTTTAGATTACTCTAAATTATATAAAAAGTCATGGATGAAGTTAATTTTTCTTTAAAGTAACATATGTAGAGTATCATTTTAAGATTCATCCATGAAGAAACACGTGCTTCTCAGAAATAATGGGAAAAGTATTACACCTTTAAAATATATTTTTATACCATATTTCCTGTTAAAAGAACTGCGCTATTTCCTGTTAAAAGGAACAACTCCACAGTATTTGATAAATACGGTACTCTTTAGAAGGAATGGCGGCCATGTTTATTCAACTTCTAGTGCCAGTATCTCAGGTGGACGACCAAAACAAAGTATCCGTCCACGCCAACAAGAACAGATGGATCACGGAAATCGTAGAGGGCGCTCGCTAGCTACCGGGCAGGTCTTATGGAAAAACCATACTTTTGGAAATTTCCCGTTTTCTCGAGAACGAGTGAAATTTTTATGTTGATATTTTCAACAACCCTTCTAAGATAATGTATCTATGTTTATTTATTGTTACATTTTCTTATTTTTTGTTTTGAAACTGGCAGTTTTTTCTATTGAAAAATGTCAATTTTATCGATATTTGATACCTGTTAAAATTATATAGTGGATGTGTATATAAAAATTATAATTTAATCAACATGCTTCTATTCTTGAACGAACCGTTTCCGAAAAAAAATGGCAAAACAATGAAATTCTTGAAGATAACCTTTTTTTTCCCACGGCTCTGCATTTCCACGCCAAATGAAAAGGGCCAATCTCCGTAAGATATTTGAAATCTAGAAGCAATCTTACCTCTTCACCTTGAGATAAAAAGTTTCGTAGTTTTTATTTCACCCTCGTTCTTATTGCCATGACAAAGTGTGGGTTGTAGGTGAAGGTCTAAAGGGAGTATAAGCTTGGACAGAATAGAGTCTTCCATAAAACGACATATACCATTGTAATTTAAGCCGTGTGACCTGAAAGCGATTGATACTTTCTCGCTGACCAAGGCAGCTGCCTTAAAGTAGGGTGCTAGTGAGCGCGAGTTTAGTGCATTAATTTTGCCGTTTTTATAGCATAAGCAATTTTTGGCCAAAATAAACTTTATATTCTTTCTATAGAAACATAGAGTTTAGTTTTCGTCACATGGTGATATCAAAGGTTCTTGGATATCTGTCATGAAGATAGCGACATTTGGTGAAAAACTTTTCAAATAAAGAGAAAAAGTTGCCATTAAATTCCAGGACACCTTTTACAGATATTCAAGAACAGTTGAGATGAGCATGTGCTTAAAACTAGACTCTATGTTTCTATAGAAGAAATATTTGATTTAGTTTGACCAAAAAATGTGTTTATTCTATAAAAACTTCAAAAATACTGCCCTATACGCACGCTTACTAGCAACCCCGCCTTAAGGACGTTGCTTACATGTGATGTAAGAGCAAGTTAGGATTACCCATATTTTTGTTTTATTTGGCAAGTTTTAAAGATAGCTCATTGAAATGAAACCCCTAAATTCATAAATCATTCCTAAAAATAGATTTTTTTACATATTAACAAAGTTGCTATTTTTTAAACGGTATATTTTTAATCGTCTATAACTCAGGCTATTTGGTTTATTCCCGAAAATGTCCAGTAGAAATCGTCTTGTCAGGATGTAGATTAAAAAAAGTTCGTGTATGAATATACCTATCTGGAAGATAAAACATGATAAAGGTAATTTTAAAGTGTATGTCCATGTTGTCCAGGTGCAAATAATAGAATGAGTGTTTAATTGGGTGCGTCAGGTTAATATGCAGCACACTTAGCAAAATAGCTTCAAATTCACCAAATAGGAAACGTAATTTTTAATCTAAGATGGAAGGAGTCTTGAACTAAGGCCAGAACTTTTGCATTTGGAATAGCATAAAATGGTTGGCTGAAATAAAATATTGTTTCAGTATATGCGTTTAGTTTAGGTTTCTACACATAGTAATCTCAATAGCTGTTGAATATGTCATGAGCATAACGGTATTACGTGAGAACATTTTTAAATACTCTAAACTCCTTGGTGATTTCAAAACTTTTTCGCAAAGCGAGTTGCATCTTAACTTGACTCACATAAACACTTTAAACTGTTTAAGTGTGATCACACACTTTGACGACAATACACAAAATAAAAATAGTGGGGGGAAAAAATGAGAAGTTCACCTTTTGAGGCCTCTTGTCTAAGTGATATTAACAATTTTCCTCTTCCTCTGACGAGTTTACACACTCACTATATTATTTTCTCCTTGAAAACATTGACTTGATTTTTAATTTACCCTTTTCTGTTTTCCTATACTAGCTAGACATATGCTACCACGGACTTTTTTAGTCCACATCCTGGCATGAAGATTTCTACAGATTATTTTCATAAAAATAGACTGAGCTGTAGAAGTTTTAAAAATAAAGTTTACAAAAAGACTTATTCAAGATAAAAAATATATATTTTGTGACAATGTAGAACTATTTTTAGAACTATAAAAAAATTATAGTTCGTGTTTCAATGTTTTTTCTTTAAAACTCACCAAAAAAATTGATACATTATAATGGGAAATCCTATCTTGATTTACCGTGATGTCACAGGTAGGAAACGTCCTCAAATTAATAGAAACCCTTTTAATCAAATGATGATATGGCCCGACAGATAATTTTAGTACTATTCAGATTATCATGCGTAGAAAATTAAACTAGACGCATCTACTGAAGTAATACTTTATTTATTGTAGGCCTATCCAAAATACTTTGTTATAAGATAATGTAAAAAATAATGACCTTGATTCACGTTTACTTGCCCTCCGCCATGAGAAGTCTTGCTATAGTAATACGGGTTCGTCCTACCTCCATGTTAGTAAATGTATATAGGACCCGATACAGTGGCTGAATAGTCTAAGGCAGCGGTTCCCAAAGTGTGCTCCGCGGAGCACTTGGTGCTCCGCGAAACATCTTCAAGTGCTCCGCGGAGAGATTGTAAATAAAAATAAAATAAATGTGACAATATCTCAAAATGGTTTATTTGTGCGGTCATGAACTGTTTTTAGATAAGTATTGTGTAGAAATAATTTAGCTCCTGAATCGTGCCTTAAAGCTGTGTAAATAGCAAGTATTATGGATCCAAAGTGCATTGTCATGCGGCACCTCAGTCAGGTTTACCCGCCCGCAACTTCTCGGAACCACACAAAACATTGAGAAAATCCGTGAAGCACACAGACTTCACGCGGCGAAACCAGACAGATAGGCTCAATGGCGCAAGCTAATCCCGGCTCAAAGAGAGCCTCACCTTACTTAAAGATCCGATTGTTAGCTTTGACACTTTTACAGAATTTTCTGGAAAGTCTCTATTGTATAATAAAAACTCTTTGTTTCTTCGCTCCTTCATTCTGTTGCAGTTCATTCAATGTTTAGTCGAGAGTCAAAACGAGTCAAATTGCAGTGCGGTGTTATTTTTTCACGAGTGCTTTTGTTGTGTGATTTTTTT
>CABFOW010000213.1:259666-293040 GCA_902141385.1 Timema californicum | reverse complement strand
CAAGTTAATTTATTACTCAGTTGGACTACTCCTCAGATATAAATTTTGAACAAATATTTTTTTAAGCATCACGTTTTACTAACCGTTCGGGCTATATGTAATAATTACACCAATGTGTTAAGGAAGGGAATGGTTGGATTTATAAGAAATGTACCCACAATTGCGTTGAGGGAGAGTGAAAATCCATTTAGGAAAACCATCTGAACGGGATTTGAACCCTGATCTCCCCGTCAAAGGCGAAATAGTATATTGCGAAAGTGACGCCTTAGACTATGTGGCCACCGAAGAAAGTTAAAATATTATTAAATCCATTTAAAAAAAATCTAAATACAAACAAAAATAAGTATTTATCGTTATTTATCATATAAAACCGTTCTAACATATCAATTTTGAATAGACTCGTTAAAATAGATATTTGGGCTAGTGTCCCTGTCATATTTAACAATGTTTATTTTTTATAAATTATTTCCCAAACTTATACGGGCACATTTCCTATAATGTAGTACCTTAACAGGTAATAAGATTAGGAGCACAAAATTAAATTTCTCTTTTTTTCCCCCTAATTTTTGTTTTAACTTATATTAATATATTTGAAAAATTAATCTCAAGCTTTTAACTCCCCTTATGTTTTCTTAGCTCCACATCTTACTACCATTTCAGGTTATACGTATTATTTACTAATAAGTAATAACATTAATGTATTAGGTATTGGGGAGGCCTGATTTAGAGGAAGTGCATCCGCATTTGCATGATGAAATATTAGAAAACCATTAATGGAAATCCACTTTCAGTGCATCCGACCGGCATCGAGCCCCAATCTCCCCATCTTTGGCAGTCTAGTCTATCGTGAAAGTAACGCCTTAGGCTATGCGGTCACTGAAGCGGGTTTTATGTTTATTAAATAGATAATACAAATTTTGTAGATCTACTTAATAAATATATTATTAAAATGCTATAATCATAAACAATGGTTATATAATATAATTATAGTGAATAAGGTTGTGCCAAAACATTTTTCTTAAGATTTGAACTTAATAAACATTATCTTTTAAATGTTAATAATATTTTTTTTTAAACTCTTATGAACAGTTTAGCCATAGCGATCATTCAAGCATTATTAATTTTCCCGAGCATGTTTTAAATTATCTTTAATTACATCTTTCAAATAAGGTGGTTGAACGAATAAGGTTTGTATTGCACGTTAGCTACATTTCCATCAACAGGTAAAATAAAAACAGAAGAGATCACGATTTGTTCGTGAATGAGATGCGTGGAAATCTTAATCCGAACCCCCCTCTCGCCCCCCTCCCCAATTATCATTTTTTGGGGGCTGTCATGGGATTAGGGGCTAGGCGGGGGGGAGATGGGTTTACTACCTTCATTACTCAACACTTTGGGTTTATGTACATTTTATTTTATTTTTATCTCAGCCAAAATTAAATGGATTAACTTAAGCTGACATTCTGTTTGTAAGATTAGACAGTGAAGGATTGGGACAATGATGCTGATAACGATATCAAACCAAAATGTGAATTAATAAAAATGAAAACGAGGAAGGGTTTCTTTTTCTACCTTTACATTATGGAAATGGAGACAGTAAAAACAAAGAGAGAGACGTGGAACATAAATCAAGATTAAAACACGTGGAGTGCAAATACTACCCAAGCAACGAAGGCCGATCAACGACTACAATGGGTGCCAGGAAAAAATGACTCAAGTCGTTTATAATGGGACAAAATAAATCTGGAATAATCTTTTGCTAATTTTTTTTTTGTATGAGTTTAACATGTGAAGCTTTAATACATACATGAATCGTGTTTAATAAATTGGTTTGTTTAAATAAGATATATAAAAAATTTTTAGAGATACGTTTCTAAAGAAGAAAAATAAACACTAACAACGGGTAGAATACGCAAGAGAATATCGACGTTTCTGCAATTTTTTAAAGCTAAACTATTTTTTTTGCTTTAAAAAATATAATATTGATCCAGTAGAAACAAAAAGTTTAATTTTCTTCAGATGGTGACCTCAACAGTTGTAGAATAAGTCATGTGGGACACCTTTGACAGATATTCAACAAGTGTTGATATCATCATGTGAAGAAAATTAAACTATATGTTACCCACTTTGGTGGCCGCATGGTCTAACGCGCTACTTTTGTATAAGACTAAACTGCCAAAGACGTGGAGATCAGGGTTCAATCCCGGTCAGATGCAGTGAAGGTGGTTTTCCATAAATGGTTTTCCAGTCTCACTCCACTCTAATGTGGGTTAGTTTCCTTTCAATTGGTGACCTAGTGGTCTAGGGGTAAGGTGTGGGACTTCTGTGCTGGGGGTCCGAGGCTCAATCCTCGGTCCTGGCACAGATTTTATCTGATTGCCAAACCCTTCCTTCACCTCTGACAAGACGTGTATTAATCACAACTTGTGAATGTGTGGAATGCTGGGCCTCCACCGTGGTTTGGATCCCACGTTAAATTGTAGGTCCTCCATTTCCTCTCACAATCACCCAACCGTTACATATTAGCGTAAATGCGTACAAACCGAACGGGTTGTAAGACGCGGTGCTAAAAACAAAACAAAAAATAACTATGTTTGTACTGAAGAAATATTTTTATTTATTTTAACAAAAAAAAAAAGATTTGCAGTAAAAACTGAAAAAATACTGCCCTTATCTCGCGTTCCCTACATCCCCACCTTAAACCGTTACTAATCGTATCAATCTCTAGTTTTAGTTTATGTTAACCCACGACTAAGATTTTTTTTCCCTCAATAAAAACATATTTTTAAACGGTGCTTCTTACTACTAACCCATTCGGGTTACACAACGCATTGGCCTAAAAACAAATTTCACTGGTGTGTTAGGAATGAGAGAGGCTGAATTTAGAACTGTTGTACCCGAATTTTTTATGAGTGACAGTGGAAAAACCATTATCAAAAACAACCAAACCATTCATCTCCCAATAATAGACAGTCCAGTCTATAACGAGAGTGACGCCTTAGACCAGGGGTACACAACCCAATGGCACCCACCGAGCCTTTTGCGTCTGCCCGAAACTTTTTGACCACAGCTAGAAAGTTCTTGACTAATAATTTTAATCTGTCACTTTTCTGACAAAAATCAAGTTTTTGCTTATCTCCAGGTATGCTGTTCTCAAGAATCTGGTTATTGAAAGCTCCCCTTTCCCTATCCCCCCTCTCATTCCTCTTTCTTTGCCGGCTCATTTTCAACGTGTATTTTTTATTACTCTGAACTATCATTATTCTCACTAATACCATGCTAATACTTCTATTTCCTTTGTAAATATCTTGACATGGGTCTACCCAGCGTTGTTGCCTGAATAAACACAGAATAAATATATAATTTTAAAAATGTACCTAAGCACCAAATTGGTGGTGAGCAGTTAAATATTTCCTTGTGTATTTATTTTGGTGTTGTTAAAACCGTAAATAAAGCAGTTTTTTTATTTATTTATTAACAATGACTTTTGGTTTGGTAAAAATTGAAATTGTTTCGATTGTTTAAACTAGTTTTGGACTAATTTGCGTGAGTACCATTTGCATTATTTTATGTGCGAACTTAAAAATAATTTTTTTAAAGTTTTAAACTCACAATTTTTTTAATAATATGTATTTTTGTGTGTGTATTATTAGCATTATTAATTATGTTCAGCAATAAATTTACCTTAAAAAATTATTTGTGCCCGCCACACTACCGTTAGTTTTGAATGTGCTTTTAGGTACAAAAAGGTTGTGGACCTCTCTCTGCCTTAGACCTTTCAACCATTATTTAACCTATTTTACGAAGGTAGAGGATGAATAGACCAAGCCAAATCAAAACGCACCCGTACTTTTGTGAAAATGGGTTATGAATGCCACAGTAAAATTTGCAAGATGTTTGATGAGAATTAATCGCAAAGAATCGCGGTTAAAACCTCGATCTTCAAGTCAAAGGTAACCAAGTGCTAATTACCTTTTTTGTTATAAAAATATATTAACCGCCTTGGTGGGGTAGTTAGCTATAGCTTACTGTTGAGCTAGACTGCCGAGGATGGGAGAATCTAGGTTCGAATCTCGCCCGGGTGAAATGGGGATGGTTTTACCTAAATGGTTTTCAAATCTCCCTCCACGCAAATGTGGAATAACCTCCTCTATATTCAACCATCCCAATTCATAACCCATTAGCGTAATTAGTACTTAAGCGTATAGTCCGAACGGGTAGTAAGACGCGGTACTAAGTATTTTTAGCATTTTTTATATAAATTGTCCCTCTAAATTGGTTCAAAATTTTAAATCCAAACATTATTTGACTTAGCCCTGTTTGAGAGATGTGTTTTCAAATAATATATTCGTAGAAAAAAACTAGATAAATGTGTACTAGCGAAGAGCAGCATTACGTTGGTTAAACAATAAAGGTTTATTGAGGTAATAAAGTAGAAATTACTCGTAAGTTGCTGTGATCACTGCGTTCAAACTAGAATTCCCTTAACACTTGAGAATTCCTGAATTGCGAAATAAAACAAACGTATTACGAGAGAGAGAAAAAAATCCACGTTGAAAAGAACATGCCGGAAGAAAACAAATTAAGGAATTGTAGAAGGGTAGCAAACCATAAAGAAAGGACGTGGCAAAGAAGGGAAATATTGCAATAAATGGGCAAATAATTCGTCTAGGCCATTAAAATGTTAGCGGGAAAGAGAGAAAGTAAAAAAAACTAGAGGTATTAAGGAAAATGTTGAAAAAAACACACAATAAGGAGCTAGAATAGTAAATATGCCAGAATTTAATGTTTTTGGCCTTCCTTTTAACCCCCGTGCATGCCTTTTTTTAACGAGTTTTCGTTGCACGTGCTAGCTTAGTTTTTTAAAAGTAATTGTTTGAAAAATTTACAATTTTTTAGAAGTGTGAAACGGGTTTGATATTAATAAATTGTAGTTTGTTGGTTTCTATTACAAAGCTTAGTTAAGAAAATGAAAAACCCATTGAAAAATTGATACAATAAAATATGATTTCTCTATTACATTAATATAAAATGTTAAAAGCAAAATGCAACACCCCCAATAATATAATAATTGGAATTACATTATGACCATATTAAAGTCATAAAATTATAAACATAAGTAATAAAATAGAAGTAGGTTTACCAACACAGCTAAATATTTTATGTTCAATAATTACCAGTGTAATTTTACTAACTAGCTAATTATAGTTTGTATAGTCACCACCTAAGTTATTGAGTTTTATTTAAAAGAATAATTACACCAATCAGCACGCAGAATAAAGATTATAGCCTTAGTGTCATCCTTTATGTTCCACTGACGAAGGACAGATCCAGGTTCAAATCCAGACAAGGTATAGTGAGATATCTATTTTTACAAAATTTGTTTTACTCTTCCTATCAACAATACCGCTATATTTATTGTAAATTATAAATTAATCGTCCCCGGTCCGTTAGTGTAAATATGTGGATAGTCCGGACGGGTAGTAAGACGTGGAGTATGGTACTATTCTACCTTCCTCTACCCCATTAGTGTAAATATGTGGATATACCGGATGGGTAGTAAGATGTGGAGTATGGTAATATTCTACCTACCTCATAAAAAAACAATTCTGTATGCCTTAGTAACACACTACTACGTGACAGGAACACTTTTTTTTCTCAAATATTGAGAAAGAGTATTAATCGAGAAATTTTTTAACCTTGATATTATTATAAATATTTAAGTTTTATGTGCCCCCGAATCCAAGAAAGTCGATTTTAAATTCTGTCCATCTCAATGTTTGTTTCTCTCTCTGTGGTTCTAGATCCGAAACAGTTTGATTGATTATATTCAATCTTGATATTTAAATGATTATAGTTCAACTTCAAGAAGTGTCCTTAAATTTTAACCCTACTCCCTAAATTAGGGGTAGTTTACTAATGAGTGATGTTTGAAATATAAAATTTTAATAAATTTGTATAAAATGGATATTTAGGTAGTTTTTAGCTGTAGTTTTCAGGTAAAAACTTGTTAAAGGGTGGTTTATGGATGAGTAATTTTTAAAAATTCACTTTTTTGACCCTGATGATTTTGTTTAAATTTTATATCTGGAAAATTCTAAGACACGACAATTAAAAAAAACTGTTTGTAGGATAAAAAATCGTTTGTAGTTTACTGACGAGTGATTTTCTACAAATTAAAAATATTTTATAGATTGGATTGAATGATTTGGCTCAAAATGGGAATCGGGTAAGTTGGTTAAAAAATAAATAGTTTTGTATGTATTTGTTTATATTAAAAGAAGTAATTGAACAGTAGTTTAGTGATTTCTAATTAAGTATGTATTCATTCTAATGATTTTTTGTTCAAAATTGACTATTTGACTTGCTAAACAATAACAATAGATGTTTATTTTTTTTTATTAAAGAAGCTTTTTGACAAATCTTACAAAATTTGAGATTTGTCAAAATTGGCCTTTGAGATTTATTTTGAAATGGGTATCTAGGAAATGTTTTTTATGATAAATGGGGAAAAGAAATATATTTTTCAAATTCAAATGAATTTATTTTATATTACAAACAATATATTTTTTAGTTTGGAATTTTCCAAGAATGGTTTAAACAAGTGTGTTTTAAATTTTCATAATTATGTAGATTGTTTATTATGATTAACAAGATTTTTTATTTATTTTTTAGGAAAACAAACTTAGGGTGGCTGGTATGTAGGGAACGTGAGAAAATGTCAGCTTTTTTGCAGTTCTTATAGCAAAACTTTTTTGGGGTCAAAATTAATAAAATATTGCTTTAGTACAAAAATAGTGTTTAGTTTTATTTACATGGTGACCTTAAGAGTATCTGTCATGAGCATGGCGGTATTAGATGACAAACGTTTTAAATAAAGAGAAAAAATTGTCATTAAATTCCTGTACACCCTTTATATATATTTAACAACTGGTGAGGTCACCAAGTGAACAAAATTAGCTTCTATGGTTGTATGATTGTGTCCCCCAAGCTATAGAATACACTTTATGAAATGATTTGTATGAATGCGTTTTACCCTTTATTTTTAAATATATATCTTTATATTTAAATCGTAAATAAATTATTTTCGATAATGATTTTGGGACACTATATATATATATACTGTATATCATAATTTATCCCAGGATGATCATATTATCAAAGTTAATAGATTTTAAATATCAACGCCCCAATCTATGAGTTAGGTGGCGAATATAAGGACGCCATTAAGAAAGTGTTGCTAATGTCATAAATAAGCGGCTTAGGTATCTTTAAAATGCCATGAGCTGTAGATTTGTACAAAATCACAAAACATCTGAGCTTACCTATAAGATATTAATCATTATGAAAGAAGATATTGTAGATACATAAGTAAATGCTTGTGCAATGGAACATGAGAAGTACATTGTTTTGCAAAAGACAGGTGATTTCCAATACCTGGTTTTCCGATTCAGTTTTCTAATCCCATTTCCAAGCTGATACTGCAAGGACTGGGGCTTGGGGGGAGGTGGTTTGCAAATATATTGATAAGTTAAATAGGCGGGTCCCAAAATCCAGTATCTCGGGTACCTTTAGTCATAGGGTTTCACCTCCCCCTTCTGAATAACTGAGGCAGGGGTTGAGCTTAACGACCAAAGCCCACGCACAACTAACGCACACACGCAATATCCCCTCCACTCCCCGCACCCACCCCTACCTAGACACGAATACATCCCCCCCCAACCCCTACGGACCCTTTATTTTTGCCCCCCACCCCATTCCCCTTTCAACTCAACACTGGGTTTTGCTGCTGGCTACTCACTTATAAGCCCAGCGTTCGTTCCTTTCATTCTACCCCTGCTGGTTCGTCAACCCACAAAGCTTGAAGGACTGTTTCTCTTCTTCCTAAACCGTTCACACAATGCGCGTGACACAGACTGTTCTAATCACTTACAAAATGGTGTTAATTTGGTTAATTTGGTTATTTTGTATCTATCAGTTTAATTAATTTGCTTCTTATGCGCAAATACCTCTAAAATGTGATAGGCTAAATTCGTCATAATGTATATATTTCTAAAATAAATATTGAGGTAAATATGTATGTAACTACTGGAGAGCAATGTGGGTGTGACTCACAAACAAGGGAAGGGTACCCATTAGCGGCACAATTTTGTTGAAGGCTTAGTTTTTAAGATAAGAATTATTTTGCTCTATGTAGGTGGCCAAGACCAAGGGAGGCTGCCTCAAAGTTGCTAGAATGTTCCTTTGAAATCTCATCATGTTTGGAGCGAGGAAACTCTCCTCAGTTCCTGAGCGTATGGTGTGGAGCGCAGTTGTTCCGAGCAATTGGTGACCCAGATCACCATAATTAATGTAGTAAGGGTTATTGTAACCCCCCCCCCCCCTCGTGTATGTTCCTACGTGTATGGGCCTGGAGATCTGTCAGGATGTCTTTGGCCAAAGATAAGAGGGGGATGCTATGATTACTTGTGTGGGTTCGTAATTGACGTTAAACTTGGTCTTTAAAGGTTTAGTAATACTACTATTCTAATATAAATGTGATGTTATAATTGAAGTTAAAATATGAACTTAGTGGATATAGAGAAGTGGGTGACCGAAAGAGCTGTTATGAGGTTTTACCTATTGCCTGGCTGACAGCTAGGCGGTCCCTGCACGGACGTCGAGCCTGGTTCCCCGGGCTCGAGCGGTAGCCATGACTGGTACTTGGTGAACCCAATGACTTAGGGTTCGGCCAGACTGACAAGCGTGCGAGCGAGCGCGCAAGCGACTGGGTGGCCACACTGGCGAGCGAGCGAGCGAGCGCGTAATTAGCAGACCCTAGTTCATTAGAGAATATGTCTCTGTCAAAGACACTTGGCACATCTCTGCTCCTCTAAAATTCTTACAACAAATATTTTTAATGTACTGAAGTGTTTTAAAATCAGATTAGCCGCACCAGTGGTGGAATGGTGCGTTGCACTCCATAGCTTTTGACTAGGAGGTAAAGGTTCGAAGGCTCAATGAACTGAAGGTGATTCTTAAAACTTATTTATTTAACATTTAGCACCGCGTCTTACTACCCGTTCGGGTTATACGCTTTAAGTACTAATTACTCTAATGGATTAGGAATTGGGAAGGTTGAATTAGAGGAAGTGAACCCGCATTTGCGTGGAAGGAGAATGGAAAACCATTTAGGAAAAACCACCCCCAGTTCACCCGACCGAGATTCTAACCTCGATCTCCCCATCCTCAGCAGTAGAGCTCAACACGACAAGCGCGTTAGCCAACTACGCCACCGAGGCGGGTACTTATTTATTGTTGTGGTTTTTTCATACTCTCCAAACTAATGGTGATTATTATTTGTAAAGGCCTACTTTGACTATAATATTGAAGTATTTTAACATATCGGGCTTACATATATGTATGGTCTTACCAATTAAATTAGGCCATTAATTGCAAATGTGTTAAGGCTATCACTGATAGAAAAAAGTCAAATATCATGTCAAAATGAGAAGTTTCCCAGCACTCAATGAACCAACATAGAATAATATTGCCTAGCGCCTGTAAACTAGACTGTACCGGGTCGAGCGCGCGCGCTTGAAAAATAGAAACAGTTCTATCTTTCAAGCGCGCGCGCTCAGTCGCTCGCTCGCTCCAGTGTGGCCACCTCCCATTACAACCAATGTGTTCTATTTTATATTTTAGTCGCTCGCGCGCTCAGTCTGGCCGCCCCCTTAGACAGTGTGATTTCCTAGCCTACGATCTCCCGTAATCAGCCAGTCCCGGGCCCCTGAGGGCTTAAAACCCTCCTTTTTAAACCGGCGAATCACCTGGTTTCTAGCTATGGCCTGCTTACACCTCCTTTTCGTGTCATCGCTTCTATTTTGTTTGTTTACTTACTCATCATAATTCATAACTATCCTCGCAACACTCGTTTTGTCATTTGCTACTCACAACATAACATGTTCATACAGCACTTCTTCCAAATGAGGCCGTTGGTGACAGTTACTTGTAATAAATACTCTTAATTGAATTATTGATAAAGTAATCCAGTTAGTTAATTTTTTAGTACCACGTCTTACTACCCCCTCGGTTTATACGATTATTTTACTAATAACACTAAAGTTTTTAGGGAGTAGGTAAGTCATATTTAGAGAAACTGTAACCAATTTGCGTGGAGGGAGAATGTAAAACCATTTTGGAAAAACAATACTCATTACACCTGACCGAGATTCTAAACTCGATTTTCCTATTATCGGAAATACACAGTGAGAGAAGTGCGTTAGACCATGCGGCCACCGAAGCTGGCTTTTAGTTGATTTACTCTAAGAATTGATCGCAAGTTAGTATGACAATTTATTAATAAAAATCTATGAGGGTTACAGTTTGACAGGGTAAGTTTGAACTTAAGAGTTTCAGCTGGTAGGGATGTGTTAATTGTGTACACCTCTTCTTACCACCCGTCCGGGCTACCCGCATCTGTTGAATTAAAAGCTTACTATTTGATTGTATAATTAAATTTAAACTTTTTTAAACGGGCTGTGTTTATATGCTACGGGTAAATTCAAAACCCGGATGAAGTCAATATTATCCAGATAATGTTGACTTTATCTAAAATACGTGGATGTTGAGTGAGAGGTGATTGAATAATGTTATTCCAAGATTATCCAGATAATTATTGACCCGTACTTGGATAGTGGCAATATTTATGGTTGAGGCTAGGTTAGTTAGGTTAGGCTAGGTTAGGTCAGGTTAGATTATGTTAGGTTAGGGAGATTAGATTAGTTTAAGTTAGGATAGGTTAAGTTATGTTAGGTTTGATTAGGTTAGAATAGTGGAAAATAAATCATAAAATGACGCATTTTGAAAGTTAGTGAACTGCTACAATCCAATTTAATGTCCAATTTCGAAATATTGTTTCAAAATAAAATTTGTATTGTAACGTGCCTAGTTTTACAAATATTATTCTACATTATCCAAATATTGTTGGTTAACGTCGATATCGTCCGGATAAGGTCGTAAATGAGATAGATTACTTTTTATTTCTGAATTTTTCAATTGCACCTGGCCAATGCTGACATCTACCAGATAATCTCGACATTATCCAGATTTCGAGCACTGCCCGTAACATCTATATATTTACAGTAAAAGGGGTTTTATGAGGAAAGTAGAGTTTAGAAATGGTAAGCACATGCACATCTGTGGGACGAGAACGTGGAAAACCCTTTGGGAAGAAAAATAATATCGTTGCACCCTGGCCGGGAATTGAACTCATGACTCCCCCGCATTCGTGCTATCATCCAAGTGTTTGTTTCTACGATGCCATTTTGTGAGTGTATGTATCTCGGCCTTGAGCCGAAACTATTTTACCGATAGGGCTAAAACATTTTCGTAGGTTCCCCCTAAGGATTTTTTTTAAATAAGATATCCAACCCTATTATTAAGGGTAGTTTACTAAAGGTAAAAAAGAGAATAAAAAAAAGGTGATTTACTCAAAATCGACTCTAAATATTAAAATTAAAATTTGTATCTAGACACCGATTACCATTAAAAACATGCCGCATCTAATTTACCCATACAAATTATTTTAAATGGTACCTTACATAAATTTCCTATTATGATATCTCCGCAACTATTTTTGAGATAAGAAATAACTTATCACTGCAGAGTTCTAAGACATAAAAATAAACAGATTTTAGTTGAAAGAATATTCTTTTAAATCAATTGTTTCTGAGCTCTTATATATATAGGCTGTATATATTAAATGGTGCTCTGGGAAATGGTGAAGTTATGTTCTTTGGTAAAAAGAGCTTTTCTTATTTTATCAATATGTTTCACTGTTTCAGTAACAGGGAAAATGGCCCCGTGGTGAAGTGGTCAGTGCACCTAGTTAGCCAGCCAAAGGGCCCCGAAAGGGGAATTACCCCAACGGTCACCAGGTTTTGGTTTGTTAGGCTTAAGTTAGATAGATTTAAGATTTTCCCTTTCTTCCACACCCTCATACTCACTATCACCCTCACCTCATCTTTTAATGACATGGAAAGAGCTTCCACTGAACTTATGTACCTTTAATGCACCCGCCTCGGTGGCGTGGTTGGCTAACGCGCTTGTCGTGTTGAGCTCGACTGCTTAGGACGGGGAGATCGAGGTTCGAATCTCTGTCGGGTGAACTGGGGGTGGTTTTTCCTAAATTGTTTTCCACTCTCCTTCCACGCAAATGCGGGTTCACTTCCTCTAATTCAACCTTCCCAATTCCCAATCCATTAGAGTAATTAGTACTAAAAGCGTATAACCCGAACGGGTAGTAAGACGCGGTGCTAAATATTATATTATATTATATTATACCTTTAGTACATTCGGACGTCCCCTGGGTAACGGTATAATAGTACGGGCTAATCTTTACACAAACTGGGCTGCCAATGATGTAGCCCAGACCGGCATTATTATTATTATCAGTGGTAGTAGTAGTAGTAGTAGTAGTATTTAAGTAACAGTACCAACAGTATATATTATTTCCCTTATGCTCGTTGGTAAAGTGTGATGCTCTTTTTCCCATTTTGTTTCCGCGTCAATGTGTATTATTTTGTTTAAAACTTTCTTACAAGGTTTGAGTATGTTTCTCCATTTTAGGTAGCCTAAAGAATTGAGGTAAGAGTGGGTTGTTCAAGGTACCATTTATTTCTTAATATTGGTACAGTCCATTTGCCACTGGAGTGATGGTAGCTGATAGCTAGTAAAAGTTAGCAGATCTACTTTCATGTATCCATTTGCCAAACCATATGATCTGTAAGACCATGATACGTTGCAAAAAGTGTTCATGGGCATGTGTTTACAAAATAAAACCTTTGACTTTGAAAGTAATATTTTGTACAGCTCTTTTTATAAGTTATAAAAATACATCTATTTATTTTGGTGCCCAATTATAACAAGGAACCAGTTTTAATTTAATACTTTTTAATTTATTATTTCACGCACTCTAATATCACTTGCTGACACAACCATTAAACGAAACAGCTTATATTTTAATTAATTTTTATGTTATTTAAATAAATTATGAAAAATCCAATGATACAATAACCTTCAGGAATGCCTCATTAGAAGCGTGTATTAACACTTTTGATTGATAATAGAGTATTACTAAGAAAATAATTACTATTCCCAATTAGTGACATTCAACCAATGTTTGCCATAAAAATATTCTGGTAGCTGTCAGTTACCAACACTCCTATGGTGAATAGATTTTAGTTCTGCTTCTTGTCACTCAAAGGTTTAGGCCTCAACCCGCCAATGTCGTATTGAGAGGGCAATCCGGAAGGGGCCCTCCCTAACTCCCAATCGAATACGACTCCCATCATCCCAGGATGACGAAGTGTGGCTCATTTGGAACTATTTACCAGCTTCAAAGCTCACCATTCTCTTACATTCAAATGACGAGACACGTCACTAAATTAATAGTGAGAGAGCAAGGACGTAGAACGTGAGGGGGGTTTATGGGGGTTTACCCCCTCCCCGGGAATTTATGGAGGGGGAGGTCCATATACTAGTATAAAAGCTTTTATTACGAAAGGTAAAGTTAAATTTTCTAGTGGACACCCCCTATGGAATACATAACAAACTACTTTAGGCAATGGTTCCCGAACTTAAAAATCTTAGAATCCCTTCCTTTTTAAAGTTAAAAAAAACAAAACGTAATTCCCCTACCTTCCTCTCCGGATCAAACCTAACGAATTATCATACTACCTCCCTTCCCCCAGACCTTAAAATGATTTTTAAAAACGACCCATATATAGACTTCAGATTTACAAACAATGACCTTAAAATATGAACAAAAACATGTTGTTTAATGCAAACAACTAAATCAAACACGTGATTTTCAAATTGAGTTTAATATATGATAAGATGCCTTTAACAACTAAACTCCTTCATTTTTCTGCTAAATATAATATTGGTTAAAAAATATCTGCTTCATAAGTAATAGCTACCCCCTCCCAACGCAACCCTCTCCAACCTAGTTGCAGTCTCACCAGGAATGGGTATTTTACAGTAGCCCCACGGCTTCTTTGGTGCTGACTGACAGCTCACAGCTGACTTCTGACAGTAAACATTTAGGTATATACCTAAATTCTGACTGTCAGTCTGACAGTAAACATTTAGGTATATACCTAAATTCTGACTGTAAGAAGTGACAGCTGCTAAACACATGTTTTTGCAGATCATTTGGTTTGGCGTAGGGATACATAGTTTGGTCTGGTAACTTTTCTAAGCCGTCAGCTGTGAGCTGTGAGCTGTCAGTCAGCACCAAAGAAGCCATGGGGCTACTGTACAACCAGACAACCAAAGATAACACAATGTTAAATGACTACAATATCTTCTCATTACGACAGCTGTGTTGAAAATAATTGTGTATTTGCATTTACAAAACATAAATTCAACATAAATGACAAAAAATGACTCAAAGGTTTGGCAAACCAAGAAGATATGTTCTAAAAAATCTCAAATGACAATAATAAAATAAAGACCAAAATATGACATATAAAAAAAACGTTCCCACAACCATCGGATCAAGAACATAATTTATGTACACATAAGAATTACCTTAGGTACAAAAAAAAAAGAGTATGACATGTCATCAAAATCTAGGCCACGCTAGATCACACAGGAAAATTGTATTGACATTAAATTCAACCGATGGGATAATTGCGATAAGTGCTATAATTGGAGTTTCGTGAGCTATCTACATCCCATAACCCTTGTAATGTCCCTGATTTGACCCTAAAGAATATTTGAAAGCATTGAAAATATTCTCCTCTTAATTATATATATATATATATATATATATTATTTTTATTTGAATTTTATATTTTATTACTTGGCGATTAAAGCACGTCTTCTTCTAAATTATTCAGATATGATAGTTACCAGATTGTAACTAAGAAATTACTAGTTATTTCTTGTTTTTAAGTTCACGCCCTGAAATTAGGAGGAATCAGCTACTGTAACTAACTTCAGTGTGTGACGTAAAGATGAATCAAAATTACAATGTTAAAGTCTGATGTTCAATTTGAGGCCGTGTCCGGTTCTCGGCCATTCTGTATCCTTCTATACGTTTTCGCGAATTAAACATTCTAGTAAGTTCTATTAGACTGAGATATATCACAGATGGTGCAATATCGGAGCTCACTGTGATGTCAGTCATTGTCACGGACGGACGTGTATTGGCTCTCGTGCAGCATGCTCATTTTTCAATACAGTATCAATGTTACTATCATTGAATGAACTAATATCAACTTTATCTGACATTATTAATTTCTATCACAAAAATTGAAGCCCAATGTCGGGGAATAATAACTATTACGTAAGATAACAATAGGCACACAACGTGGACCCATAGCAATAGACTTCGAAACATAGAGGCATAACAATTAGGGGTCCAACGTGGAACCAGCTACAACGCTACAATTGGCGTCCAAATGAAGGGGCCCATAATGAAAGTGTTACACCCTTTACGCCATCAGCCCTATGGCCCTTCTTACTTTAGCCACATTTTGTTGTGTGTATGTGTTGTTCTAGCGTGGGCAAGGNATATATATATATATATATATATATATATATATATATATATATATATTAAAATAAAATATATATATATATTTTTTTACCTTTCTAGACCATCACCTCACCTCTCTACGTGATACCAAGTAAAAAATTAGCCTAACTCCTCAAAGTAGAATTTCCCATGTTAATGAGTTACCGTTTTTTCAGCGAGATTAAAAAATATCATCCAAACAAAACCATACATTCTTAAATAATTCTAAAAATAATCTTACAATGTCATACAATTATTAGTTTTTTCTTGAAGTAGTTTTTGGTAAACGTAATTTTTATAAATCCTCTACAAATCTGGCTATTTGGCTTAATCCCGAAAATGACATGTAGGAGTCATCATGCCAGGATGAAGATACAATTGTCCGTGGTAACATATGTCTATCTAGAATAAGAAACAAGAAGAATCCAACTTTATAAACCAAGTCAATGTTTTCAAGGCGTAAATAGTATAGTGAGTGTGTAAGCTCGTCAGAGGAAGAGGAGTGGTGTCATCAGCAGATAAACAAGAGGCCTCACAGGAGGAATTGCTCATTTTCTTCTCTCTTTTTTTCTATTTCGTACACTGGTGTCTAAGTTCTAGCCCACTTCACTAAATAACTTTGAAATCTCCAAGGAGCAACGTCGTTAAGGTAGGGTTGTAGGGGACGTGAGAAAAGATACGTGTTTTTTGAAGTTTTTTTTCATCAAAACTTTTTTTGGTCAAAAGAAATCAAATATTTCTCCAGTAAGAAACATAGAGTTTAATTTTATTCATATAGTGATAGCAACAATTGTTGAATACCTGTGAAAGTTTTCCTGGAATTTAAATGACAACTTTTTCTTATTAATTTAAAAAGTTTGTCATCTAAGGCAGTTATGCTCATAACATATATTCAACAACTGTTGATACCGCCATGTGAACAAAATTAAGTTATATATTTATATTGGAGCGATATTTTATTTACTTTGGTTAAAATTGGGTGACCTGGCTGTCTGCTGTCTGCTGGAGAGGGGTGGTTGGGGGGGGGGCGTCTGGAGTTCAATCCTCGATCCTGGCACAGATTTATCTGATTACCAAACCCTTCCTTCACCTCTGACAAGACGTGTATTAATCACAACTTGTGAATGTGGGGAATGCCAGACCTCCACCTTGGTTCGGATCCCACGTTAAACTGTATGTCCTCCATTTATTTTACAATCACCCTACCATTACACATTAGCGTAAGTGCGTATAACCCGAACGGTTAGTAAGACGTGGTGCTAATAATATCAATAGGCTACATTGGCCCCCCCCCAAAAAAAAATTATGCTGTAAAAATTGCAAAAAAAAACAACACTTAACTCGCGTTTCCCACATCCTCAACTTAATACTCCTCAGAATCATAATGTTCTATAAAGTTATATCAGCACTAGAAAAACCAGATCAGAGAAGGTTGTTGGCACCCTAGTCCTCATATCCACTGAGGTTTGTCAAAAACCCACTCTGTCCATCGATATTTATTTCCAGGCCTAAGAGAGACTCGAATGCGGTACATCTAAGGACGCTCTTCTGTTATAAGTCGTGGTTTTTGACGCCGTCTTTAAAAAGTTGTCGTTCTTCTAGTACCTTCTGTTGAAAGGTAGAGAGATAGAGAGCGCCGCCATCCATCACCTTTTACTTCGGATCAAGACCACGTGTATGACCTTTACCGAATACTAAAAATAATAAAAAAATAATAATAAAATAAAAAGAAACACCTCTCATTTTTCTTCAGTTGATCCAGGGTGATTCCCAACTCCCCCTTCCCTTTCCTCCAACTACCACCCCATTTTCCTTGACGAGATATCCCACTATTACAAGAAAAAAGGGAGGGTGTCCGTGCATTTATAACGAGGATTTTCTTTTCACGCCACTTCCTCTTCTTTCATGTCTGCCATGTGGTGCCGCTGAGTAAACTGGAGACGTATTCTAGTCAAGAGGGAGTCGTAGGCAAGGGGAGGGGAGCGTGCACTTAAAAACAGGACATCACTCATAAAAAAAACTAGGCTTATATTCACTTTGATGGAGCCGGTATTGCATACTCGGAACATTTTAAACATAAGTATATACGGTGAACCTCTTATTAGCGGATTCTTCTTTATAACGGACAGGTTAAATTTTCCCGGTAAAATAACATGGGCTCTTACGGTGAAACAACTTCCCAATAGCGGACAAAATTACATTGGCATTTACGGTAAAACAACCTCCCAATAATGGAGTTTCTCAATGACGGACACGAACACTTCTAGAGACGAATATTTATGCATACAAATCTCTCAACAGCGGACAAAAATTGAAACACCTTCATTTATAGTATTTGATTGTAGGAATGTCAGGAATTCCGCTGTCTCGTGTGAAATGTGGGCAGTCCGACCTTCCCCCCTTAGTGAAGGTTTCTAAAATATTATACTACATTAAGCTAAGTAAAGTAGTTGTTCACTTGTCATTATTATCCTGCATAAAATAACTATACAATGCAGTAATTAGATTTTTGTCGTTAATAGCCACAGTATATAGGTTAACCACGGTAGTAGAGCTGGTATCTGACAGCTAGCAGAAGGTCTTTAATAATAATAATAATAATTATTATTATTATTATTATTATTAGCACCACGTCTTACTACCCGTTCGGGTTATACGCACTTACGCTAATGTGTAATGGTAGGGTGATTGTGAGATGAAATGGAGGACCTACAGTTTAACGAGGAATCCGAACCATGGTGGAGGCCAGTCATTCCCCACATTCACAAGATGTCTTGTCAGAGGTGAAGGAAGGGTTTGGTAATCAGATAAATCTGTGCCGGGAGCGAGGATTAAGGTCTTTAATGCAAATATTGAATTAAAGTAACTAATGTCAACATATTCAGAAATAATAATTATTTGCTTACTAATACTATATTATCAATAAAAAGGTTTATCAAATTAGTCTAATTATAATACTTCCCTTGTAATCAATTGGCTTTTTCGTAGCTTAATGAAAGAGCAAAATATATTAATTAAACTAATGTTTTTGGTTTGCGGTTGTGGTAACTAGAGATTTTATAGTCCATGAAATAATTAATTAAAATTATTATATTCACACTTGTATCTTGTTATAAATAAACTAAAATAATTATTGCTTTTATATATTGGAGCACTGGTTTCCAACCTTTTTCAGCTGACTCCCCCCTTAGTAGATCATCAAATTCCCCCTCCCTCAACATATTTTTGGGCAAAGTTATAAAACATATTTTTAAAACTTGCTTTCTTGTCACTTCTTAATTTATTACTGAGAGAAAATTGGTAAAAAAAAATACTGAAAATTATCGTGATGGTCGGCTGTGATTTGTTTTCATCAGTTCTTGAATATCGGGTTTAATGTTTGACAGAGCACACCACAAATCACTTTCCACATCAAGTAGACAACACCTTTTATTTTTTTTTAGAGTCCGGAGTTGAAAATTCGGTGGTGTTGCACGTGGCTGCAATGGTAGCTCTGGTTCAGGAAAGAGAAGAGTGTTGAGGGAGTATAGGTGTGTGTGTGTGTGTGTGGGGGGGGGTGATTCAGAGGTTTGCTTGCTTGAACATAAATATGTGCATACGCACGAGTGTCTTTTTGGTTGGTCACCTAGTTTTTCACCAATATGTCTTCAATTATTAGCTAATTTATAGCTTTATTTCAGAATTAGTTTCAAATACCCCCCCCCCCAAGCCCTTGCCCCACCGTAGGGAACCATTGAATTAGAGATAAAAACAAATACAAAATATTGGATCCAAAGAAAATTGATTTTATTTTGTAAACAGCGTAGGAACACAACGGCCTTGAAAGTTAATAAAAACGTAATCAACTGACCTTGTAAAGGCTTGTCCATCATCTTAATTTCAGAAAAGCACATAGCATTTTAAAAGCTCTCGTTTTAGAATTTTTTTTAATGAGCCAGAGCAGCCGCTTCCACAAAAAAGAAACATCCAAACGGTTTTAACATTACTTCATGTTTATGTATATACTGTTAGCAATTAAAAACAAATTGTTTATTTGTGTGAATGTTCCGACTGCAAAAGGTGACAATAAATCAACATATGATCTAGAAAATCATATGGTTTGGCGAATTGATGTGTGGTAGCTTATTCCTAACTGTCAGATATCACCTCTCCTACTGTGGATGCCCTATAGGTTCATAGAAATTAAACTTTGTTCAAGAAGTATCATATAGTTTACCAAATAATGGACATCTCTTAGTGACCTTTTTTTTATCCCGGAAGGTGTCCGCTATTAGGAAATTTCACTGTATAATCATAAGCGATAGTATAAGGATCTTTTTCTTCTTTGTTTATTACTAAAAACAGATGGAATACAACAATTTTACAAAATATTCTTATTACAAAGTATGAAATTCTCTGAGATTATTTAAGATTGTTAGAGTTATTATGTCTTTATTATTGTTTTAGATCAACATATTTACAAAACAAACTTAAAAACAACACTCCAAAACATTCATCAATTAATTAAACTCAACTCCATTTAAGCAACATGCAAATGAACTAATTAATGGTGCAGTATTGGTTTGTGCGAATGAATGTTGGTCTGTTTTTCATATTTTCTTTTGACTGGATAGAACTAGCTCAAGATAGAGATAGGGTGTATTGAGGACGGATTGGATAGAACTAGCTCAAGATATATGGTGTAATGAGGTGGACTAGATAGTATTATTTCAAGATAGGAATAGGGTGTAATGAGGTGGACTGGATAGACATATCTCAAGATAAGGATTGGGTGTAATGAGGTGGACTGGATAGAACTATCTCAAGATATAGGGTGTAATGAGGTGGACTAGATAGTACTATTTCAAGATAGGAATAGGGTGTAATGAGGTGGACTGGATAGAAATATCTCAAGTTAAGGATTGGGTATAATGAGGTTTGCTGGATATAGCTTACTCAAGATAGAGATAGGATGTTATGAGGTGGACTGAATATAACTAGCTCAATATAGGGATAGGGGATAATGAGGTTTACTGGATATAACTTGCTCAAGATATAGATATGGTGTAATTATATGAATTGTATAGAACTAGCTCAGGATAAATATAAGGTCTAATGAGATTGATGGGATATATTTAGCTCAAAATAGAGTTAGGTAGCGTACTTTTGTTAGTTCGGCAATGAACCTTCGAGTTCCTAAAGCCATAGAGTAGGTAAGTAGGCCCCTCATTTTCCATGGCATTAAAGTGTCCTACTAGTGTGCCATGGAAGCTTATATTATAAGTGAATAAGTTTGTACACTCCGTATACCCTCAAAGGTGTCAGTCTTACCTTGAATGGCTACCTTATAAGCTATACCGTAGTGGAATAACGTAAGGTAAGCTTTTCACATTACAGGGCAAAGAAGAAGCACAGTGACTTTTTAACATGCATTTCAACAAACAAACAAAAATTTACCGTCCTTCGTGACAATCTTTGAAAGAAACGATTGTCTAATAGAGGAAATGTTATACCTAGGTGTCAGTATTTGAAAGAACTGATTGTCTAATAGAGGAAGTGTTATACCTAGGTGACAATCTTTTAAAGAACTGATTGTCTAATAGAGGAAATGTTATACCTAGGTGTCAGTCTTTGAAAGAAACGATTGTCTAATAGAGGGAATGTTATACCTAGGTGTCAATCTTTGAAAGAACTGATTGTCTAATAGAGGAAGTGTTATACCTAGGTGACAATCTTTTAAAGAACTGGTTGTCTAATAAAGAAAATGTTATACCTAGGTAACAAACTTTGAAATAATTGATTGTATAATAAAGGCAATGTTATACCTAGGTTGCGTATAACCCGAACGGGTAGTAAGACGCGGTGCTAATAATAATATACCTAGGGGACAATTTTTAAATAATTGATTGTATAATAGATTAACTGTTATACCTAGGTGACAATCTTAGAAATAATTGATTGTTTAATAGAGGAAATGTTATACCTAGGTGACAATCTTTGAAAGAACTGATTGTCTAATAGAGAAAATGTTATACCTAGGTGACAAACTTTGAAATAATTGACTGGATAATAAAGGAAATATTATCCCAAGGTGACAAACTTTGAAATAATTGATTGTATAATAAAGAAAATGTTATCCCAAGGGGACAATCTTTGAAATAACTGATTTTCTAGTAGAGGAAATGATATCCCTAGGTGATAATCTTCGAAAGAACTGATTTTCTAGTAGTCGAAATGATATCCCTTTGTGAGAATCTTTGAAATAAATTTATTGAATCATAGAGGAAATGTTATCCCAAGGCGACAATCTTTGAAAAACGGATTTTCTAGTAGAGGAATTGATATCCCCAGGTGACAAACTTTGAAAGAGCTGATTTTATAGTAGAGGAAGTGATATCCCTATGTGTTAATCCTCACCATTGGGGCTATCGCATTTAACTACGCTGATGTTGTAGTAATTAGGAATGTGAGATTTAGATTAAATGTACCCGTATTTTCTTGGTAAGAGATTGCGAAACCATTTAGAGGGGGAGAAGAGGGGGGAGCTCGTCAGATCCAGCCAGAGTTTTTAAATCCTGATCTCTACAACAATGGCAAAACAAGAATAGGAGAGCTTGAGATTTAGTCTGCGTCTCCATTGTTGCGGATCAGCGAGAAAAGAATGTTGAAAAAAAACCCATTCAATATGCTTTTAGATAGATTGAGATTAATTTCGAAAATGGTAGCCAGGAAAGATGGCGACTCTTGTGTCATTTCTACGTGATCGAACCTCACTACTCTTTCCGATGAAATGAAATATAATTTGAAAGATAAACGGAAGCGCTACACTCCCTTTACAAAAGATAAAAAAAAAAGTTTTGTCAGAAATGGAGATTACATGGAAAACATTAATAAAATTTATTGAAATACTTTTTTTTAGAGGAAATTGGGAGTCGATAAGCCAATATCATAAATTCTAGCCGTTAACACTGGTCGAAGGGATACCTTCCCATAATGCACCAGCTCCTCTTCATTGATATCTTGCCAGCGAATAGGGCTCAGGCAAGGTAAAAAACAAAACAAAAAACCAATGAATGATCAAGAATTGTGAAGTGTTTCACAGTTTGACGAGAGATATTGTTGATAATGACTTCGTTAACGAAAGAAATAACAATATTAAAGAATATAATTAGAACTAGCCATGTCATACTGGGACATTGTAACAAGGGATTTTGTGGGCGGTTTTAGCTTCAGTGGGCTATTTTAAACATATATTGGTAAAATCATTAATTCATTTTTAAGTAAATAGTGAAAATTGACTCAGCATAAGTATTTGAAAAGGGTTTTTTATATATAAAAAATTAAAACAAAATCGTTAAAATTAATGTAACTACGAATAAAGCAGTTTTGTATGAATGTAAAGTTCAACAGGGTTGTTTTATTTATACGTACTCAGGCGTTCTTAACCATAGTAAAGGCGAACATAGTTTGATACCTGGATGGCTCCTCTAGGGGAATTAATTCTCCAAATATTATAAAATTATTAGTTTATCTTCCTTTTTCCTGAAATTCACCGTCCTCATGTTGTTTACTTGGATATTATCGATTTAGGTCGCTAATAACTAACAAACTGGTACTAAAACATAAGTAATAATAATTATTTACTTTTTAATTATAACAGCTGACCATAGCGGTAGAGCTGGTAGTATCAATTCATTATTCATAGGTAAAAATCTTATCTAGTAACTAGAAATGTTATTAACTCTACCTTCAAATATTAATATGTAATTTCTCTCATTTTTCATTTGTTTGAGGTAGTTAAGGTGAGCTTTTTGAACGAACCTAAACTAGCTCATGATAAACTAACTTTAATCTAGAAAAGACAACATCAAACCCCCGGCTGTTAATTCTTAAGTGTGAAAGGGAAAATCCACATACCACCAATGATAGTTATTTTCGGCCATACCTAGAATTAAACCCGGGATTCTTAGCTCAGTTGACAAACACGCTACCGACTGAGAAAGGGTGTCAAACTATTCATACGCCAGGTCATAAGATTCGCATCCATTACTTTTGATATAAATTTTTAACTATAAATAGATATAAAATAATGATTATAAATAGAATGTTATCATTTTGACCGTAACCCACTTCGGTGGCTGCATGGTCTAAGGCGCTACTCTCGTAGTATACTAAACTGCCGATGATGGGGAGATCGAGGTTAGAATCTTGATCAGGTGTTCTAAGGGTGGTTTAAAAAAATTGTGTTCCACTTTCCCTCCACGCAAAGGCTTTTAAATTTCCTCTAAATATAACCTTCATAACCCATAAAACCATTAGCGTAATTATCAAATAAGTGTATAACCCAAACGGTTATAAGATGTTGTGTTAAAAAAAAAGCAGAATCATTTTTATTTTTGAAAAGTTTATTTCCATCAAAATCCTTCTGTAAGTTAGAGCAGGGGGTATTTTTCAAAAACCTATAAGAATCCAATTAGCTTCAAGAAGAACTAGAATATGTTAGTACACCACTTGTTTAATAAATATTCTAGAAATGATTATGTTTAATTATGTCATATTTATTTATATATTAAAAATCTGTTAATAATTTATCAAATTTTTCTTCGTATTTCAAAATGTTTCGAATATGCGAAGGTTATTGCGGGTGTCGAAGTTGAAGCGAAGGAAATTTGACTTTATTTGGTTAAAAGGATGATCCTGAAAACAAATAAATACACTATTTGTTTTCTCTGGGTATGCTAGTCCTGCACTGCATACCCATGATTATATGGACTAGTTTATAAATTCAATATTGTTTCTGCATACTGTGTAAATATTAATGTTTAAATTGTGAATAAATATACATGTATAATGTATCTATATATTATTAATTTGTAAACTAGTATCTGTTCATAATTAAATAATATTGTATTTTATTATTCCTCCAAAAGGGTCTTCTACCTACCCAGCTTATGAAGCTCAGAACCTGCTGCTTGAAAACAGCAGTCAAAGCTAGAGAAGTTCTAATGGCCTTGATCAATGTCTATGGGGTTTCAACACTCCCCCTTGCCCCTCACCAACAAACATTGGCCAATGAGCTAGGGTGTTTACAACCCATGGCCTGATGAATATTTATCGCAAGAAAATTAGTGTGCCAACTGTTGAACAAATATTCAAGAATAAGAACCACAAAGATTATTTACTAGGCTTTGTATAGCTCAAGTAAAATATAAAATAAATAAAAATAATCTATGTGAAATAAACGTATAAATAACAAGCTTTAAACTGAAATAATTAAATACATATTTGATTATGTTTATGTATTCTAGACACATGTGTAATCATGTATTTGGCAAGCATATTTACCACGATTTTAGAGCATACACAGGTGAAGTAGGTGTGGGAGGGTGGGGTATGAGGGGCTAATTTAACTGTATTAGCTAGACACGGTTTTTTGTTTTTTTAGTATGAATTATTTATGGAGTTTTAACCATGTTCTTTTGGTTGTTGCTTATAAGTTTATAATTACATTATCTAATTATTAGTCATTGTGATTTTATATAATTATACATCTAGGAATCCCAAAATTTAGGAGTGTAATTTCACAGCTTCAAAATGATTGATCAGAAAAAGGTAAAATAAAATGAATTTTCAGATGTAAATATCTTAGCAATAAACCAATGACACAGCGATAGAGAAATATTCCCAATAAGAAATTAATCTCCCCCTTGTTACTGTTATCCCAGTTTACGGAGAGACGAGGGGAGTTGGGAGATGTGAAGTTTCCCAATATAGAAAGCTAGTACGAAAAAACATAGATGTTTGAGATATATTGTTCTAAACTAGAGTTACTCATGTTTAAATATTTCCAGAGGAAGCATCTCTTGACCTTCTTGGACAACGGTGGTTAAGAGTCTTTGACCCCCGAATTCTCCCTGCAGCTTTTAGGTACAGCATACCTATTAATTTTCTCAGAATACGCCACTGCAAATAGTAGTGGTGTGCAAAGCTTCGAAATGTATTGAGGTCAATTCTCCTTCGCTTCAACTTCAAACCTCAACAATAACCATCGCATCTATGAAACGATTCAAAGGAAGAAGAAATCTTCGAAATATTATGAACCTATATGAACTATCTCAATAAATAGGACCTATCCCAACATATAATCATTTTTAAAACGGCCACTAAACAGCATTTTAACACCAACTAAAGATTAAATGACATATATAACGTTAGTATTTGTAAATTCAAATATGTTATAGTAAAATAACTGAGTGTCCTTTTTTTTCTTTAAACCCATTTCTTTATCTAAATAAACTTAAATAATTTAAAAATTAAAAGTCGTGTTTCGTTAAAACAACAAAACACTTCTCTTCTTCAGTTTTGGTTCTCATGTTTAAATTATTATTATTATTATTATTATTATTACTATTATTATTAGCACCACGTCTTACTATACGTTCGGGTTGTACGCACTTACGCTAATGTGTAATAGTAGGGTGATTGTGAGATGAAATGGAGGACCTACAGTTTAACGTGGGATCCGAACCACGGTGGAGGCCTGGCATTCCACACAATCACAAAATGTGATTAGCATGTATAAAGCCTCTCTTTGCCTCTACCTAATTTTTTTTTAAACCTCGCAACCCTATGAGAAAGTAAATATATTGATAGTTAATCTAGGATTTGAACCAGAGTGCCTTGAGTTCGTAATCAATTACATAGCCACTATGTCAGTGGACACTGGCAGTTAAATGTATTAAAATAAAATAAATATCATAAAAAAAGAGTACACAAACAAGTTTAAAACCCATCAATAGAACGTTAAAATGAAAAATACAACCTATATTAAGGTGCAGGGAACGGAAGAAAGAATCTATGCTTTTATATTTTTTATAGCAAAAATTTTTCTGTTCAAAATAAATCAATTTTTCTTTCAGCACCACGTCTTACTACCCGTTCGGGTTATACGCCTATGTATTAATACACTAATAGCTTAGGAATTAGGAAGGTTTAATTGAAACGAAGTGCACTTGATTTGCGTTGAGTGGAAAGAGAGTGAAAAATCATTTAGGAAAACTACCCTCAGTGCACCAGACCAGGATTGATCCCTCATATCCACGTATTTGGCAGTCTAGCCCAACACTAGAGTAGTGCGTTAGACCACGCGGCCACCAAAGTGGGGTAAAGCAAATATTGCTTCTATGTTAACACATAGAATTTATTTTTCTTCACATGTTGATATCAACAGTTGTTGAATATCTGTCTTGGGCATAGGGGAATTATCTAATAACCTTTTTAAATTAATATAAAACGTTTTCATGAAATTACAGTACACCCTTGACAAATATGCAACAACTGTTGATGTGAAGAAATTTAAACTTTATGTGTTCTACTGAAGCAATATTTGATTTATTTTGACCAAAAAACATGTTTTGCTGTAAAAATTGCAAAAAAACACCTTCCTCGCGTTCCCAACACGCCCACCTTAACTCCTGCCCTTATAGCCTGGTATTATTTCATCACAGAGACTTCCGCAATGCGTATTGTTGTTGTATGGCAATAGCTCTTACTTAGTCTAGTCCCGCCTGTCCTACACGGATAAAATACACATTTATAAACATTTCGCAGTGAAGGGGGAAGGGGGTAGAAAATGGGAGGACGGGGGTCAAGGACAGTTGAATTATTTCTAGGCCCTTCATTACATTGGGACGTCGGCTATGATGAATAACTCCCAAAGACTGAGCTTACAGCGGGGATGTTGGACCTGTGTGTGTGTGTGTGTGTGTGTGTATGATATTAATAAACTACTCTAACTTTTTTTTAAACAGTACTCACTTTTTAATAAATATCTTTTTATGGATCTATAAAAAAAATATTCTTTTGAAATATTTATTAGGAGCGTTTCACCCTTGGGAGTTGAAGTATTTAATTTATGAAAACGTATTTATCAATGTTTATTAAATAATTTTCATGAGGGGACGAATGAGTGATACATAAAAAAATGAAAAGTTTATGGGGTTTGAGGTGATTCGAATATCAAATATTTGGTTAAACAAATCTTGATATAAGACGAATGTGTACGGTGAAATATTGTCTTTTCGAAGACACGAAGTGTTTTTTAAAGAAAGTTTTTACCAATTGCTTTCTCTCTATCACTTTTTAAAAATTTTGGTAAATATATTGTAAATTCTACCTTTTTCATCTCTACCCCATTAGTGTAAATATGTAGATATCCCGGAAGCGTAGTAAGACGTGGAGCACGGTACTATTCTACCTTCCTCATCTCTACCCCATTAGTGTAAATATGTGAATAGACTGAATGCATAATATTACCAAGACAGTGCACAAAATGACCATAGTTTTTGAAGAATTCTGCTAAAGAGCAGGCGTGAGAAACTCATTTGAGAAGAAATGCTCCCATATTACCTTTGAAGGAGTAGGTAAAACAGTAGTGATAATTCACATGTGGTATACTAGTCTCGACCTGGTGGTCTAGGGGTAAGGTGTCAGACTTCTGTGCTGGTGGCCGGGGTTCAATCCTCGGTCCCGGCAAAGATTTATCTGATTACCGAACCCTTCTTTCACCTCTGACAAGACATATTGTGAGTGTGGGGAATGCCAGGCCTCCACCGTGGGTTCGGATTCCACGTTAAACTGTAGGTCCTCCATTTCATCTTACAATCACCATACCATTACACATTAGCTTAAGTGGGTATAACCCGAACGGGTAGTAAGACGCGGTGCTAATAATAATAATAATATACTAGTCCTGGTGCACCCGGTGGAGATTCGAACATTAACCTCACTTTCTACATAAATATATGACTAAACAATGTGGATCCATTACTTAAATCAAAATAGGTATTTTATTGTAAAATACATGAAAATAAGAATTAATAACAAAACATTGTTAGAGTAATCAAGTAACATGTATTATGGACAGGACATGCAGTACGAATGGGAGAAACTAGAACAGTATTGACTGGAAAGCCCATTGGGAAGAGATCAGTGGTAAGACCTAGCTCAAGATAGGGATAGGGTGTAATGAATTGGACTGGATAGGATTAGCTTAAGGTAGTGATATGGTGTAGTGATTTGGACTGGATAGAACTAGCTCAAGATAGGGATAGGATGTAATGAGTTGGACTGGATAGGACTATCTTAATAGAGGGATATGATGTAATGATTTGGACTGGATAGGATTAGCTAAAGATAGGGATAGGATGTAATGAGTTGGACTGGATAGGACTAGCTAAATATAGGAATAGGGTGTAATGAGTTAGAATGGATAGGGCTAGCTTAAGATAGGGATAGGGTGTAATGAGTTGAACTGGATAGGACCAGCTTTAGATAGGGATAGGGTGTAATGAGTTGGACTGGATAGGACTAGCTTAAGAAAGGGATATGGTGTAATGATTTGGACGGGATAGGACTAGCTAAAGATAGGGATAGGGTTTAATGAGTTGGACTGGATAGGACTAGCTAAATATAGGAATAGTGTGTAATAAGTTGGACTGGGTAGGACTAGCTAAATATAGGGATAGGTTGTAATGAGTTGGAGTAGATACGATTAGCTAAATATAGGGATAGGTTGTAGTGAGTTGTAATGGATAGGACTAGCTAAGGATAGGGATAGGTGGCGTTTTTTTGTAACTGCGGCAGTGAACTTTAAAATCCCCTGTGTCATATAATAAGCAAGTAAGATATAATAATATTGATTGTTTTCTATAAACAAAACATCATACGAAAGTTTCAGAGACAAATGAGTGCTTCTCAGAACTTGTTTGTGTTGATTCAGGTGAAAAAATGTAGTTAATCTCAGACGTATGATAAGTTATACGTCATTATATATTTTTATTATTTATTTTCATATACTACATGTAAAAGAATAATACATCTTTTTTTTATTGAAGGTGATGTTTTGGTACTAATCAATGCTTTAAGTTTGAGCGGATGATCAACAATAGCTACCAGATCCGTTCCGCATCCTCAAGGCCTTAATCTGCAGCAGGGGAATAGCTCAATGACAAGGCGTTATAGGCAGGGGAAGAAGCGCTCAGATACCCATTGTTAGTTTAGGGAAAGTATCAGGTAGAAGTAAATAAGTAGACAGGAGAAAGTCTCAGCGACAAGACGTTATAGTTAGAGGAAGAAGCGCTCAGGTACCATACTTGGGGGACTGGAATTAAACGTTGTCAAACGTGTGATACAGTGCAAACAGTGTCCACTAAATGGGTAAATCCGTTAAACTCTCAAATTTATCATACTTTATTGCTAGACAGAGGAAGCAGTGCTCCCAACCTAAAACCCTATCCCCAATAACGTTAGTCCAAGCAGCAAGAGGATATGAACAGAATGATGAGGGGGTGGAGAGGGGGTTGAGGGGGTGCATTGGCAACACTGTTCAGGACTTAAACCACACAACCACACAGATATATCCATCGGCGGGAGGGTGGATTAAAAACCCAACTGGATTGAATGTTTCCCTTCCCCAACCCCTCTTTTTCCCTATTCAACAGACTGTATAATCCTGTAGCCAAATACAGGGCCAGATAGATACATCTCCCTCCCCCCCCCCTCTTCTATTGTGGGGGAGAAAGAGGGGAGTGTTGGGTATGTTGGGAAGAGGGGAGGGGGGCTGTTTGGACAGGATTTGGCGTAGATTGCCCTCTTTCTGTCTCGCTCGCTCTTTTTGCGCCTCCATCCCAGCCCAAAAGATTCTTCCTGCATTTGTCCAAAGCTTGAGTTAAAGCACAAATTACTTTCAAGCTTAAAAAAAAATCTTTTTTTTCGGGTGACCTGGTGGTCTAGGGGTAAGGTGTCAGACTTCTGTGCTGCGGGTCCGGGGTTCAATCCTCGGTCCCGGCACAGATTTATCTGATTACCAAACCCTTCCTTTACCTCTGACAAGACATCTTGTGAATGTGAGGAATGCCAGGCCTCCACCATGGTTCGGATTCCACGTTAAACTGTAGGCCCTACATTTCATCTCACAATCACCCTACCATTACACATTAGCGTAAGTGCGTATAACCCGAACGGGTAGTAAGACGCGGTGCTAATAATGCTAATAATGATTATCTTTTTTTCGCTATTACTACCCATTCGGGTTACAAACCTATGCACTATTTACGCTAAATGATTAGGGATTAGGAACGTTTGAACTTAGAGGAATCGTATTCACATTTGTGTGGAGAGAGTACAAGAAACCATTTGAGAAAAATCATCCACAGTAACCCCGACCGGGATTGAACCACGATTTCCCTATCATCGGCAGTCTAGCCTATTGAAAGAGTGATGCCCTTAGAACATGTGACCAACGAAGCGGCTTCCAAGCTATTATTATTTCTTAACAGAGTCTCGCCACCAGTTTGCGTTGTGTAGATAAATATTAAGGCGTGCAGGGGTTGGAAAACATTTCGGAACGACTGAGCCCTCACATCAGAAAATGTACATACTGGAGCCCTTATAAAAAACTGTACACTAATTGTAAAAACATTAAATAAAGAAAGATAAATTTAAAACTGTAAAAGTGTAAATCAAACGTAAGTCATCGCATGGCCCTTGGCACCTACCCTCTATTCAGATTTGAAAAAATGGTCACTCCTAATCAATGATGCTATTTATAATGTGAAAATCAAATAAATAATATTGTAAAATTGCCTCACGGGGCCTGAGAGAACCATAGTGGAGTGAAAGGGCTCCGTGGACCACAGTTTGAAAAACACTGAACTAATGGATTGCTATCCCCATGGCTTCTTTGGTGCTGACTGACAGCTCACAGCTCACTTAAATGTTGACTGTCAGAAGTGACAGCTGCTAAACACATGTTTTTGCAGATCATATGGGTCGGTGTAGGGATACATAATTTGGTCTGGTAACTTTTCAAAGCCATCAGCTGTCAGCTGTGAGCTGTCAGTCAGCACCAAAGAAGCCATGGGGCCACTGTAACCGGCAGCGTGGTATAGTGGTAAGTACACATGGCTGTGAACCTAGGGGTCCTGGGTTTTATTCCCGTCTGGTAGCATGGATAATTTTTCTGAATGGGGGATTATCTCAATTGTCACCAGGTTTTGGTTAATTATGCCTAAATTAGGTTAAAGATTTTCCATTGGTTCTACGCCCTCATATTCGCTACCACCATCACCTCATCTCACCGGGAAATGGAAAGCGTCTCCACGGAAAGGATGTACTGTTAATACATTCGGGCGTCTCCTGGGCAACGTAGTATACTGGCTAATAAACCCAAGAAGATCGGCATCAACTGGAGGGACAGAAGGCCGATTGCAAACCTGTACCTGGGACAGCAAGTGATGGTGAAGCTGAATGATGGAGAGACCAACAGCAGAGAGATAGGAAGAGGAGTGAGGAGGGGATGCTGTTTGTCACCCAGTCTGTTCAACTTCTATAGCGAGTGGCTGGTCAGGGAAGTCCTGGTAGGACGTGGTAATTGCAGGATAGGACGCGTCATCAGCACAATAAAGTACGTAGAAGATCTAGACAAAAATAGAAAATAGTTGTAGGAAATAATTGACTGACTGGTGTAGATAGGGGTCAAATATGTCATGAAGATCAACATTGAGAAGTTAAAAGTGATTGCGATTTCCAAAAAAATTAATATCCACTGAAAATAAAAATGAGAAACTCGGAGTTGGAAACCATAGATTAGTTCAAGTATCCGGGAAGTTTTCTGACAAAGGATGCTTACTGCACCAAGAAAATTAGATCGAGGATCACCGTGGTCAAGGAAGCTTTCAACAAGAAGAGGTTACTGCTGACTAGCAGTGAGTTTGGAACTGAGTAAGAAACTAATGAAATGCTACATTTGAAACATCACGCAGTTTTGTGCAAAAACTTGGACTCTTAGGAAGCTGAAAAAGAAACACTTGGAGAGCTTTGAAATAGAGTTCTGGAGAAGACTTAAGAAGATCAAGTGGACTAACAGGGTGATAGTTGAACAAGTATTAAGAATATTGGGTGAGAAGAGAACCATTCTGGATGTGATTCTTCGGTACAAAGCAAATTGGATCAGACACTTCCATAAAAGGAACTGTCTTCTGCACGGTGTCATAGTAGTCAAAGTTGAGGGAAAGAGTAGCTTAGGAAGGAGGATGATTCAAATATTGGATGACTTTAAGGAAAGAAGAAAGTTCTGGGAGCTGAAGGAGTTGGCAGAGGATGGGGTGCATTGGCGGTCTAAGTTTACTGACAAAAGGACGGGACCTAATAAGAAGAATCATTCCACGAACTGGGCTATGAGTGGTGTAATTGAGACACGCTCGCATATATATAGTGCATTGTTGCAGTCGTGGCTGCAGATTATCACACTAATAAGTATTCAAAAAATGGATTAGGATAATTTTTATAAACAGAAAGAGGTCCTTCTACTTTCTAGTTAGAGATTTACGTGGACACTTAAAATAATATATTTTTTCGATACTTATGTTTTACTGCCAGCCATTCAATGCTTACCCCAGTGTAAATGATTATCCTCATCGGTTTGAAAGTTGAACTGGTGCATCGGTCAGTTGGAGCATATGGCAGTGGATCTTGTCAGATCAATATGGCGCAAATAGCAGCTGCAACGAACCAAGCGCTTAATACTCTAACTAACATGACGATGGTCATACTGGGGGAAGGAAGGGAGGAATTGGCCCCATTCCAAAACACAGCTACGTACGTTTACATAACATCGCTATTAACATTGCATTAGTCAGAAACAAATGGAGCGAACAACTTTGGCGTCAAACAGGCCAACTCTAATTAGCGGCTGTTTTAATGCCTGTTACGGTCAAATAGGGGGGAGGGGGGGGGGTAAAAAAGAGGAATATTTACTCTTTCAAATAAA
>CABFOW010000213.1:231684-259166 GCA_902141385.1 Timema californicum | reverse complement strand
CGTCTTACTACCCGTTCGGGTTATACGCACTTACGCTAATGTGTAATGGTAGGGTGATTGTGAGATGAAATGGAGGACCTACAGTTTAACGTGGAATCCGAACCACGGTGGAGGCCTGGCATTCCCCACATTCACAAGATGTCTTGTCAGAGGTGAAGGAAGGGTTTGGTAATCAGATAAATTTATGCCAGGACTATAATCTACTTAAAAAACAATGTTTACATATAGTCTATTATAGCATATAGTATTTAATTAATGATTAGAACATTAACTAGTCTAAAACCAACATTGGTGATGGCATGGTCTAGCACTTCATTCTCGTGTTAAATCTCGGCTGCCAGTAATGCGAATAGGATACTAAGATACTTTGGCCTGTTTTATGATATAAACATATATATTTTTAGTGACACATGAAAAGCATGTGTTTCAGAATGCTTAGAATCGAATCTTCTTATAAAAGTCAAAGCATTATTAAATTTAACCATTATAATTGCTCGACAATCCAGTCTAATGCTAGAGTAATGCATTAGACCCTCAAAGTGGGTGATTATATAAATATAAATTAATCAAATTCATTGAAGTAACTTACGTAAAAAGGCCATAATTTTTCCACTTTAAACTCTTAAGAGGGCATTCCACTTCAAGTGAATTCTCGCGTGAATATCTTTCAGCCACTTACCTGAAAAGAGAACACTATTTTAAATTTTTGTACATATTTTAAGTTGTTTCTATGCAAGAATAAACAGAACACACCTTTTATTTTAATAATGAGAAAAGTCCAGGATATTTATTAAAACAAACGTTAATCAACGATTATTTTTATTAAGTATTGTTCTCACACTATTTTATTCAAGACAAACAAAATTTATAAACACATCAAGCTTTTCGTTTCAATTCCAGAAAGGATGCGTCAAATCATGTGAGAACAAAGGGGTGTATTTAAATCAGTATTTTTTAACCTATTCATTATAATTTATTAGTCAAACCACATGTCTGATATACGTTCAGTTTATGTGCCAGAGATCACTAAGCAATAATTACTATACCTTCCCAACTTCGAAACGAATGTCTTAAGACTTCTCAGTACCCTTACTAGTATGATGAGGTCGCTTCATTCGAGGTATGTGCAGATATAACCATGGCAAACAGAAGACAAGTCAAGAAAGATTTCTGTGACCCACTAGTAGTAAAATGAAATGTTACTACTTCTAAGAAGAGAAAGGAAATGTTTGATGTTCCAAGTAAGTAATTAAGTCATCCCATAGTTAATAATGCGTGAAATGTAATATGAGCATGCCTTTTGTGGCACCAAGATAATGAGTTTTAATAAATAAAACCGTTTATTAAAACAGTATGAGGGGTTCCATTATTAACAAAAATATAGACAAGATAATCTATAAACTAATTAAATGTGTGTATACAATGGGGCTAAAATAAGGTTATTATATCCTATTGGACTGTTTTATGAGATATAGATATATATTTTAATAACACATGAAATAATGTTCTGGACTGCTTCGAAATGATTGTTCTTGGACAAATCAAAACAATGTTCAGTTTAAAATTGATATATGAAATGGTTGAAACCCATTCCAGGTGTATGACAAATAAGAATAATTGGCCACCTTCATGAATATTACTTTAGCCTGATATTTGAACTATTTAAAGTTTTGATGAAACTACGTTTATATCACCAACTATTCCACCGGTAACATCTTCCAGCCCAGTCTTTGAAATATGTTTCGAAATTTAACTGACCTTTACCATTGTCAATATTTGGTTAAAATCCACAGTAAGATACTGGAATACCAAGAAATTCTGCTCTATCTTTGCATCCATTCAATACAGAATAAAGTGTAAATTGAAATTTGCATTTACCATTCTTCTTTCTAAAAAGTGGAAGGAAAATCTTTTTTTGTTATATATATCTTTCCCCTCTCAAGAGAAGTGAAAACACAAAACCCTAAGAAAACACTCCTCCGCATATATTAAAGAAAGAAAAAGCGATGTATCTTTGTTTGACGCACTGCGCTACATTCAGTTCACAAAGCGGAGTTGTTTGAATAGAATAGCTGAACGTATCAAGTTGTTCATCAAGAACACTAGCCTTAAAGATGTCAACACCTTGACGCAACAGGATGAAGATGTGCTGAAAAGGTGGCAACATCAACGCACGGTGTTTGGATTTGTCTTCTACTTGGGAGGTCTTTAAAAAAAAAAAAGCTCGAGAAGTATACACACGTTGGCCTAAAGTTCTTTTAAACCTGAGTTAACACGTGTGATAGCTCCAGTGTCACGTTTGGGCATCCAAATGGTATCATTTTCATCTGATTTCTTGTTCAGATTGGGTTAACTATTATTTGATACATGCAATGAGCCAAAAAGACCAATCTTCTCCTTTGTCTGATTTTATATTAACATAAAGGGTTCAGTGCACCGTAAAGACCTTCTCACTGCTTTATCTAATAAATGGTACGGAGCACCGCATAGACTTTCACCCGCTTTGTCTTAAAATAGAAATTTACTAAAAAACTCGTAAGATTTTTTAAACGAGATAATAGGTCTATACACTGTTGAAGAAACATTTTACCAAAGATCGTAAATGATATAATATACAATGTTTCAGAGAAATTGAGAAAAGAGAAACAGCTTTTCGACCAAAGAGCATAAGAATCAAATTCATTCCCTAGGAGGTATATATTTGCTTATAGCTAAGAAATTATTAATTTTATAAAAATATATTTCAAATAAAAGATTGTGATATTTAATAATACTACAATTTTACAGTGCTAGGTTAATTCATATCTCAAATAGTTATTGAGAAATGATGAAAATTGGAAAATTTCTCTCATGTAATATACAGGGTGTAATGAGTATGTATTTACTTTCTCGCGAGCACTCAGAGGAAGTGTTCTGATCGTAAAAAAAATATATAGAGTTCAAGATTTTGATTGATGTTGACATGTAATGAATGACCCCCTGAAACATAAAAAGTGTATTTGCTATGCCGTCTGCCTGCCATTTATCTGCCTGGTTATCTGTCTGCCCATTTTCTGTCCATATATCAGTCTCTCTGCCTATTTGTCTGTCCATCTGTCTGTCTGTTTGCTTATGGGTCTGTCCATCTGTCTGTCGGTTTGCTTATGTGTCTTGTCCATCTGTCTGTCTGTTTGCTTATGTGTCTGTCCATCTGTCTGTCTGTCTGCTTATGTGTCTGTCCATCTGTCTGTCTGTCTGCTTATGTGTCTGTCCATCTGTCTGTCAGCCAAGAGCCGAAACTGTTTTACTGATCGGGTTAAGACTTGGCATCTAGAGTTTTAAAGTCCCTCGAGGGGTTTTTGGAATTAAATATCTAGCCCTAAAATTAAGGGTAGTTGGCTGAAGGGCAAAAAGAGAAAAAGTATATTTTCTCAAAATTCACTATAACGATTTTGATTAAATAGGGTATCTATATACTGTTTAACATAACAAACAAAATGGAAATTTTGATTTATCCATGAAAATAACTTTGTGTGTACTAAAGATTTGGCAAAAATTTCCCATTTTTCTCATATCTCCGTAACTACAGTAGCCCCACGGCTTCTTTGGTGCTGACTGACAGTTTTAAAAAGCTGCCAGACCAAATTACATATCCCTACACCAAGCCAGATGATCTGCAAAAACATGTGTTTAGCAGCTGTCACGTTTGACAGTCAAAATTTAGGTATATACCTAAATGTTGACTGTCAGAAGTCAGCTGTGAGCTGTCAGTCAGCACCAAAGAAGCCATGGAGCTACTGTATTTGAGATACTACTAATTTATCATTGTAAAGATGTAGTATTGTTAAACATAAAACTCTTTTACTATGAATGTATTTTTTTATAAAACCAATTGTACCTGAGCTAAAAACAAGTATTTGTTATGTGTTACTTTGAAAAATTAAATTAATTTTTATATTCTTTGGTGGACAAAGATGCTCCTCTTTTCTCAATGTTTTTGTAACATTTTATATTATTTAATTTATGTTATTTGGTGGTGTGTTTCTACTAAAGTGTACATTATTTCGTTTTACAAAGAAAACAGTTTTAATTAAATGTATTTATTTTAAGGTTAAAGAAAGAGAACGTCTATGCGGTGCACCGTACAGTTTTGTTTGTGTTTTTTTTTCAATTATTACCATACTATGATGTTCGTTGGTTACAAGGTTTATCTATCACGTTGAGTCGGGGCGTAAAACTTGTGTTATATTGCGATAAGCTCCCATCAGCATGAGATAAACCTATTGTGTATTTTTTTTAAACATGTATGTATCACGTTGCACATGTGACAGGTGGGTTTGATATTCCGATGAGGTTCTTCTGTTAGTGTAAGCTCCAATGTTTTAACAGGGACAGAAGCGGAAACATCGATTACGTGTAATGTATTTAAATCGATATCAAGCATATCGTTGAGTCGAAAGGAAAGGTAGGAAGAAGGAACCTCCATTCATGTGACAGCGTTGCCACTACTTTCTTAAGGACTTGCCTATCTGTGACGTCACGGCCGGTCAAGATAGGATTTCCCATGTTAATTAATTTACGTTGTATTCAGCGAGCTATAAAGATACAACGTTGAACAAAAACCATTACTTCTTTAATAATTATGAAAATAGTTGTACAGTGTCACAAAATTGTTAGTTCTATCGTGAAGTAGTTTTAATGTCAAACAATTTTTTTTATAACTCATCTATAACTCAGGCTATTTGTCTTGGTCACTAAAATGTCCTGTAGGAGTCTTCCTGCCAGGATGTAGATTAAAAAAGTCCGTGGAGGCATATATTTAATAAGAAACCCACATCGGTGGCCACATGGTCTGACGTGCTACCCTAGACTGCTGATGACTGGGAGAACGAGGTTCGTATCTCTTTCAGGTGTACTGTGGGTGGTTTTTCCAAATGGTTCTACACTGTCTCTCCAATATATATGAATATCATGGTGTCTACTCAACTTGACCAATAACATCTCTTACTTTTTCCCTGATTTCCCTTGATCATTTCCTAAAATTCCCGACTATAAAGTATGTCACACCCTCCTACCCTATCATTAATTTTTTTTATGAATATTAATAAGTTTAAATTTTTTTTAAAAAAACCTTTTTATTTGTATTAACATAGTCTACAAGGAATTATAAAATTATAAAATATTTTACACAGCTTCAAAAAAAAACCCAGTGTGAATCACATTCTAATTACTGATTTAATGATTATTATATTTCATATTTTGAGAAAAACATTTTTTCAGTTTTTTTTATGTAATCTACCAAATTCCTGACTTATTCCCGTTTTTTTTCGCCGACCACTTCAAATTCCTGGCTAGTTCCTGTTTTCTCAGATATTAGACACACTGTAGATATGTGTCAATACTAAGTATATTTACTAACATCATATTTTTAAGATGACATTTTTTTTCCCCTAGATACATACACATTCTTAATTTGTGTCACTCTATGGAGGGGTTAAACGATTTCCGCTTAAGGTGAGGTGCTAGTGAATGCGAGTTTAGTGCATTAATTTTGCCGTTTTTATAGCATAAATATTTGATTTCCAAAATAAATCAAATATTTCTTCTATAGGAACATAAGAGTTTAGTTTTCTTCACATGGTGAAATCAACCGTTGTTGAATATCTGTCATGAACATGGCAGCATTTGGTGACAAACTTCTTAAATGAAGAGAAAAGTTTGTCATTAAATTACAGGACATTTTTTACAGATATTCAACAACTGTTGAGATTAGCATGTGCATAAAACTAAACTCTATGAATCTATAGAAGAAATATTTGATTTATTTAAAAAAAAAGTTTATTCTATAAAAACTTCAAAAATACTGCCCTATACTCACGCTCACTAGCACCCCGCCGGCAATCGGCTGTTTGGTAGTTCAAAATATATATCAGTGAGATCATATTGCGAAATTCTTTCTTTCTTTCTTCCACCTTTAATATAATCATTATTATTATTATTATTATTATTATTATTATTATTATTATTAGCACCGCGTCTTACTACCCGTTCAGCTTATACGCACTTACGCTAATGTGTAATGGTAGGATTGAATGTGAGATGAAATGAAGGACCTACAGTTTAACGTGGAATCCGAACCATGGTGGAGGCCTGGCATTCCTCACATTCACAGGTTGTGATTAAGACACGTATTGTCAGAGGTGAAGGAAGGGTTTGGCAATCAGATAACTCTGTGCCGTGACCGAAATTTGAACCCTGGACCCCCAGAACAAAAGTCTGACACCCTACCCCTAGACCACCAGGTTGCCGACCTTTAATATAATCAATTTCATGTAAACAACCATGTCTTAACTTTGGTAGAAGGGTGGAAAGAACGGACATCACATGATGACTTTGTGAGAATCGATATTAGTTCTGCTTGATACGATCAGCTGTGTTAAGGACATTCAACAGTATAAATTTATTTCACAATTATAACAAGTATACAATCATAATTTATAAATAGTGATTCAATGGTTTCAAATTATTACTGTTTACAGCTCATAAGAGGTCAAACTAGAAGTTTTAACCTTTTTGCGTATCTTTTTCAAGGTACGTATGTAATGTATAGGTTTGATATTTAGTATAACTGGACATGCATATGAGGTGTACACTATGAAATATTTATATTATTATTTTATTAATGACGCATAAAATACATAAACTATCAAGTTTGACCCGTTATAGCTTGTGAAGATTTTAAAGAAATATATCACTATTTATAGGTTATAAGAGGGGTGGACTTAAGACTCCGCTGCCCATAAGCACTAGATAATTTTCCGCCCACTTTTCCTACCTTAAATTCTAATTTTCTGACTCCTCATTCCCCCCTTAACACCCCTCATACACAGACACATATATACCATAAGCTATACACTAGTGCTATCTGTGGAATGGCAGATAAATGTTCTTACATTATTTTATTATTTATTATAGTGATGTTAATGTTGTAAGAATACAAGCAAAGAGTTAAAAAATTTAAATAAAGGCTCTTAAACCATCACAGTACACAAATTCAAATATTATATAATTTAAAAATCCAAAGTCTGCATTAGTAGGCTGTAGAATATGTTACTACAGATAACATATTAGCATGTACTCAATAAGAAAATAGTCAACTGGTTTTTTTTCGCCTTGATTTCTGCTGAGAGAACTAGTCAATGATCACAGGAATATCCTTTTCATCCAATAAGTGACCTTCAATTAGGACGAATGTCAGTGAATTAGGGCGATACTTTTGTCATGTTGGTACGCAGCTACAGCTAACCACAACAATCACACACACGATGAAGTCATAAAATTATTGGCAGAAAAAGATTTGTATTTTCTTTTTGTCATTCAAAATTTGCCGCCCCTAAAATCTGCCACCTGAGACACGTTGTTACTAGACCAATGCGTAAATCCGCCCCTGGGTTATAATTACACTTCTTAAAATTGTACAGTCAAATTTCTATTGTCGAATGATCTTAAAATAGATTCACGGTATTTACTAACTGAAAGATAAATTATATTTTGAATATTCTAAATTGTGTTATTTATATAATACTGTATATAAAAATTCCATAAATATTTATAAAACTCCCTGTATTTTTCTCTGACCAAGCAAATTCCCTTAGGATTGTCGGTTTGCCAAGTAACTCGACACAGTGATTTTATAAGTATTTTTATTAAAGTAATATGATAAGGATGATTAAGGTGTAATTGAGAGGGAATGTACTCACAGATGCGTTAAGGAAGTCAGGGAAACAACTTAGTAAAACAAATACCCTCGGAACTCCCGGCCGTAGTTCGAGCTCCAACATCGTCGGGAAATAAGTGTACAGGATATGTAACTAATCGTTATGTAGCCTCCTCCACTCTCCATTATCTGCATTCCTTTATGGACCAAATATCTTCCTAATCTCTTTGTCTTAGAACATCCTAAATTTGTTAAAGTCGTGGAAGCTAAGCGACCACGTTTGACAATCGTAGATAACAATTGATGAAATTATTGTTTTGTATATTCTAAGCTTTACATTCCTTGACAGTAGAGATTTGAAAAAAGTATCGATACTTTATTAATTTCAATATTTTCCTTTCGATACTAGTGTTTTTTTACTCGATATCTTATTACTGATACTTTTACTGGTAATACTAACACTCTGGTATCAAAAAAACCACTTTTTTAATATCTTCACTCATGCTGAGATTAAATGTTTACTATGGTTAAAGAAGGGTACAAAATGGATTGAAAAAATATATTACTTATCCTATTTAGCTATTAAATAACTTTCCATCAGCTAAATTTTCATAGACATTTTGAAAGCTGGTGTGCTAAAACCTTTTATAATATCTATAATACCCTCCAAGTTCCAACACACAGCATAGACGCGATAGACCTAAATACACTATAATATGGTTAAATAATTATAACTTTCAGTGGGTGACCTGGCGGTCTAGGGGTAAGGTGTCAGACTTCTATGCTGGCGGCCGGGGTTCAATCCTCGGTCCCGACAATCTACCATTACACATTAGCGTAAGTGCGTATAACCCGAACGGGTAGTAAGACGCGGTGCTAATAATAATAATAATAATTTTCAGTGTTTAAATAAACATGAAAATACTAATATTATTATTACTAATCAAAAGTTGAAATTATTACTTGATAAAAAAATCCAGACTAAAATTTTTATACCGATCCTTACTGTTATCGATAATTTTCTTTAAATACTAATACGGTATCGATATTTTTCTTCCGATACTTTAAATAAGTACAGTATCGATACTTTTCTTTAATACCCCATCCCTACTCGACAGCAGATGAGATGTCAACAACTAACTGATCGAGTAATAGCAAGCATTTCCTGACTGTATTCTTTTCCTAATTTCCAATCTAATATCGTTAGTGCTAGTTTAAATTGTTCCTAAATATTTAAACTCATTAACCCTGTCAAATGAAATGTTGTTCACAATAATATCTTAATTATTGTCCACAATCTGTATACTTATTCATTTCAGCGTTAACTTCTAAACCTATTTCCTTACTAGTCTATATAGACCTACTCTATTGTTTTTCCCAAAAATCTTACTTTGAAGTCAATTTGTTACCTTTTTTACATTTTATTTTAAGATCGTCTCCAAAATAAACTTCTTTTTTTGTATTTTATACGAGGCTCGCTTATTGATTCCCCAAAACACGCCGTTAATCGCTGGTAATTATTTCTCCCTGACTGTTAGAAAGACAACGAACAAAACAACATTTTTATATCACCTAATAAAAAGTATTTTAAGAATTCTCTAGACAAGAAATACCGCAATGGAAAAAATATATTTTGGTTTATTGTCCTTGTGGAAGACAAAACAAAAACAGTCAAAGAATAGTTTCTATCGCCCGTTTTTTTTAAAATAATGAACTTAGTTTTTTAAAACCACCTTTTTCATTTTATTCTTTTTTTTTTCTAATTAATCATGATATAGTAATTTTTTTTTCCTTACTATTCAGCTGAGACTTCCTGATTTAATTTAAACTAAAACACGCCTACCACATCAAGGCAGGAATAACTTGGGGTGGGATATATAATTAATATAATCTAAACCACAATGGTGGATACGTGGGGTTCGAATTTGACTGGATGTATTAGATATGTATTTCCTAAAATGGGTTTTCCATCTTCCTCTGAGAGATTTTGGGTAGGTTTATTCGAAATTATTCCTCCCTCATTCCTACCCCACTAGTGTAAATATGTGGATATCTCGGACGGGTAGTAAGACGTGGAGGACGGTACTATTCTACCTTCCTCATCTCTACCCCACTAGTGTAAATATGTGGATATCCTGGACGGGAAGTAAGACGTGGAGCACGGTACTATTCTACCTTCCTCATCTCTACCACATTAGTGTAAATATGTGGATATCCTGGACGGGTAGTAAGACTTGGAGCACGGTACTATACTACCTTCCTCATCTCTACCCCACTAGTGTAAATATGTGGATTTTTCGGACGGGTAGTAAGACGTGGAGCATGGTACTATTCTACCTTCCTCATCTCCACCCCATTAGTGTAAATATGTAGATATTCCAGGCGGGTAGTAAGACGTGGAGGACGGTACTATTCTACTTTCCTCATCTCTACCTCATTAGTGTAAATATGTGGATATCCCGGACGGGTAGTAAGATGTCGAACCCGAAAACTAACAATTTGTAGAAGAATTAGTAAAATGAACCGGGGTTCAATCCCCGGTCCTGGCATAAATTTATCTGATTAACAAACCCTTCCTTCACCTCTGACAAGACATCTTGTGAATGTGGGGAATGCCAGGCCTCCACCGTGGTTCGGATTCCACGTTAAACTGTAGGTACTTCATTTCATCTCACAATCACCCTACCATTACACATTAGCGTAAGTGCGTATAACCCGAAGGGGTAGTAAGACGCGGTGCTAATAATAATAATAATAATAATAATAATAATAATAATAATAATAATAATAATAGTAAAATGAATCTTCTTTGTTTAAAAATGAGGCATATCCCAAATATACAACATTTCACGTCAGTTCCAGTCTTTAGCAAACCTTTCGTCTTCAAGATTTGCCACAAAAGTTCCCTCCCCCAGATGGTTTCCCCCCTCACTCTTCTCCTCAGCTGACCTGCAAATGACATCTCCTAATCATCAGACGCTTCTTCCGCTTTGCTGATTTCTTTCCGCCTTTCTTCCGGTCTAACTTGACATGCCAAGAGAGAAAAATAAATTCTGAAAATTACAAACTTTTTAAAGTTCAATTACAAAAACAACAGTTTATTATCTACTCTGGGAATTGTGGCTGTTAACTATGAATGTGTGTTGGTGGCGTGTCGGCCTATTTAACCAAGGGTCCCTAGTTCGAGTCTCTATATCGCTGAAAAAGTTATCATTGTTTGAATGTGAGTTTTCCCTTGCACAGTGATGAATTAACAGGAGGTTTGGTTGTTGTGTCGTTGATGGACTTAAGTTAGTTATAAGTCGCGTAATAATTACACTAGTGTGTTATATGCAGATGATTTAGTTTAAAAGATGTGTACCCGTATTTGCATGGAGGGAGAGTGGTAAACCATTTAGGATAAAACATTGAAAATACACCCTACCGGAATTTGAACCTTGACCTCCCCATTATCGGCAGTCCAGTACAATGCAAAAAGTGACGCCATTGACTATTTGACCAATGAAACCAGTGTATAAGATATACATTGATTATTATTAGGTGTTCTGTCTTACGGCAGTTCCCTTCCTTTTGTCAGTGAACTTAGACCGCCAATGCACCCTGTCCTCGTCTTCCTCCTTCAGCTCCCAGAATGTTCTTCTTTCCTTCAAGTCATTTAATATTATGAATCCTCCTTCTTCCTAAGCTCCTCTTTACCTCAACCTTTCCTTCTATGACGTCGTACAGAAGACAGTTCCTCCTAAGGATGTGTCCCCTCCAATTTGCTTTGTACCGAAGAATCACATCCAAAATGCTTCTCTTCTCACCCACTCTTCTTAGGGATTGTTCATTTGTCCTCCTGTCTGTCCAACTGATCTTCTCAAGTCTTCACCAGCATCACATTTCAAAGATCTCCAAGTACTTATGCACAAATAATCTATAAATAATCTGGGTGAGACATTTAAAACCAAACAATTCTTCTAGAGACAATGGTCACCTGTGTACACGTGGTCTAGACGTCACTTGCTAATCAGGGGAGAGTCAGAGCACAAGTCCCGGCTAGGTGTATTGCTCCTTAATTCCCTTCAAATGAAATGGGGTACATTTATTCTAAATTTATACCTTTATCATTTCTATCAAAATAGCATAATTAATGTATTGTAAATATTTTATAACCTAATATATCACCCTATTTTAAGGCAAATGCGAGTTTTATCTCTTTTAAATCCACTATTATTATCCGGTTTCTTTTAGGAAAATAGCTTTAATCACTTGATGGGAAATCTATAAATAAGAATAAGTGGTCCCTCATTTGTGTGGAGGGATATTGGACAAAAACATTTTGGAAAACAATTCCTCAGTATACTCAGTGGGAATCAAAATCTGGCCCACCTATCAAAGGCAAAACAAATAAGATACTGACACCCTATAGGAAGGTAAATAATTCTAATATTCAAAAATAACTTTTCAGTAAAATACCCTTAATTTAAAGAATAGGGTAAAAATAATAAAAATATTTTCCTTGGCATAATCGTTTAATACATTTGAAAACGTATTCATTTTTGAATAAAATCTATCAAACTGTTTCAGATAGGCGGCTAGGGACAAACAGACATACATACGTGGGGAAAAGACATAATTCTGTAAAATAATCTTTTTTTTTGTTTCAGGGATACTAATTTTCACGATTACAATTATTTCACTTTAAATTTCCATGATTACAATATCTATGTACGCTTCAGATGAGAACGTAAAAATAAGTAATAAACAGGCGTTACACTTAAATAATTCGTAGGATGCGGCCATCTCAAATGGCTTGGAGGCTGTAGTCTCCATTTTATTATAAAGTTTAAGTCCTCGTCATTATTTTCTGTTTTGTTACTAGACTACAGGGGAGGCGTGTTTTGGTCAGATGAAGAGCAAGCACATTTTACGACCTTCTTCGACTAACATAAAAAAAAACTAGACCGTCATAAAGCAGATGCATATTGCACAAAGAAAATCTAACAGTCATTTTAAAATATGTTTTATGGAGTTTCTCTAGATGGGTAAGATAGGAGAAGGGGTGGCCATGGAATTATCATAAAAGAGACCATTAAACAGAGGAAGGTCATATAAAATGGCCCCTAATGTAGTTAAAAAAATTAAGAGCATTAATTAACGTTGCATGGCCTATGAAGATACTTTTATTCTAATATATTAATAGGATATTTAAAAAAAAACAAAGTTGGGAAACAAACAACATTGTATTGTTGTGTTTAGAAATAATATTCAAACAAAATCAAATAAATCATTTTAGAATAAGTTTTGTTTTGATAAAGAAACATTTAATGCTCAAATTTGACAGCTGTAACTAAATATTTTCTCATCATGCTCCACGCCTTACTTATTACTTGTATGGGTTATCCACACATTTACACTAATAGGGTAAGGATGATTATGGTTCACACTTGCGTGAGAGCAAAGTGGGTGCCTATTAATGAAAATCCATCTAGTGTATCCAGCTGGAGTTAAAACCCTTGAACTTCCTGGCACCTCCAATGTGGCATTTTGAACAATTTAATATCAGAATGGTATGGGTAGTTTTTTGTTTAAATAATCACAAATAATATCTAGGCTAATTTTGTTGGTAACTAAAGTTATAGTATTAAATTTGTAGGCTAAGCTCAGTTGGCATTCTTAGTGACACTAATTAAATAGTGTTCTCGACCTTAATTCCCAGCATGGGACAAGGAATAATAAATTTTAAAAAGTGTTATGATATGTTAATTTACTGGAGTGTGATGGCTGCGTCTGGTCCTAAAATGAATAAGTTTAGTTGGCGATAGCCCTTCAGATAAATTTGTTTTAAGTCGTCTTTAGAATGGTTTGTTGGTGACAGCCTTGCATTTTTCTGATGCGTTTATTATCAATAGCTTTGTCCTCTTCTTAAGATTGGTTTGCTGGCATGGCCTTCCCTTTTACTGACGAGCTTACTGTCTATAACTTTGTCCTCTAGTTAATATTGGTTTGTTGAGGATAGCATTGTATTTTCCTGATGAGTTTATTGCCAATACTTTTATCCTCTTCTTAATATTGGTTTGTTGGCATGGCCTTCCCTTTTACTGACGAGCTTACTGTCGATAACTTTGTCCTCTAGTTCATATTGGTTTGTTGAGGATGGTATTGTATTTTACTGATGAGTTAATTGTCGATACTTTTGTCCTATTCTTTAGATTTCTTTTTCTGGTGAGTTGGTTATCAAATAATATGTTTGTTGGTACTGATCTTGTTCTCTTCTGACTAGAAGATTGTTTAGAATAAATTTGTCACCCTCTTGTAGATATTTATGTTGGTGGGGGGTGATCTTGCCCTGTTCTGACTAAAAGTTGACTGTCAATGATTTTACCTCTTCAAAGAGTCACTTTAGATAGGTGTGCCTCTTTTGTATATCTTGTTTTACAAGTCAACACATATGTCCTACAAAATATGTAACTATATTATATCCCGTTTAGGCATCGTGTGAACCTATTTTAAGCAATTAGTATACTTATCTTGTGCACAGGTCTGTATACAGAATTTTGAGTTCCTGTCTGCGGTAGTTCGTAAGAGTTCTAAAAAAAAAGTCGGGAAAAATTATCTTGAAGAAATTTAAAGTTAAGACATAACTGGTTGTGTATGTTTTATAAACGTTAATAGAATAAAAAACCCTACTAGATTAGGCATTCGCGAGTACAACAACGGTATTAACTAAGAAAACTTTCAAAGGGGAGGGTTTTGAACACCAACCTCCCTCCAACGCACCCACAAATTATCCTATTATTGCTCTGTTTTTGCGTGTTGGTGAATAGAAACATCACGTGCTTCGGCGGCCACATGGTCTAAAGCGTCACTCTCGTAATAGAATAGACTGTCGATGACGGGAAGATAGGGGTTATATTCCCAGTCGGGTATACTGAGGGTGTTTTTTTTTTTCAAAATACTTTCCCATTTTGACTCTACTCACATGTAGTTACACTTCTTCTAACTTCAACCATACTCATCCCTAACCCATTAGCGTAGTTAGTGCATGGACGTAAGCCCGAATGAGTAGAGAGTGCGGTTTTAAAATAAAATAAAACATCGCTACCTAAGAATTCCAAATTTTAAAATACTATTATTTTTTTCTTTAATTATCTCCATCTTAATTTGAGCAGAAGCATAAAAATAATATGTTCTGTGATCCAATGGCAGAGATAATACGAATAAACTAAAACTATCATTTAGAGGTATGTCTAAAATAAAACCCAACTATTTTATATCCACTTGACTTTTGTACTAGGCGCGACAGTGACGTCTCTTTAGGTCGTTTGCATCATGGATAGATAGATAGATATACACGCTGTGAAGACGATTTTAGGACTTCTATTCTTGTAGCCGGCTTACATGAGAATGTGAATATCAAGGGGGACAGACGTCACTCTGTTCCACGAGTTCTTTTGTTTCAACCAGGCGGCTAGGAGCCAACACTTGGGAAGAGGGAGTTGGAATTTGTGGGGCATTTCGGGGCGCGCGCGCCTGGCTCCTGATTCCCGCTGACATGTAGGCCTTTTTATTGGCGGGCTTGGCTCAGGTTATAGCCATCACGGGTTTTAGGATAAAACCGTCTAAATCTCCAGCTATTTTTAATAGTAAAACACTTTTATTTAGTTGGGTTACCCCCCTCCTCCCCCCCGTGACTTATCAGCCGTTAGGGCTTATACAGTAGCCCCATGGATTTTTTGGTGCTGACTGACAGCTCACAGCTGACTTCTGACAGTCAACACTTAGGTATATACCCAAATTTTGACCTCAGAAGTCACAGCTAATAAAAACATGTTTTTGCAGATCATATGGTTCGGCGTAGGGATACATAATTTGGTCGGATAACTTTTCAAAGCTTTCAGCTGTCGGCTGTGAGCTGTCACTCAGCATCAAAGAAGCCATGGGCCTACTGTAAACTTGATGGTGCTAGTGAGAACGCATGAAGCGCCCATGTGGTGAAATTGTGAAGCTTTGAAGTGTAAGAGTCGAGAGTATATCGACAAAATAACAGTTAAATATGATTTTCAAAACTAATTTCTGGTTCTGATTCTTATCAAAAATTTAAGAAGGAATTAGGTATGGTTAAAATGGGCCACGTAACTAATTTTACCTGGGTTTGAAAGGGAAACCTAACTTTTACAGCCGCTAAAGTTGTATGACAGACGTGTGTGGGATTAACGCCTTATAATGTTAATATTAATAACCTCTACTAAAGCATTACTTACAAATTAACAATAACAGCACTTGATAATTATGTACTAGTCATAGTTTTGTCAAAAATACCAGATTCAACGTTTAAATTTCTAACCGCCATGGCACCGGGATATGTTCTGTTGGGACTACAAAGGTAATGTTCACAGAATTAAGTTTAATCCAAGGAAAAAAGTTAATTTGATTGATCTCGTTTTTGAGCCAGTTCTTGGTTTTACTCATTATTGGGAGAGATATTAGTCATGGCAATATCGATAATGAAGAGTTATTTAAATATTTCTGCATCCTGCTTGAATCCATTTATATAATTATTTTTTCCTTCAATGGCCAAACAGTAACACTGTAAATATTGTGTCTTTTTTAGTATTTTTGTAGACTTGAACGTTCTACAATACAACAAATTTTATTTTCTACTCTAAAACAAAGTTTAAACTAGTGTAGTACCTAAATAAACAACACTCAGCTTTATTTATCAGCAATACCTATCACTTTTGTGTTTAAAATACCGCTACCAGAGTTGTATGTACCAATGTAAGAGCTGGGGGATAAGTCAATTTATCGTGAAAAACTGGTTTAATACTTTCATTTATATACCGATATTTCAATTTTTGGACGGGGAAATATATCATCTACCACGATATATCTTCTACCATGATTAGCATCTACCACGGTATATAATGAGTATTGACTATTCATTGCGATGGACGATACAACGTTGTATACCAGGGGTCCCCAAACTACAGCCCACGGGCCAAATCCGGCCCATGGAATGTGTTTATCTGGCTCGTGGACGCTTTGAAAAACATTAAAAAAAATTACGAGTACTTAAATGATGGTTCTCCTGAATGCAATATATAAAATCCATGCTAGCCACGTTCCATTAAGTGTATTTTGAGTGGAGGGTCCAGTCCGAGGTACATTTCTGATTTGAGGAGGGAGTAATTAGTAATTATGTTGGCTGCACAGCAGTGGTGGCTCGTGTATAGGCACTGCGGAACTGCAGCACCCCCTATTTCCAATTGATATTATCTATAACATTTAGTATAGTGAGTCCTTTTTTCTTTAATTCTTTATTTATTTTTTGTAGCACAATATATATTCCTTAAGCTTAATGTCAGTACTTCAGTAGCCATCCCCCAGTTTATGAAAAATATACAACAATCTTTGTATGGAACTGTGCGCTTCGCAATGCCAACGACGTGTGTTTGACTGTTGAGCGCATGCGCACATAGGATGGGGGTGAGGAGGAAATTGGGACTGCCAGGTAGAGAAAGCACTGTTGCTCTCGTAGTGCCGGCTCTGGCGTGATGGTGGAAGGAAGTTTTTTTTTACTCAGCGTGTGTTGTTCTTAAAAACCGTGTACCATATTCTTGAATGTGCTAAAGTGTATAAGAGTGTAGAATTAGATTATTGTTCTGCTTCCAGCTATTCTATTTGATTATTTTTGTTCTTTTATTTAACAGAAAGACTAAATGCGCTTGCAGTACTTTCAATGGAGAAAAATTTCCTCAATTGTCATCCAGAGATCAAGGAGAAAATTATTGAACTCTTTGAGCAAGTCAAAACAAGAAGAATGGATTTCATTTGTAAATGAATATGAATAGATCAAGTTTGATCTGTAATAATTTAATTTAAAGTAAGTAAAAAAGTTTTTTTTGTTAGGATTTTATCAAGTTCCTGAATACATTATTATTATTATTATTTTACTTTTACACAATTTTAAAACAAAGGCTAAACATTTTCTGGAGCAGCACCCCCACTAAGTTTAGCTACGAGCCGCCACTGCTGCACTGCTTACATTTTAGTCATGTTTTACTATGGTTATAGGATATACATGTATCGAAATGAGATCTAGAACGAAATTATATATATGTAATGTGTGTATTGTATGTAGCCTATTGTGTTCAATCCAGCCCACCTAGAACTTTGAATATTCTAATGCGGCCCTCTGCCTGGTAAGTTTGGGGACCACTAGACTAGACTATATATTGTTTACCATGATGCATTGTCTTTTTAAGATACATCGTCTAATATGCTGTATCGTCTAAAAGGATACATAAATAGGTTTGGTCCTGATCTACAATAGCTGTGATCTGATGCTTTGAGGAGTTTATCAAGTTTCGTGTGATAGTCATTCACTGCAAGTAAGAACTTAAATACGCCACATCATCCAATATAAGCTAATACGGTCAACTAAGTATTGGAACAATGTTATTGCTATTTAGTGTCCTAAATTTGATGTATAATTAACTTTGATAAAAATGCAAAAAATACTGTTATTAATCCAGGATGGTGCATCGTCCTCAGTGATATTTTGTTCCAAACGCGATACATATTCCCACTAGGCCAGTGATTCTTAACTGGGGGTCCAGGAAAAATATTTTTGGAGGCCTTGAAAAAATATTTTAAAATGTTATTTGCTTATTGCTGAAGTAAATAATCATAAATTTTACGTTTTGGAAGAAATAATTCGATCATCGTAAGCATTAAAGTACAGTAGACCCTCGATTTTCCGGGGTAATGAAGAAAGGAAAAACGGATAATATAAATCACATATAGTATAAATAATCCCCACCTGTTTATCATCGCCACTAAACATTTGCTGTCCTTTTTTTCTACTTATTATGTGAAAAGGGATTTTAAACAACAGTAAATATTGAAACGAAGCAGCGAAATAGACTCCGAATCAACTCATTCATGCAAATAGCATTAAGTAATATAATTTTAATAATAATAGACAAATTAGTGGTGTGTTCATCTGCAGAGGTCGCATTAAATACATTTAGGTAAATTAGTTTTTATTTTATTTGTTTGTTGTTATAATCAAAAAATTAAATGATTTGATTTTAGAATAAATCTTAATGATAAATATGTTAGTAAAAACTAGGGGGCCACGAAAAATATTTTAGGATATTTAGGGGGCCACGAGTAATAAAAGGTTAAGAACCATTGCACTTGGCGATACATCATCCCACTAGGTGAGGCACTATACAGAACTGTTTATCACTAGCTGAATATCGATGCAAACTACAAACATGGTTTAATTGATTGAGTGATTGACGGCAAATGTCTATAAGCATTTATTATTTTATGCGTGTACGGGCTACATCAATAGTAGCCCAGGTTGTGGAAAGATTAATGCACCTTCGCCCAGGGGACGCCTAAATGTATTAATCGTACATCCTTTCCGTGGAGGTTCTTTCCATGTCCCGATGAGATGAGGTGATGGTGATAGTGAGTATGAGTGTGTGGAGCCAGAGGAAACTCTTAAATCTAACTTAAGCCTAACAAGACCCTGGTTACCTTTGAGATAATTCATCTTTTGGGGAAAATACCAAAGGTACCATCCAGAAATCAAACCCGGGACCCCTAGGTTAATAGCCAGGTGCGCTGGGACTGGTTTTCTATACCTATGACGATTGTAAATAAGTACATTCATTTCAAATTTGTATTATTCAAAGATATTGTAAATGGATGAAATTATATATTTGGAGCATCGCGCTGTATGGAGCAGAAATCTGGACTCTTAGGAAGATGGAAAAGAAATAGTGATTGTGCTTTGAAATGTGGTGCTGGAGAAGACTTGAGAAGATTAGGTGGACAGACAGGGGAACAAATGAAGAGCGGGAGGAAAGAGAATCATTTTGGATGTGATTCTTCGCTACAAAGCACACTTGATTGGACATCCTTAGGAGAGACTGTCTTCTGCACGACGTAATAGAAGGAAAGGGTTAGGAAAAGAGGAGCTTAGGAAGGAGGAGGATTAAAATATTAGATTTCTTGAAGGAACGAAGAACCTTTTGGGAGCTGAATAAGGAGGCAGAGGACAAAATGCATGGGTGATCTAAATTCACTGAAAAAAAAAGAATCGACCTGTCTTAATACAGAACAGCTTATAATAATAATTGCTAATAAATTTAAACTAACAACAAATAAAGATCAAACATATTATTGAGTTATAAGATCTATCAGGTTCACTGTCGAAATCACCTCACCGTTGTTAGATCTTTAATTGCTCTAAAGATGGACGAGTAGAGGTAATCTTATTTCATGACATCCATGACATCCACGCTGTATCGTGTCATTTCTACAAATAAACACTGCTCAGTAGCAGGAGCAGTTCTTATCTCTAAACCACCGCACATGTATAGATATAATTATGCTGACGATGTCTTGGACTCAAATAAATGAAACAATCCTATATTATGGGATTGGGACAAAGAACACCATATCAATGCTTGGTTTTTTTTAAAAAAAAACTATGACAAGCAGTTCGCAAGAAGAAAGTCATACCCAGTCACGAACAAGTTTTGTTAATATTTTAAAGGATCAGTGGAGCACCCAGAAATCTCCTTTGGGAGGGATGTAGAATGTATTGATGCTACTATACCTGTATCTTTTACCGATAAGGAATTTTATAAGTTTGATGACCTTAACAATATGCTTTTCGAACAAAAATTAATCCTTGTATTAAAATTTAGTCCATGCATTCGATATATTTGTGTGGCTTTATCATCATATTTTATTTTTTTGTTTTAATCATTTATTAACATTATTTTAAATCTTGGGAGATAAGGGGCGTACCCCTACTTTCCCCATTTTAAGTGAGCTATTGCATTAGACTATATAAGCAAATAAAATAGTTTTTTTTCTTAGCACTGCGTCATAATACCTGTTTAGGCTATACGCCTGTGTACTAATTATGCTTGTGAGTTAAGATTGAGGAAGGTTGACTTTATAGGAAGTGTACCCGAATTTTCGTGGAGGTAAAGGAAAAAAATAATTTAAAAAACCACTTTCAATACACCCGAAAGGGATTCGTACCCAAATCTTCCTGTCGTCGGTAGTTTAGTCTATTGTGAAAGTGATGCCTTAGAACACGTGACCACCGAATCGGTTAATAACATAGTTAAATAAAGTATCCATTTCATAAATAATGTTTCTGTGTTGTTGAATTTTAAAATTCATTTANAAAAAAAAAGCTAGACCCAAATTAGATGCAGATTAAAAAAAGCCCCATTAGACAGTTTAAGGTTTCATTCAAATGTTTTACGCCAGACACTTCATGTTTTATCTTTTACACCTATTTAGGCAAGATATTCATAAAAAGAGTTTAAAAAAAATATATTGTTTGATGTTGAAAACTCTCTAAATAGGTATTGGTGTCAAATCATCTGTGTTCATCTCTCTAGCCTCTAGTCCAACTTGTTTAAGGTTCGGCAGAAGGGAGCTCGAGTAATGTTACAGTTTTTATAGCATTACATTTGTTTGGCCGAAATAAATACAATATTTCTCCAGTAGCAACATAGAATTTTGTCAAAACATTTTAAATAAAGAGAAAAAGTTTTGACAAAATTCCAGGACACCCTTGACAGATATTCAAGATCTGTTGATATCAGCATGTACAGAAAACTAAGCTCTATGTTGCTACTGGAGAAATATTTGATTTATTTCGGCCAAACAAATGTAATGCTATAAAAACTGTAACATTACTCGTGCTCCCTTCGGCCGAACCTAACTCTAGATGTTAAATAATTATTGCATTTTGTCGGCCATAGATGGGGTGGTTCGCCCAAATGCAGAGGTGAATAACATCTCGTCATATTTTGTAGTAAGTGGAGCTCCGACTGATATCTAGTGGTTGGTTTCTGGTATTGAAAGAGATCGCTCCGTGTTTAAACTATTTCGATAAATCTGAGTGCAACTTCATCGAATATAGTGTTAGCAGTTAGCACACGATAGAACAAAAATGTGGTTGTGTCATGGAACAAATTTGTGTGAAGGTAGTTTTGATCATGGAACACAGGCTACAACATTTTCGTCTTAAATACTTCTTGTATTCACTAAGATGGAGGAAAAGGAGGAGGAAGTATAATTTATTTTGTGGGAGTGGTTAGTGATGCTTCATGAAGAATAGGAACACGATAGTAGTATCAGGGTTCACCCAATGTTTAAAATAAATGGTATGGTACAACACCCAGTATTTCTTTCGCTTTTATCTTAAAGTATACATTTACTAAATTCTCGTAAGATTTGTGAAACGAAATAGGTACAGTAGCCCCATGACTTCTTTGGTGCTGACTGACGGCTTTGAAACGTTACCAGACCAAATTATGTATTCCTACGCCGAACCATATTATCGGCAAAAACATGTGTTTAGCATCTGTCACTTCTGACAGATACCTAAATGTTGACTGTCAGAAGTCAGCTGTGAGCTGTCAGTCAGCACCAAAGAAGCCATGGGGCTACTGTATATACAGTGTTGTAGAAACACTACACGAAAGATCATGAATGAAATAATATAAACTGTTACTTACTTACTTACTCTATTCTAGGATCTAGGAATATTTACTGTTACAGGAAAACTAAGAAAAGAAAAACATCTTTGTCCACCAAAGAGAATAAGAATCAAATTCATTTTCAAAATTGAGCTGGAGCACGGTAATATTCTACCTTCCTCATCCCTACCCCATTATAAATATGTGGATATCCCGGACGGGTAGTAAGACGTGGAGCAAGGTACTATTCTACCTTCCTCATCTCTACCCCATTAGTGTAAACATGTTGATATCCCGGACGGGTAGTAAGACGTGGAGCACGGTACTATTCTACCTTCCTCATCTCTACCTCATTAGTGTAAATATGTGGATATCCCGGACGGGTAGTAAGACGTGGAGCACGGTACTATTCTACCTTCCTCTTCTCTACCCTATTAGTGTAAATATGTGGCTAGCCTGACTCAGTGAATACCAGGCTATTTCCAGGTAATCAGAAGACGAGGTGTGCCACTTTTTAAGAACCCGTGGCTTTTTCTTGGTCCGGGCAGAGAGAAGTAATACATATTCATGTAAGTTATTCAACAAGAAAATAGCTCGTCTAGCACCGCTGTTTCAAAGGGAAAAGGGAAATTGCGTTTTCATAATGGTGACCTATTAGAGGAATACACAACCCACTGCAACCATTAACAATTATATTGGCTTCCGTTAACCCCGTCCTTCTATATACCCAATTCAATTTAAATGTTTTTATTAATAATCTCGAATGGTTTTATAAGGGTCCATAAGATTTATGTAAAAGAAGTGTATTTTTATCTATAGCTCCACCTAAAAGTGGGAAGATCTACTTATAGCTAATAAGAAATCTGAGACAAAATGATATTCATTGTTGCAGAAACATAATCACCTTTCACAAAAAATGACTTTTTACTACTATTGTGTCTTACCACCCGTTCGGGTTATACGCTAATATACTATTTTTGCTAATGGTTCTAAGAATTAGGAAGGATAAAATAGAGCAAATGTACTCGAATTTGTGTAGTGGAAGAGTGGAAAATCATTTTTGGATAAACCCCCCTCAGTACACCCGACCTAGTTTCAAACCTCAATCCTCCCCTTCATCGGCAGTCTAGTTTACTGAAAGAGTAACGCACTAAGCCATGCGGCCATCGAAGCGTGTAAGAGCACAATTGAAAAATGAAATAATATACAGAGTTACAGGAACTTATTGAGAAAAAAGGAACATCTCGGTCCACCAAAGAACATTTAACAATACACTCCCATTTTTCAGGACCTCCATTTAAAAAATATATCTGCTTACAAATTGTTTTTATAAGAGTATATTTAATATTTTTATAGGCCTACATCTTTGCAATAGTGAGGTATTTCATAACTTAAAGAGTTGTGGAAATATGATAATTAAATATATCTGCTTATATAAAGTACCGCGTGAGTCATTTTCCCGGTAAAATAAAATAGCCCACGTCATTTTGTTTGTAATGTTAAACATTTCCAGGTACGAATAATAATCAAAATTGTTAGTAAATTTAGAGAAAATCGCGTTTTTCTCTTTTCACCTTTGAGAAAACTACCTTTAATTCTAAAAGTCTGGATACTTATTTCAATTGCCGCTTCGGTGGCCGCGTGGTCTAACGCAATGGACTAGACTTCCAATGACTGGGAGAAGTAGGTTCGAATCTCGGTAGTCTGGTTTTTTCCTAATTGTTTTCCACTCTCCTTCAACGCGAATTTGGGCACACTTCCTTTACATAAACCTTCCTAATCCCGAGAACTATTAGCGTAATTAGTATTATCCGAACGGGTAGTAAGACACGCTGCTAAAGGTATATATATATATATTTATAAATTTCTCTGAGAAACCTTATATATATATATATATATATATATATACCTTAGATACCAATTTTTAGCCTGATAGGCAAAATGGTTTTGACTCTAGGCCAATAAACAGACAACATCGAAAAAAAACCTTTTCCAAGTTCATGAGGTCACGAAACGTCTACAGCCATCAAATTCTCAATATTTTTTTTATGATGCTCACAATTCTTTCACTCTCAGAGAGGTCGCAAAAGTGTAAATAAAAGGGATGCTTTTTCTTAAGGGGATGGGTTTTGGGTTGTTCATTTGCGTTTCAATTTCGGTCTTGATTATACCGATTTGTTAGAAAATCATGAATAACACATACCCATACAATTTAATCAGTGTCATTGCAAAAACTTGATTTTCTTGATTAGACTAAAATATGTTTTAGGAATTATAAGGGCACCAATATATTTATTCGTTAATCTTAAATGCAGTCTGGTGCAAGGTATTGCATTTAAAAAAAATAGATATGAGTTGGAATCTCCAATAATTTAGTTCATTTCAGGATCATGATCAACTTATGTTTCACGTAACGTTTAATGTAAAGAATCTAGTGTGTGATCGAGATTCACTTAACGAAACGCACCATTTCGAGATAACATATACAATGGATTTTGATTGTTTGAAAAAAAATCGTTCACTAAAATTACACCTAAGCATTTAGGGCTGTTAGGTTGCTAGTACTTGCAATACATACTTTACTGAATATACAAAATAAAGTGTAACCAAAGGTAACGACGTTATTTGATTTTGCGAGACATGGACAAACTAATCTGAAGAAATCGTTTGCAATCCATAAAAAAACCTTTAAGGTGGGGATGTAGGGGACGCGAGATAAGGCTAGTGTTTTATTTTTTTTAGTTTTTATAGCATTTTTTTTTTATATTGCTCCAATAGAAACATAAAATTTAATTATCTTCACTTGGTGATAGCAACAGTTGTTGAAATCTTACATGAACACAGCAACATTAGATGAGAAACTTTTTAAATGGAGAGAAAAGATTGCCATTAAATTTTAGAACACTCTTGACAGATATTCAACAACGGTTGAATTCACCAAGTGAAGAAAATTAAACTCTATGTTTATACTAGAGGAATATATGATTTATTTTAGCATGGATAAGTTTTGCTATAAAAACTGCGAAAGCATTTACCTTTACTCGCGTACCCTAAATACTCACCTTAACAACGTTGCCTATTTGGGAAATTCAATGTTATTTGGCGGTTGCATTTTAACTTGACGCACATAAGCACTCTAAGCGCTATCACACTTAGGGTATGGCCAGAATGGGCGAATGAGTGCGTGAGTGACTAAAAAATACAATAGAGCACATTGGTTATGAGAGGTGCCAAGACTGGAGCGCGCTTGAAAGATATAACATATTCTATTCTTCAAGCGTGCGCTCGAGCCGGTACAGTCTAGTTTACAGGCGCTAGGCAATATTATTGTATTTTGGTTCATTGAGTGCTAGGAAAACTTCTCATTTTGACATTTTTATTACTATCGATAGGTTTAGCACACTTGCTACTAATGGCCTAATCTAATTGGTAAGACCATAAACCATATATATAAGTGAGATGTTAAAATACTTCCAATATTATAATCAAAGTTGTCCTTTGCAAATAATAATCACCACTTGCGTGGAGAAAGGATGGGGAAGCCACAGCAATAAATCACTTGAGGAAAACCACCCTCAGTTCACTGAGCCAAGATTTGAACCTTTAACGCCTCGTCAACAACTATCGAGAGTGATTTGTTAATCATGATTTTGCTAACGCGCCAGTTTTGTCCATGCAGTCTCTCAGTCACTCGCTCACACGCTTGTCGGTCTGACCGAACCCTTAGACCCCAATGTAGGAAATATGAGAAAGAGAGAAGAAAATTGGGAGCTAATCCTGTATGGATTCTGATCACCTGCTGATGGATAATACATCTCTAATTTTGGATGAGTATATAAATAAGGCCAGTGACAGACACGTTTTGGTCGCTGCGAAACAAACGCTGTGACCAGGTCGCTCTAGTGCATTGCATTATTTCATATGAAAAGAGGTCGGTACGCCGAAGAAACGCTCACAACGAGCTTTTAAAATTTGTCGCGGCGTTTGTGTCACAGCACCAAAACGCGACCAAAATGTCAGTCTTTCACCGGCCTAAACACTTATAACATATTATTATTATTATTATTATTAGCACCGCGTCTTAATAACCGTTCGTGTTATACGCATTTACGCTAATGTGTAATGGTAGGGTGATTGTGAGATGAAAGGAATGACCTACAGTTTAACGTGGAATCCAAACCACGGTGGAGGCCTGGAATTCCACCTAAACACTTATTCTGATTGATATTTACTAATTTGCATTTCAAAAGTTAACTTTTTCATTTTTCCTATTCCAGATAGACAATTGCTAATATGGACGTCTTTAACCTACATCATGGCAGGAAGAATCATCCAGGACATTTTTGTGAATAAACTAAATATTCTGAGTTGTAGACAATATTAATAGAAACATTCTAAAGATTTAAAAAAAAATTAGTGAACATTTAAGAATATTTTAATAATTGTTTATGAATTAATGGTTTTGGATTCAATGTAATATATTTATTTATAGCTCAACGAATAAAGCTTAGATAAACTAACATACTAAAAGCATGTCTTGACTTGCCGTAACGTCACAGGTAGGCAACGGAATATTCCTACTAAACACAATAGGGAAATTCCAAAAAAATGACTGTGTGGCCTTTGATGTGAGATAGGCCGTTCTTATTCAAAGACATCTCAAAGATGTAGGTGGTCTTGGAATTAACGCCTCGTCTCCTAACGAATAAGACCACAAAACAAAAGCCAAATAGTTTGTGTGAGTGTGAGTGTGAGTGAGTGTGTGTGTGTGTGTGTGTGTGTGTGTGTATATATATATATATATAAAAACACACACACACATAAAGAACATGCGTCGTCGCAATGACCGAGCGTGAAAACTGGCCTGAACAGCTCATTACTGATCTTAAAGGAAAAGTCTCGTGACAAGGAGAGTAGATAAATTATTTACCCCCCAGAGCCCGAATACCACCAGACCGACCGTCGAAAACACCGCGCTTGCAACGTTTCGTCTGTTTTATTACCGGCTTGATTGACACAAAAGCTTCTGGCTTCTCTGACCGAAGAGGAGTTTTAGAAAGAAATGAACACAAGAGTTAGTTGACTGGGATGAGATTTTGACTTTGGTTTTTACCGTGCTCTACGTCTTACTACCCGTCCGGGATATCCACATATTTACACTAATGGGGTAGAGAAGAGGAAGGTAGAATAGTACCGTGCTCCACGTCTTACTACCCGTCCGGGATATCCACATATTTACACTAATGGGGTAGAGATGAGGAAGGTAGAATAGTACC
>CABFOW010000213.1:205862-222109 GCA_902141385.1 Timema californicum | reverse complement strand
TATATATAAATAGGGTAAAACGTGTTATACCCAGGATAAAGCTCTTCCTAGGCAACTTTCCAGTCCATACAAAAAAAAAAGTAGTATTATTACCTAAAACAATAATATATTTCAGTGCATATAAATATATACGTATAGATATAAATATTTCATTCGACTCTAAATTCCAAATTATATTATTTGGAATATTCGTAGTATTCGTAGGATCCAAAATTTAAAGTCCAAACAGATCCCAAATTTCATGTCAGTATAATATACTCTAAGTTTGAATAAAAGAAGAACATTCGATTTATTTTACTTTTTAAAGTAGTTAGAATAAAACAATATTTTGACTTGACCACACAAACTTACAAATCTGGTAATATTAAAAAATCTAGTCATTATATAAACATGTTTTAGGCCCCATTGTCCATAGTCAATACAAAATTATTAGTACTTAAGCCTAATGTTAAAATTGATGACATTTCATTTTTAAAAATTCGATTCAAACTCAATATGAACTATTTTAATTATGGTAAAATTCAGGTAAGTAGAAAATTTAACAAATTACAAAAATATATTTTTTGTGGTCCATGGTGATATTACCTTCAAATTCTATTTCCCCAAGAACTCGAAAATTCATTGCCACACTTACAAAAGTACGCCAGCCATCCCCGTTTTTAGCTTAGTGGTGTTCAGTCCATCTCATTTCACCCTGTCAGTATCTTGAAATAGTTCAATCCAGTCCACCTCATTTCAGCCCGTCACTATCTTGAAATATTTCAATCCAGTCCACCTCATTTTCCCCCATCACTATCTTGATCTAGTTCTATCCAGTCCACCTCATTTCAGCCCGTCACTATCTTGAAATATTTCCATCCAGTCCACCTCATTTTTCCCCCGTCACTATCTTGAGCTAGTTCTATCCAGTCCACCTCATTTCACCTTGTCACTGTCTTGAAATAGTTATATCCAGTCCACCTCATTTCATCCTATCACTCACTATCTATCTAGTCCACCTCACTTCACCCTATGCTTATCTTAAGTTAGTTATATCTAGCTCATCTCATATGTGTATATGCTTATGTAATAACTACACTTATGTGTTAGAGATTAGAGAGGTTGAATTTAAAATAAGTGTGCCCACATTTGCATGGCAAGACACTGGAAAACTATTTTACAAATAAACTTCAATACAACCGAACGGGATGCAAACCCAATCTCCCGTCAACTCCAGCCTAGTTCATAGCGAGAGTGGTGCGTTATACCATTTGACAATGAAGCAGGTAATAGGAAATATATAAATATGAAGTTTTAATATAATTTATTAAAATTCATAAGTGTTTAATCATGTAGGTAATAATATTTACGTTCACAAACACCAAAAGTTGGATCACGCAGTTAAAGACGTCAAACCACTGGAATTTTGGTAATTGGTAGGTGAAGGTTTAAATCCCAGCTAGTTGTAATAGTTTTTTTTTTCCCTAAATTTAATTTATTGCAACGGTTTTTCTCAATTCCCATTTCACGCTAATGCAGAGGCATTACCTCAATAAAATACCCTACTCATCCATACCTACCCATTCGGGTTATACGCTTAAGTACTAACTACTCTATTGGGTTTAGAATTGGGAAGGTTGAATATAGAGGAAGTGAACCTGCACTTGCGGTGGAGGGGAGGGGGGGGGAGTGAAAAACCACTTCGGAAAATCCACCCCAGTTCACCCGAGATAGAATAGAACCTCTATCTCCCCATCTTTGGCAGTCTAGCTCAACACAAAACTAGCGTGTCAGTTCACTACGCCACTGAGGCTGGTTTGAAAATTGTTGTATATCTTGAATATCCATCAGCTAAAAGTACTGTAGGGCTATAAAACCCACCTTGGACCAGCCCTGGTACTACCCTTAGCTACCACCCCTTATATTTTCAAGATCTTCCTATCCCTTCCCTATATAACACACCTTGCCGCTTCTGAAGAAAACAAGAAAAGAAATCCCATCAGCCATTATGCCGTGTATCTTTTAGCACCATTCACTAGAACTGCTCCAAAACTTTCCCTCCCTCTCTCTCTCTGCCTATGACCGTTTATCACTTCCTCCATCCACCCCCCTCACTGTTACCACATATTTCCTACTCTCATTTTTCTTCGACTTCACCTCTCCAATATTCTTACACGCCCGTCCACAATCTTATCCTGTTTATATCCTTTTTTTTCTTACTTTTTGTATTTCTCTCTATTTCTTCTTTTTTTCTGTTTCCTTCTTTTACTTCCATTATTTTTTTTCTTCATAAACAAGCAATTCATCTCCACTGACGACCATATTGCTCTCCGACCTCTACTCTCACCTTCATATTTTTGGCCATTTTTTCGCTGAAATTCATGCTTCCATTCTGCTTGGTGGGATTTACAAGAAAAGCCTTCGATTATGAATATCGAGACCTCACAAGGATCATTTCAGCGGTATTGCAACAATTGGATGGCTTTCCAGCGGAAATAAACTGGAAAAAAATACAATGGGGCGAGTCAATACGATTACGAGTCATCATTTAAAATACGAGTGCATAACCCGAACGGGTAGTAAGATGTAGTGTAAAAAAACAGATCTTGAATATAAATCTTAGAAAATATGGTAGACATGATTTTCCTTAAACTATCAATTCTTAAATTTGTATATTTATTTATTAGAGGTATTTAACATGCACATTCTGTACAGAATGAATATATCAGTACAAGAGAATTTCTATGAGCGAGAGCAAAAGGATCTACCAATTTTTCTGGGAATGGTATTTTCCCATGACTTCCAGGGTTCTTTTAAATACCCCAATCGACACGGGGCCAACGGGCTTACCACCCCTCCAAAGAAGGTTGTGCTACGAATTTTTAGCGTTCAAGACAAATCCGTCGACCCCGGCTGGGTTTGAACCCACAAACATTGGGTGCTGAGGTGAGTACCTAACCCCAAGACACTCGAGGTCAACCATTCTTAAATGGCTAGAAAAAATATAGCAGCTGTACTGTACCTACAGTCCAATTCATATAAGAAGGGACTTTAAAAAATAGACAAATATATTTTTTTTTTACAAAAAATGATAGTATAAAAGTTTCTTCCTACCAGAATCCTACTAAATGTAGTTTCTAATAGTAATACTTTACATGTGTTTTAAGTTTTGTTGAGATCCGATTTATTCAACAATCATGAGACCTTTCTAAAGCACATTACATAGATTATGGTTAAAAGATCTCTCTGACATTTTAAAATTGATTAAAAAAGTTTAACCTTGGTGGTCTTGAGATAAAGTGCTCACCTTAGGATCCAATGTTTGTGAGTTCAAACTCAACCGTTGTCGACGGATTTTTTTAATTATAAAAAATCCGTAGCACAACTTCCTTCGGATGTGAAGCTAAGCCGTTGGTCCCATCTCGATAGTGGCATGTAAAAGAACCTTGGAAGGTAAGTGAAAATAACTTCATTGACAAAATTGTTAGGCACTTTCATTCTTGATCATAGAAATTATTGTTTGCTGATATAATCAGTTAGTATAGAAAGTGCACGTTAAATAACTCAAATAAATAAAAACAATTCTGAGGTCCTTATAGGGTTTGAGATTTTTAAAAATGTGATGTCCTGAAAAATGTGTATGATGTGACTTTTGCCCTTTTATCCTGTAGTATTCATGTTTTATTAATTTTTCTGCTCATATTATTTTCAATGTCGAGTATAAAATAAACTCTCCAATATCCCACAGAAACTTTTTAAATACAGAGTAAAAGTCATGTTTAAATGCCAATATGCTTATGACAAATATTCAAGAAATTCAAAGATAATAATACGTAAGAACTTCATTTCTACCTTGAACCTGTCGAGTGCAAGTCTAAAACCTATTTTGTGAGATGGTGGGTGGAAGGGTGAAAGGCGTGGTGTGGATTCACAGCCGACCAAAGTATCCTTCCGCACCATCAAGAACAAATGGACCACGAAAACCGTAGATGGAGCTAGCTACCGGACAGATCTTGTGGAAAAATCATACGTTTGGAAATATCAGTTTTCTTGAGAACAAGTGAAATTTTTATGTTAATATTTTCAACACCCCTTCTAAGATAATGCATCGATGTTTATTAATTGTTACATTTTCTTATTTTTGGTTTTGAAGCCGGCAGTTTTTTGTTGAAAAATATAAATTTTATCAATATTTGATCATTGTTAAAATTATTGAGGACTTGTGTGTGTATATAAAAAGTATAACTTAATAAACATGCTTCTTTTCTCTAACAAACCGTTTCCGAAAAAAGAATTGTAAAACAATAAAAATTCTTGACGATACCTGTTTGTTCCCATAGCTCTGCATTTCCACGCCAAATGAAAAGGGCCAATCACAATATTCGACTTATTTTGGCTAAAAAGGTTTTTTGCTATCAAAACGGCCAAATTACTGACTGACTTAAAATCTACATACCTTCCTAATTAGGCCTACCATAGGTTATATATACTCTTATATTTAAACGAAAGCCCATTCGTAAAGCCCCTTTTACTTACCAAAATCCTCATATGTATAGTATTTTAGTAGGTTAAAAATCATTCCAAAGTGAACTTTCTGCTACCATTCTAAACATGGACGTGCCTGGTAGAGGGGACGGGGGGGACACGCCCCCCCCCAAAAGTTTACCCTTAAATTCAATAGAGAATTTATTGATTTATTTGAATAGTTTTTTTAATTCTTGAAATTAGCTATTTTAAATTTAAATGACCTTATTAAATAGGCGGATCTTGCTTCATTTGTATAGACACTAGCGCTGCTAAAATAGTTTTTAGGCTGGTGACACTGTTATTGTATTAGTAAATTATTTTGTTTTATTTGCAAGTTCTTAACTTTTTCGAATAGTTGCAGCAATCTTGTGAATATTAAGAATAAATAGTGTGGCGTGTGGTTTGTTAAATGTTTTGTAAATAAATGAGTTTATGTCGTATTTGCTAATGTGTTTGTGTGTAAAAGTGAACTTAATATAAATCAGCGTGATTTGAGTAATATTTTGAGCATGGATCGTTTCTTAATCAAAAGAGAACAGGATTCACCAACTGAACTACAATCTCCTAAAAAACACTGCTTTGGCGAGTCTGAAGAAAAGTCCTTTCAAGCCAACTTAAATTTTAATAAAACAGAAAATGTGTTTAATCAATCACAAGTTAATATTTGTGAAAGTAATACATATCTGGCACCAAACCAGCCAGTTACAATACCAACCAAATTTCCAACTCAGAATTTAAAAGTAAAAATACTTCGGTTTCAACCAGCATGGTATAAGGAGTTCACTTGGCTGCATATAGATGTCTCTACAAACAGTGCCGATGGAGCTCTTTGTTTTTATTGTAATAGATATAATAAATTATGTCCTGATAAAAATCTTGCTTGGAAAATGGATCCGGCGTTTTCTAGAAATGGATTTAAAAACTGGAAAAAGGCATTGGACAAGTTTCGTTCACATGAAAAGTCAGATAGTCATTTACAAGCAGTTTTAAGTTATAGACAGCTGAAAACCCCGATTGATAACCAGTTAAACTCTTCTTTAGTTTCTGAACGTAAGATTTCTAGGGAATTTCTTTTGAAAATTTTCACTTCAATTAAATATTTAGCCATGCAAGGCTTAGCTTTAAGAGGAAATCAACAAGAAAGTGGAAACTTATTTCATCTTCTTAAACTACGTTCCGAGGATGATTCATATCTTGCAAATTGGTTGAATAAGGAACGAGAGGTATACACAGATGGAAAAATTCAAAATGAGATTTTGGAAATAACGGGTAATGAAATTGTGAGAAATCTTTGTGCTGAAATTCAATCTTCCAAATTGAATTTGTTTTCTTTGATTTGTGATGGTACACGTGATATTACTGGGACTGAACAGCTTAGTATATGTGTGCGTTGGGTTGATGAAAACTTAGAGCCTCATGAAAGTTTTTTGGGGCTATACAGTGCTAGTAAAACAACTGGGGAGTCGATTGCAGCCATTCTTTTTGATATAATGACCAGAGTTCAACTACCTCTTTCGAACTTGCGTGGACAAACCTATGATGGTGCTCCAAATATGAGTGGGATCAACAAAGGAGTACAGTCTATAATAAAGGATAGACAGCCTCTAGCCATGTTTGTTCACTGTGGGGCGCATTGCATTAACTTGGTAACAAGGGATGCATGTGATACATCAATTACTGTGAGGAATTCAATGCAATGGGCCCATGAACTTGGAGTTTTGTTTTCACAATCATTGACAGCTAAAACCAAGTTTATTAATATCCGAGAAGATACTTTTAATGGTCCTTTGACATCTAATGCCAGCATTAAGCCCCTTTGTCCGACCAGGTGGATATACAGAGGTGCTCAGATTGAAGAGATTCTGGAAAACTATTCAATGATTTTACAAACACTTGAAGCACTGTCTGTTGAAGCAAATCACTTACAGTCAGCAAGTGGGTTATTCAAAGTGTTTGAGTCAGGAGAGACTGTTTTAGGCTTCCTTATGGCAAGGAAAATAATAAATAATTTAGAAATTTTGAATAAATCTTTTCAGGGAAGAAAAATGAATACTTCCGGACTTATGCAGGCCATAGAAATAGTGTCTTCTAGTTTACAAAGACTCAGAGAAAATGACGAGTTTTTATTAATTTGGGGAGAAGCTAACAAAATCATTGTTACCAACAACCTGCAGCCTCTTTCTCTACCAAGACAGAAGAAACCACCAATGCGTTACACAGGTCCTGCTACAGCGTTCACTTCTACTTCAGTCGAGGACTACTTTCGCCATGAGTATTTTGCCATTATAGACACAGCTGTTGGAGGTTTAAAGTCAAGATTTGATCAAGAAGGACTTGATCACATGAGAAAATTGGAAAGGAGTCTTTTAAAAGGAGAAATAAACCCAGTGCTGAAAATGTATCCTGAAATTAACGAGAAAGATTTTGAAATTGAACAAAACATGTTTTTTCGTTTAAGTGCACCTACTTGTGTTGAAGATGCCCTAACTGCATTTCGAAGGCTATCTCCTGAAGTGAGAGCAATGCGCAGTAATGTTGATGTTCTGCTGCGTATACTGCTGGTTGTTCCAAGCTCGTCATGTGAGGCGGAAAGATCATTTAGTTAGTTACGTAGCCTTAAAACATACTTGAGGAACAATATGACACAGAGGCGCATTAATCATGTGGCTGTGTGTCACACACATAAAGATATGTTGGACAAGATAAGCATTCATAATCTTATGAACAAGTTTATTGTAGTTAATGAACGAAGAAAGAGTGTGTTTGGTGAAGCCTATGCTAATTTAAAATAAGTATTTTGTATGGCATATAAGTATTTTATTTATAAGTTGTGTTGTCAGTGTGGTACACTAAATATATTTCCTTTTATTTATTTAATACAAAATTACTAATACTCTTGCAGATAGGGTCATAGTTATTTAAAATTTTGAACAACTAAGAAAAAAGATTGTTATTTTAATCTGAGTTAAAGGAAAATTTTTGAATTGGTATTAATGTTCATCTGATACATTTATATTGAATATGAAACTGAATTTAAGAGTATTGCTAGTGTACGCGTTGTTTATACTAAGTATATAAACAATTATTATTAGAGAGTGTTAAATCACTTATAATATTTTTGTCTTTGTCCCCCTCAAAGTCTGAAAGCCAGGCACGTCCATGATTCTAAAAGGCCTTTTATCCTACCAAAATATTATTCCAAACAGTAGGATTATATTACGGAAAAGAAACTTCCAGAAATGTCTTCCTATCAAAATCAGGCTATAACTGCCTGGCCTATGTTAACATTTTCAGTTTGTAGCCCTTATAACTGGTGTTTTTAAAGAAAATACATGAAAGTCAACAAAGCTTTTATTAAAAGCACAAAACGAATTCTTTTGTTAATCCGGATTTCAGGCAAAATAAAAATACAAAATACACGGGGAGTAAACAGACCAAAACAAAATATCTCCCAACACTTTTCCAAACCTTGGTGTTTAATTTATTGGACCAAGAATTCCATGAAAGCTGTAAATCCTCGTTAAAACCTAGAATGTTGTGAAGAGAGAACTTTTTAACTCTTTTTATTTCCCTCCCAAACCTCCCTTCTGTTTGTGCTAGACGGTATTTTCATGAAGCAGTTCTCTCTTCTTCTCAATGTTTTAGTTGAGCTACGCACTCACAGATGCCAGTGACAGCGCAAGTGATTTATACCACACGGTGGTGCCAAATTGTAAATGTAAACATAAAACATTGTGTCCAAACCACGGAGTAGAGATCCCTTAAAGGATTCTGACATTGTTTTAAGGTGCTTTTGACACCTTGTACGACAGCGCTGAAGGAATCATTACAACCGGTTACGTATTGCGGTTGTTTCAAGTTATCGCTTACGCTAACAAACCAGTTTAATGTTAAGAATTGTTTTGGTTTCATTTCTGTAGGCAGCTTCGACAAAAGTAGACCTCAAATTTCCAATTAAAACGTGCATATACCTATTTAATGAAACCTGGTATTATTGAGCTTCCAGATAGGGAAGATCGATTCATGGACCTTGAATAATTCTCTAGATCGATCTAGATCAATAAATCTGGTACCTGCTTCGGTGGCCGCATTGTCTATGGCGCTACTCTCGCAAAATACTATGAAGCATAAAATATATTTAATGTTAACTTTAGCGGGGGATTTGTGAGTTTCAGTGAAGGAAGTACTGGAACGTCACTTATTCTCACTTTCGAAAACCAGGGTACAATACAGATTGTTTTGTTTTTTTAGTATCTACGATCATTAAAAACCAGCAGTATGGGACAGGACCGATTGTAGGGTACTCGAAAACAAAGTACTCGGGAACATATTTGGTCCAAAAAGATATTAAAATAATGAAGCGTGGAGGAGGTCATATGATGATGAGCTACATACCTTGTACTCATTACCAGACATTGTTATTTTGATCAAATTTCGCAGCTTACGGTGGGCAGAACATGTAGCGCGAATAAAAGAAACTATAACCATGTTCAAGGTATTGACTTAAGTCTTAATCATCGAATGGGAAAATACCAGTGGAAGATCTAGACGCATATGGGAGGACAACATCAGAATGTACCTCAAAGAGATAGGGTGTAATGAGGTGGACTGGATATAACTAGCTCAAGATAGGAGTAGGGTGTTATGAGGTGGACTGGATAACACTAGCTCATAGATAGGAGTGGGGTGTAATGAGGTGGACTGGATAACACTAGCTCAAGATAGGGAGAAGGGTGTTATGGGGCGGACTGGATAGAATTATCTCTAGATAGGGATAGGTGGAGTACTGTTGTAAGGAAGAATTGCAATTAGCTTTTTCTCATGAACAGGACTTTGAGGCTACTTTACATTTGGGAAGTTCTCCAAATCTCACCAGTTCTCCGCAACTATTTGAGATACAAAATAACTTATCATTGTAAAATTGTAGTACTATTAAAAATATACATATTTTATTTGAAATACGTTTTTATAAAACCAATTATTTCTGAGCTATAAGTGATATAAATACTTTTTAATTCAGGTCCTTGAAAATGAATTTGATTCTTGTGCTCTTTGATGGACAGGATATTTCTCTTTTCTCACTTTTCCTGTAACAGTGTTCCTCGCTCCTAATGCCATAGAGTAAGTAACATTGTATATTATTTCATTTGTAGTCTTTGGTGTAATGTTTCTACAACAATGTATATACCTATTATTTCGTTTAATAAATTACTCTTAAGAATTTGTAGTTAAATGTATATTTTATGATAAAAGCTGGAGAAAGTCTGTGTGGTGCACCAAACCGTTTATTTTTTATTGGAAAGTGTTTAACAGCTCAGCGGAGTAAATATATAAAACGCAAATAAAATAGATATTTTGTTTTATTTGTTACCTTTTGCTGCGGACAGTGACATATTTTACAAAACAAACACACTCTTCATAAATGTCACGGTAATGAGCATAAAACGTCCACCCTTTTAATTAGTATGTCATAATCAAAAAGAGTTATTATTCATATACAAAAGAGCTCCCATTCAAATGAAACGTAAAACGCCACTATGAAAATAGTATAATAATCACAATGAGAACGTGTTTACTACTCACTTTTAGCGTGTGTTTTTTTGTTTTTTAATATTTTTATCACAGGTGATAGCTCATATCACTAAAGCACGAGCTTTTATACGAGGTCTAAGCTTGTTAGCAACCCGCTTGTGATAAGATGAAAAAGAGAGAGAAAAAAAACAGAAACAAACACGAATAAAACAGTAATAGAGAGGAAATATGAATGTCATATTAGCAGGATCACGAAACGCTATAAAGAATATTACTTTTTCTGTGTGTGCATTTATGTGTGTGTGTCTGTGAGCTACTATGTCGTGCAGCGTATCATTATACGGCTGGGCTTGCGCACAAAGAAAAAACTGAAATATACAGGGTGGGCATAAAGTAACTCGATAGGTTAGCGTTAGAATAATATAGCAGAAATATGTAAATTCCCAGAAACCTAGTGAGTATATAAGGTTTCTTGGTGAAGCTATCCAGCAGGAGAAAAAACAACAGAGGAGGAAAATACAAATGAAAATACAATTTGTTGTGACCCCCCTCCCCCCATTAAATGACATAATTTGATTCACAAATATCCATTAGCGCTCCTATACCAGTTACCTTTCGTTTCCTGGAAACGTAAGCCTTATAATCAAGCCGAATTTGTTGATTTTTAGAATTTTCAAAGTGTAAAATCTCAAATTTTAACTGTCTTTGGAGTTCTACGTATGTATAGGGTCGTAGAAAATAATCCATTCCGGTGGACACCAAACTTGTGTAGTGTTAAAAGATTTTGTCAATATTTAACCTAGGCGCAACAACTGATAGGCGGTATCTCAACTACCTAGCAGCCCCATTAAGGACGTTGGCTTCTTGTGACGTCACAACAAGTCAAGATAGGATTTCTCATGTTAAATTATTTTTACGTTTTATTAGGCAAGTTAAAAATATATAGATAGCATTAAATCAATAAACGTAAATTCTTAAATAATCCTAAGAATATTCTTACATTGTCAAAATTAATTATTTTTTATCTTTAAGTAGTTTTTTTAAAGTGTATTTAAAAAAATCCTGTTCAGGACAGGCTATTCAATTTATTCACGAAAATGGGTTGTGGGAAAATTCCTGCCAGGATGTAGATTTAAGAAATTCGTGTAAGCTTATGTCTATTTAGAAGAGGAAACAATAAAAATATAATCTTGAATTGCATGTAATGCTGACTAGGTGCATATAGTAGTGAGTGTTTATACACGTCAGTAGAAGAGGGCAATTGTAATGAGAAGGTGAGCTAGAGGTCTCGCAGGCTGAACTACTCATTTCTTCCCTATCTTTCTATTTTGTACAATGGCGTCTGTACTTAGATTGCTAAGGGACTGTACGTCACGTTAAAATATACTCCAGTTAGCAAAATAGCTTACATTTCACCAAGAAGGCAATGTCGTTGAATAATTTATGTAACTACGTTGTATGCATAAAGTATCTGATAAATAGTGTAAAAGGTGTATTGCTGTACTGTATTTTTTTTTAGCACCGCGTCTTACTACCCGTTCTGGTTACACGCTTTAAGTACTAATTACTCTATTGGATTAGGAATTGGTAAGGTTGAATTAGAAGAAGTGAACCCGCATTTGCGTGGAGGAAGAGTGGAAAACCATTTAGGAAAAACCACCCTCAGTTCACCCGACCGAGATTTGAACCTCGATCTCCCCGTCCTCAGCAGTCGAGCTCTACACGACAAGCGCGTTAGCCAACTACGCCACCGAGGCAGGTTGCTGTACTATAAATTACGTGAAAAGTTATATCATTAGTTTTATTTAATCCGGAAGAAAATGAAACTAACAGTTTATTTTTGGTCCTTATGGTATTTATAGCCGATATAAAGGTGTAACACATTGTATAGCATAGAGATTTGACCAGTGTGCATGCTATTTATTTAAATTAACTATAGCATGTGAGTTCCTTTTTATTTTGTTATCTACATGTTATTTAAAATTGTTAATAGGGTCTCTTTTTTTAGTCTATGTATCCTTAAATCCTCAAACAGCGTTTTTTTTAGTCTACGTAATATGACTTGAAAATTGAGTATTGTTTTGTTTACACGTCTTTAGAACCTGAGAATTCAGTTTTATTTTGTCTATATATCTTTAAAACCTGTGAATTGCATTTTATTTAGTCTACCTATATTTAAAACCTATGAATTACGTTTTATATAGTCTACATGTCTTTAAAACCTGCTAGTTGCCTTTTATTTAGTCTATGTATCATTAAAACCTGTGAATTGTGTTTTATTTAGTCTACGTATCCTTAAAACTGGCAAATTGTGTTTTATTTAGTCTACATGTCTTTAAAAACCTGCGAATTGTGTTTTATTTAGTCTATGTTTCCCTAAAACTTGTTAATTCCGTTTAATTTAGTCTATTGTCTTAAAAGCTGCAAAGTTGTTTTTTTTAAGTCTGTGTCCTTAAAACATGTGAATTACCCGGCTTAACTTGATTTACAAAAGGTAATTTATGCTGATACACAAATTCATGGCTGCTCCTGATACTTTTGATTTTAGTTCTAACGTTAACATTGTATTTATATTTTGTGGGCATAATGAGTTAATTATTGTAAACTTACAATAATTTAAAGTTCGAGAACAAAATTATTGTGAGAACTATTCAGCGTTATTTTAATAGTTACATCAAACAGCGTTTTTTATTAAAGTTTTCTTTCAAAGCCCTTGACCTCCAATAAATGTGTAAGCATATTCATATGTAACAATGTGAATATTGTGGAAGGTCCATACTAATGTTTATTTTGAAACCACGAACTGTTAAATTTAGAAAGAACACTATTTTCCCAATCGAATTTAAAGTTTTGAAAATTATTCAAACGTGGTCGGCACAGTTTTAAAATCCCCAACTTTTTTAAAAAAAGTTTCGAAACATTATAATGTACCTGTCTCGCTTCCCCTAAGTTAATTTCTATGAGCGCCACTGCTGGAGTAGTTTTTTTTTCAAGAGATTATTTGAAATTCTTTCCCGACGGTAAATTCGTATTTAATGAACAATAAATCCACCAAAGTAAAGAAGTCCAATCACGTGAGAATGTATTTAGGTTCCTATTCGTGTTTCTATATTTGTTTGTGAAATATCTGCGTCTGCATTTGTTGTAGTCACGCAGGCTTCGGAGTCCTGTGAAACAATGTACCATAGCAGGGTTTTACGAAACGTAATAATGGCAGGCGAATAAACATATCAATTAACATAATATGTCTCCTACCCCTAGAAGGCGGGGCCTGGAGGATTAATGAGAACTACCCCCTTCCCCCCACTCCTCCCGCCCTGCCACGTGCCAAAACATGACTGAAATTTATTTCCCTAATTTATGTTTGGAGAATGTTTATCATAGTCAGGTTTTTGGGTGTTGGTATTTATTTTTTTCAACAAAGAGAAAAATAATACAGATCAGACCATCGATCTCGGTGGTATTAGGGGTAAAGTTCTCATCTAAGGATCCAATGTTCAGGGGTTCAAACCCAGCTGGAGTCGATGGATTTATCTTGAGCCATAAATATTCGTAGCACAACTTCCTTCGGAAGGGAAGTAAAATGGTTGGTTCCATGTATATTGTGGCGTGTAAAAGAACACTGAAAGCTATGTGAAAATACCTTTCCGACAAAATTGGTAGTCCATTTCGTTCTCGCTAATAGAAATTCTTGTGTGCTGATATAATCAGTCGTTTCAGAAAATGCAAGTTAAATACACCAAATAAATAAAAAATAATTTAAAAAAAAGGAACCAATGAGTTGCCCTGGGTTGATGTCTAATCTTTACTAAACCTTAGTTAAATATATGGATTTGCGAATAATTTTGTAAAAACATATACGTATACCACCCCCCCCCCCTTCCCTAATTTATTGGGCGTAAAGGAAAAATGTAACTATTTCTTGGTAAATCGGTCAAATTTATCTTACTATACATTCATGAATGTACATGTTTTTTTACCACCACGCCTTACTACAGTAACCCCATGGCTTATTTGGTGCTGACTGACAGCTCACAGATGACTTTTGACAGTCAACATTTAGATATATACCTAAATGTTGACCGTCAGAAGTGACAGCTGCTAAACACCTGTTTTTGCAGATCATATGGTTCGGCGTAGGAATACATAATTTGGTCTGGTAACTTTTCAAAGCCATCAGCTGTCAGCTGTGAGCTGTCAGTCAGCACCAAAGAAGTCATGGAGCTACTGTAGCTGTTCATTAAACCCGATCTCCTCACCATCGTCAGTCTAGTCTATTGCGAGAGTGACGCCCTAGATCATAAGGCCGCCGAAGAGGGTTTGTACAGTATTAAAAATTAATTGAAATATTAAAATATAATTTACAATTGATTTGGCTTGTGTATTTAATTTACAAATAGGTTGTTATTACTTAAATGCACCTGTGGGTAGTCAGGCGGACCAAGTGATTGGGCATCCCACCAGGGTGTACTAATATGTTTATTCCCCTAAATGCTTTCCCACTTTATCGCCATACAAATGTGGGTACATTTCCTTTAAATTGTACCTTCCTTATCTGTACCCCGTGAGTGTTTAGGTTTTTTTACTGCACCACTTCTTAGGCCTACCACCCGTTCTGAAGGTGTATTAGTTACTCTAATGTGTTAAGGATGAGGAGGGTTGATCTTTTCTTAAGAGGACCCGCATTTGCTTTGAGGGTGAATGGAAAACCATATAATAAAAACCCTCTTAAGTACATCCGACTGGGATTTGAAACCCGATCTCTTCGTAATTGGCAGTCTACAGTAGCCAGCTTGCTTCTTTGATGCTGACTGACAGCTCACAGCTGACTGCTGACGGATTTGAAAAGTTACCAGACTAAATAATGTATCCCTACGCCGAACCAAATGATCTGCAAAAACATGTGTTTAGCAGCTGTCACTTCTGACAGTTACAATTTATGTACCGTTATATACCTAAATGTTGACTGTCAGAAGTCAGCTGTGAGCTGTCAGTCAGCACCAAAGAAGCCATGGGGCTACTGTAGTCTATTGCGAGATTGATGTTTTTGATTATGCGGCCCCCGAAGTGAGTCCGTTAGTGTTCAAGGACGTTGCCTACCTGTGAATTTACGTTTCATTCAGCAGCACTTAAAGATATAACCTCAAAACAAAGATTATAAGTTATTAAATAATTCTAAAAATAGTCCTAGAGTGTCACAAAATTATTAATTTAATCATGAATTAGATTTTTGTAATCATATTTTTTTATAAATCATTCACAACTCAGGATAATTGGGCCACGAAAATATCCTGTAGGAATCTTCCTGTCAAGATATAGATTACAAAAATCCGTGAAAACCTGTCTTTCTAAAATAGGAAACAAGAAAAAGGCAGTTATAAGAAAAAGTCAATGTTTTTAAGCCGTTAATAGTATTGTAAGTGTGTAAACTCGTCAGAGGAATAGGTGAAGTTATTATAATTAGCAGCGTCGTCTTACTACCTGTTCGGGTTGTACGCACTTACACTAATGTGTAATGGTAGGGTGATTGTGAGATGAAATGAAGGACCTACAGTTTAACATGGGAGCCGAACCACGGTGGAAGCCTGGAATTCCACACATTCACAGGTTGTGATTAATACACGTCTTGTCAGAGGTGAAGGAATGGTTTGGAAATCAGAGAAATCTGTGCTGGGACCGGGGATTGAACCCCGGGCCCCCAGTACAGAAGTCTTGACACCTTACCTCTAGACCACCAGGTCACCGACAAGAGGGGAAGTGTTACAGTAGATAAACAAGAGGTTTTGCAGTTTGAACTGTTAATTTTCTTCCCTCTCCTTCTATTTCGTGCATTGATGTCCAGGTGTGATAGCGCTTTGAGTGCTTAGGTGCGTCAAGTTAAGATGCAACCCGCTTCGCAAAAGTTTTGAAATCTCCGAATAGGTAAAGTCGTTAATATTCGTCAATACCGGATGGGTTGTTAGGGTATTATGTATGGACAGACTATTAATAGCCTAGACAGGTAGTAAAATTAGTAGATAAAAAAAATCAATAAAAACAAGTAAACGCAAATTGTGTCTGATGAACGCAAATGGAGAGAAAGGGTCATGCGCCAAACACAGCCCCTCCCCTTACAAAGCAAGCAACTCTCACCACACATGCCAAGCATAGTTCCTAGCTCACGCAAATCTACGTTACACACGCTCGTAACCCCCCCCCCCCCCCCCCCC
>CABFOW010000213.1:192337-205802 GCA_902141385.1 Timema californicum | reverse complement strand
AACCCCCCCCCCCTCCCCCCACAACCAGTGGCTGGAGCTTCAAACCTAGCTTATGCGTGACTCACACTCATTTCAACAGGACCTGGTTTAAATCCTGATCGTAAACACATGCCATGATTCACTACCACGACCGGTCAGTGAGGCGCAGGCGCGATATTTGGACTATGGGTGACGTGGGCGTTTGTGGCGTCAGATAAGGTTCGGTTCCGCTTCAGTCGTAGAATGTTATAATGCGGACATTTAATATTCGTTTGATCTTATGATCCACTTGAAAATACTTAGGGAGCCCAATTATGTTTATATTTATTTGAGATAATTAACGTGAACTTTCTAAACTATTTATTATATCAACACAAGACATTAAAATTAACTTAATTCTAGACCAGACAAGACATCAAGCCCTGAGTCGTTAATGTATCACTTTGAAAGGGAAAACCCACATTTCATTGATGATACATTCTTGGCCATGCTTCGAAATGAACCCGAGATCCTTAACTCAGTAGACAGACACGCTACCAAATGAGCTAAGGTGTTAGACTGTAAATAATAAAAATGGTAACCACCTTGAAAAACATAAAAAAAAAACTTATTAAATTTAAAATCCTTACTAGAGCAAAAATAAAATTAAGAATCTTTAAAATGTTTATGACTTAGCTTGTATTTTCCTTAGACATTTGCGACTCTTTTTTTTTTTTGCAGCAATGATGAGTGTGTTAAGACTTTAATCTTTTTTTGAAGTAGTTTTCATAAAAGTGATGACAAATAAATGTCTGTAAGCCGTGATATGTCCAGTGTTTGTTCCTTTTCATGTAGGAAAACCACTGCCCACACACTCATGTGCTACCAAACATTGCACATATTCGGTGAGAAAATTTAGCCATTTTTTGGAATCGATCTCTAGTGAAGAGAAGAGTACAAATTTGGTGCACCAACCACATATGATAGATTCCCCCAAATAATGACACATTATCTAAATGTCATTGATGTATTATTACAACGTCTTATAATTAGACGAATGTGGTTACATTTTATGTCAGTTCATCAAAAGGTCCATGGGCTGAATAAAAACAATGGATCTGGCTACAGGTTTGACACGCATGGTCTAAGGCGTCACTCTTGCAATAGACTGGGCTGCTGATGGCGGAGAGATCGGGGTTGTAATCCCGGTCGCGTGTAATAAGGATGGAGGGGTTCCCACTCACCCTCTACGGAAATGGAAGTACATTTACTCTAAATGCACGCTTTATCATCCCTAAAACACTAATGGCGGATAACACGAACGGGTAGTCAGACGCGATGCTAAAAACTACTACTGAATTCACACCTTACACTAAAGAAATGGGGAAAAAGATGAAATAAAATTCAATTATATCCAAAAAATGTGTTTTATTTGAGGGATCGCAGATTTTTACACATCACTTTTACTTTCTTGCTATCTTACAGGTAGTGAAAGTATTGTGATCGTCAAAAAAATCGAACTCAAGATTTTGACCCCCCAAATCTGAAAAAGTTGTTTTTGAATTTCCGTCTGAATCGAACCTGGGACTGTAGCTATACTAGCTATCGACTGAGCTAAGGATATCCATCCAGCCCACTTTCCGTTTTTTTAAGCACTATATACTACCGCTTTTTTGAGTTAGCCTTTACTTTGAGGTTTTTAATCAAACACACGACGATATTAACTGTATCTATGTCAATATCATATGACTTTTTAATAAAACAATTTTAAAAAATAGTTTATTTCACAAGCACCGACCAGACAAAAATATATATATATATCGGGTGTTATTTCCGATGGCTCGATAGAAATACAGTAAGTCGATATTATTATCATCCAATGTTTGGTTAACATTTCAAGAGGATACGGGCTTTCAGACTGGCGCCATTTGTCAGAGTCAAAGAATATAACAAATAGTCAAACGTGACTACATTCATTCTAAAATAATTAAACATTTTTTATTTTTTCCAAGTTCCTACAGCTATTACCAAAATACGATGTGTTTCTGTTTTATTTTTATCACTGCGTCTTACTATCCTTTCAGTTGAGAAGCATATTTAATATTAGTATTAACACCACGTCCTACTACCCGTTCGGGTTATACGCACTTACACTAATGTGTAATAGTAGGGTGATTATGAGATGAAATGGAGGACCTACAGTTTAACGTGGGATCCGAACCACGGTGGAGGCTTGGCACTCCATACACTCACAAGTTGTGATTAATACACGTCTTTTCAGGGGTGAAGGAAGAATTTGGCAATCAGATAAATCTGTGCCGGGACCGAGGATTGAACCCCGGACCCCCAGCACGGAGGTCTGACACCTTACCCCTAGACCACCAGGTCATCCATATATAATTACTAAAGAAACGTGTTAGGTATGAGATAGGTTGGATTTAGAGGAAGTGGACACGTATTTAAGTAGAAGGAGACTGAAAAATCCAACTCCGATCTACCTGTCATTAATCCAGTCCATTTAGAGAACGATGCCTTAGAAAACTTTCGACTATCAAAGTGGGTATAGTATGCTACTAACACCTATTAATAGAGTTTCATTTTTAATTTATTTGGAGTATTTAACACATACTTTCAAAACTGATTATATATTCACACGACTTACAAACTAACTTAAATCTAGAACAGGCACAACACCCAGCCCCTGGCCGTTAATTCATCACTATGAAAGCGGAAAGTCACATTTCATCAATTCTATATTTTTCGGCCATGCCATGAATCGATCCCAGGACACATAGCTCAGCGGACAGACACGCTACCTACTGAGCTAACCTTTTGGAATATTTTAGTTTGGGTATTGATGTATTCTATATGTGAACTCATGCGTATAACCCAAATGGGTATTATTTTTATAATTTATTCACCAGTGCCATTCAGTTTGGCTCGCCTGGACCGGGAAGGTTGGAGTTCACATCCCGGCTGGGTTTAATGAGCTTTCCTCTAAATCAATTTCCTTACTTCATGAAAATGCCTTTTATAAGGTTATATTATATACCTTTTATAAAGTTATATTATGTTTATCTACGTATCTTATTACCCATCCGGACGGTCTACATATTTACACCAATTAGGTGGAGATTAAGAAAGCATAATTAGGAAGACATGTACTCTAATTTGCGTGGAGGAGAAATAAGAAACCATTTGGGGAAAATTCTACCTTTTTACAACTGGCCAGGATTTGTACCTTGACGACCTGGTCAGCGGAAAATCCGATGAGATGAGCTTGATATTCAGTTTACGCAACCACCTGTAAAATTATGGCTAATTTATAGCTTTTTAAATATAATTTACCAAAAATAACTTGATCATAAATTATTTTATTGAGGTAATTTTAATACAAGGGCACATACAGACATATGCGAGACTCCGTTCCATTCTGGTCTAAGTAGTTGTCTTGTATTTAGTATAGCACCACACTTGAGACGTACTAAGACTGACTATGAAACTTGTCCATTTCATTCAAATCCATATTAACCTGGAGGCTATGGGTCTTGTATATGTATACCTTGTATGTGCACAAGGGCTAATAACAACTTTGTACCAAAAGTAGGTATAGAATTTAAGTTCAGAAGATGTGCGCCCGCATTAGCGTAGAGATAACGTAAAAATCACAGTGATAAATCACACACAGTAAAAATATACTCACTGAAAACTGGTCTGAATTAGAAACAAAGATCAATCGACAACTAAGTGTGATGCGAACTTAACACAATATACCACTCAACCAATGCTGATGCAATCACTAATATTATAAATGTAGTTTCACTCTAAGAATTTTTATTTTACTAAGAAAAATAAAAATAAACCCTAAATTTGCAACTTAATCCTAATGAAATTAAATTACTCAATTTACTGTCTGTTATTTTTAATTAATTCATTTTTACTCGAATATCTCAAACAAGCAACATTTTTCACCGTCTATTTTAGTGTGAAATAAAGGCTTATTCCAATGTGAAACATTTGAAAAACAAATACAATTATATTCATAAAATATTCCCTAACTAGCCACAACAAAGAAGAGGTTTTAAATTGAGATTCCTCCACTGAAAATACCATAAAATGTAATGGCTTGTCGTCAGGGCAGAATGAGGCTCAAAACCCTTGACCAACTTAATACCCCTGTGCGTAAGATAAAGCCATAAAACAAGGGCTAAGTAGACCACTGGATATGAAAACGGTTGGATTAACCGGATTATACTCGTCCAATCTGGAGATGATTTAATTTGGGGTGGTTTTTAGTCGAGTTCACAGCATCGGCTTCAAGATATTTATTTTCATTTTCTTGGTTATTCAAACTTTTGAATAATCAGTTAAAGATATTACCAGCATATGGTGTATATATATATACACACACACACACACATATATGGCTAATTTAGTCTGTTTTGTCGCTGAATGGGAGGTTGAGTTAGAATCATGGCTGGGTTTGATGAAGAGAAAAAGTAAAAATATAATTAAAATTTCAAAATTACTACTTTTTGGTGAACATGCCAGTTAACAGGTGCTAATATTTTTTTTTACAATCTCAGAGACCGCTGCGTGTGGAAGATATCGTGCAATGCTCATGATGGACAACAAACTCTTTATTTTATTAATATAGATATATCAGTATTGATACTCTATCAAAGACAACAGCTGATTATTTAAAGTCTTGACGTATGAATTAATTAAAATAGTTGAGTGACTTTTATAAATATCAGATACTGACTGTACTAAGGGTCTGTATAGAAAGTTTGATCAAAACGAACACGCTAGCTTCGCCTGTCGTCAAAAGATACTGCAACCCGCATTTCATTTCTGATCGACTAGTTGCAGATACAACAGGCTCTCAGCGAAATTGTGACATATTTATCCATCTAATTATATATAGTATGATTTGGCTAATTTGACATTGGTTAGTTAGAATAATTTCATAAATTGAATCCACCATAATTACCAATGACATTTATATTCAAATCAATTGTAAAAATTAACATCTAATTTGAATTTTAGAAGGAAATATTTGGATAATTCGAAGACACACATATATATATATATACAGAGCCCTGCGTTTGTGGAGTTCGCGATAATTCGCGAATGTTAGATATGGCATTTTTTCTTTCAGATGTTCACATTTCAGGTTACCCTGATTGCAAATATATGCTCAGAATTGTCGCGATAATTCGCGAAATCGGCGTTTTAGCGCGATATTCGCGATTTTAAATGATGTCCGCGATAATCGCGATTTTCGGCATTTGCGCTAATATTTTGGGATATTGAAAAATAAAAATTTAAAGTTTTGATGGAAGAGAGTGATGGCATCGAAAGTTTAAAAATTGAGAATGTGCTGCTAGGGCTGAAGACAGACAGTATGTTCAGTGACTTCGCAACAAAGTGTTTGCAAGCGTTGTGGCTGCCGATTTCAAATGCAGATTCAGAACGATATTTTTCTAGGTATAGTTTAGTAGTAACAGACCGCAGAACCACAATGAAAGTGGATAACATTGTTACCAGCTGCATGTTGCAGTTTGGTTATGTTGAGTAGTTATTTTGTATTTTTCTAGCCTAAATTGAGATTTAAAAATATAGTCACAATTTTTGTGAAGTAACAAGATGATTTTTGTGTAATATTTTGTCTTTGTGACTTGTATATACTTTTCCCGGACCAGCTGCCACTAAATCTTACTTTTTTAATAAGTTGACAGCACATTTTTTTGTGGACTAGTGTTTTTTACCTTTTTGTCCAAACAAAAAGTAATTTTTTGTTTTTACTTCAATATGTTTAGTTTACCTGTTTCAAACATTGCCCTGGAAGTCTAGTTTTAACCCAACAAAGTCTCCTTAATCACGAAAGTTTGGTAAAAACCACTTTTTTTTAACGCTTTTGTCTTAATTCGATCATTTCGTCGCAAAAATAGGATTTTTGTAATTCACCGCTTATTCACCGCTTTTGGGAAACTTAAAAACGAAATTGGGCTTTTTTATTCACCATAAAAGCAGGGCTCTGTATGTATATATATATATATACATATATATTAGTTTGTTCTAAGTTTGTACTCATTTTAAACCTAACTTAACGATCCTTATAAATCCTCCCACTATGCCTATATTGTCAAATAAAGTTGAAATTAGCCTATTTGACACACAGTAAGTGAGAAAGCTGGGAATTAAGTACCGGTGGCGAGCGGGTTTCATCTTAAAGGGGATGTGTTGACTTGGCTTTCATCAATTTTTATATAAGTCTTCAATTTTCCTTTGCTAATTTTTCTAAGTTTTTATATTTTGTGTTTGAATTGTTTTTTAGTGTGTGTTTATTGTGTATATGTCTTTTGTATAGCATATGTTAAATGTGTATGATTATATCATATTTTGATTCTCTTTAAAATTGTTAATTCTAATTTGGGATATTTTGAATTTTCTTAAATGTACCTTGGACTTCGAATTAAAAAAAGGTTCTACTTTATATACATATCTAAAGTGTGTGGGTCTATTCCCACCTTTCAAAAAATACCCTTAATGACCTAGAACTCTGAAACTTAGGGGACACTGATCACGGAGCAGAACCTAACGGAGTAAACTTTCAAATATTTTTTATTTAGTAAAAATATAATTATTTGATTCACTATCACTTAATCCACTCTTCCATGCACTCATTAATTGAAGGTTAAGTTGTTAGTTTGGATAGTATTATAAAAAAATGTCTTAAACAGCTCTAAAATCTAGTAGACTGTATGATAACATAATTATTATCATTCTATTTCTCACTAATGTAAGAAATTTAAGATGTTATTAAAGGAATGCAAGCTAAGACCAGATTTTAATAAGTCAACAATTTTTATTTGTCAATATAAATAAAACTATGCTTCAGTAGCTAAATTTAGTTATCTTTTCTACACATAGCTCAACAGCTCTTGAACATCTGTTATAAGTAATGTATATTGGTAATAAATGAGAAATATTTAAGCCCGTTTCCCTTGACTAAGCGGAAAGACAAGATGATCTCCATGTTAATGTATCAACGTTTAAATTTTGAGTTTTAAAGATATTCAATCAAAAACAATATATTTTTTAATAATTCTAAAAATAGTCGAACATTATGTCAAAAAAAGGCCAACCTTAAAAACCAGTGATATACACCTTGAACTAACTGTAATAGCTCTCATATTGTGTAATATGGCTTAAAAGATAAATATTCAAAAATGTGTTTTTAGTAAACTACCCTTAAGTATGTTCGTCATCAAACAAACACATATTTTTAATGAAAATCACTCTTAATAAATGTTAAGTAAAATGGTTCAAATATTTCAACCAAATTCAGATTTTCAAAAGTAAATTATTTGTAATCTACCCAAAAATAATTTATTTGTAATATTAAAAATGTATGCTTTCTTATATATAATGAAAAACTATTCCCAGATTCCCCTTTTGAATTCAACCTTAAAAGTCAATTACCAAAAAGATCAAATTTTCTATAATTTGTAGTGGGTAAATCACCCTTAAATTAATTTATTTTAGATAAACAAAGCTACATTATCATTGATAATATAAAATAGTGCCCTGATACCCATTTTGAACCAAATCGTTAAGGTCATTTTAAAAATAGCTATTGCCACTTTTTGAAAAAACGGTCATGTATAAACTAACCATAATTGAGTTTTACCATGAAAAGAAACATACAGTGCTAAATGTCATATTAAACACTTCCAAGATAGAATTTCTAGCCAAATCATTTTAGCAATTTGTAAAATATTTCAAGTGTTTGATAAATCAGTCATCAATAACCTACCAATAACTGATTTTTACCCCCAAAACAACTAAACAGTTAAACACTTCCAAGATACCCATTTGGAATCCTCATTAAAAGCAATTTGTAACATATTTCAAGTTTTTGTAAAATCACTCACCAGTAAACTACCCATAAATGAGTTTTCACACCAAAAACAAGTATACAATCTTATTTTCCATGTCAAACACTCCCAAGATACCGATTTCAAATCAAATAGTTGGAGCCATTTGTTAAATATTTAGTTTTTTTAAAAATCAATCAGTAAACTACCATTAAACAAATGTTTAGCCAAAAACCCATTATATATTGCTATTTATCGTTTCTAAACAAATACTAGATATGCAATTTACGCATAATCGCTTAGGTCGTTTTTGAAAACATTTAAATCAAATAATTAATTCTTAATTGAAGGGCTGGGGGCAAAAAAAGTGGTATATCCTTATGAAATCTAAATATCAAGTTTGAACAAAATTCATTAAACCGTTTTGGATCCATTGCCAGGGATAGATATGGGATGGGGAGAAACAAAATTGTAAAATCCACTTTTTTGTTTGTTTCGTATTCACATAAAACGAAAAGTTTCGTCACAATCTTGAGATCGATTTTTCCATGATAATAATATTTTCTCTTGATATGAGAATGTAAAAACTTTCAACTTTAGCAAACCGTTACAAACAACTTGAATAAACGGTCAACTTTGAAACCCGTTACATACAACATGAACCAAAGGTCAACTTTAAAAACCAGTTTCATACAACTTGAACAGGTGTCTAATTTTAACAACCCGTTACATACAGCTTGAACCAACAGTCGACTTTAAAAACCCGTTAAATAATAAATGAACTAATAATGCCCAACCTAAGAAACCCGTTACATACAACTTGAACGAATGGTGAACTTTAGAAACGCGTTAGAATTTATTTCTCGACCTCCATCAAATATATTAAAATGGTTTCTTTGTAATTTCTGTCACACTTATACAGTAGTGCGTAAAATTTTTAATTCATCTTAGAAAAATTCTTTTTGAAGAATTTTTATCTTTTTAAATAGTAGTAGAATCTTTTGAATTAAAAAAAAGTCAAAATACTTGATAAATCCAATATTATTTATTTTAGCCTAAAAGCATAAATGAGTAGGCCTAATCTTTATAATGGTTAATATAAGAGTGATAAAGCTCTTTTGAAATAATACAGTTTGTTATATTTTATATCAATTAAATAAAATATTAAAGTTTTAAAATGCAATTAATATTGATTTTAAAAATGACTTTATTAAACTAAGTAATTTGTTTTAAAGTTCAAAATTTAACGTTGTAAAATTAATGTTTATTTTGAAAGTTGACCTTACATAGACATGAAAATAAAAAAGTGCTTATGGAAACCTTCTCAAAGCTGAGAGCCTCCAATATTACCCAAATGCCAGGCTGGTATTTCAAGTTTCAGCAGTCTCCAAATATAGCAACACATTTTGTATGGATTCAACAAAACATTGGCCTACTCTGTTTATTGAAAATATCAAGCAACATTTTCCAAGTATTATATTTTACTTTTTTTAAAGACTCTAATTATAATGTTACTTTAAAAAAAAATTGTGCACCATACTATCCATCCAAGAAACACAGATATTTACAGTAATAGGAAGGACGAGAAAAAAAGATTCCATAAGGAAGGCGCCTGCATTTGCGTGGAAGTAAATTGGAAAAGCTTTAGTAAAAAAGGTACATTTAGTAAAACTGGCCCAGATTATTTTTTTACATCTTTTACCCTTTTTAAACTATTTACCTTTCAAACCTTCAACCCTTTTTGCCCTTTTGATACTTTTGATATTTTTTAACCCTTTAACCTTTTTTTACACTTTTTAACCTCCAGCCATAGTTTGCCCTTTTACTATTTTTATCTCTTTCCCCTTTAATATTGTTTTCCCTTTTTTCCCATTTTACCTTATAGCCCTTTATAAGTTTTACCCTTTTAATCCTTTTACTATCTTTTTTTACAATAATGAATTACCCTTTTCATATTATAAAAATTGGATTATATTTACATTTTACTCTTTTTCACTTTTTACACAATTTTATATGAGAAATATCTAAGAGTAAAATGGTTGAAAAGGTCGAAAAGTGGGTACAAATTGAATCTAATCAGAAATAGTTTTTATAAAAGGGTTAGTTAGTTATAAGGGAAAATTAGTAAAAATGGCAAAAAGTAAATCCAATAGAAACAAAAATAGTAACATGGTAAAAAGTTGTAAAAAATTAACAAAAGAGTAAGGTACTATAATAGTTGTATCAATTTTCAAATAAGTATACAAAATCAACAAAATATTTTTCAAAATCTAATCTCAAGTTCCGATATCTAATCCAAAAATGAGTCCAATATAAAATAAATAGTTCGTTGTACCGCAGAGAGTTTTCCCCTCGCTTATCAAAATAAAATAAAATAAAATAATAGCCGTTGAATAATGTTTTTCAAAATATAATCTCTAGTTCCGATATCTAATCCAAAAATTAATCCAATATAAAATAAATAGTTCGTTGTACCACAGAGAGTTTTCCCCTCGCTTATCAAAATAAAATAAAATAATAGCCGTTGAAGATATTTCATATTTTACCAAAGAGTATAAATAAATTAATATGGTACATGTTAACAGAAATATTTTAAGTAAAAAGAAACATAATTTCTCACCAAAGAGCATAACAATCAAATCCATTTAAAAAATTTTACATATATTTTTATAGCTCGGAAAATATTGGTTGATAAAAATATATTTCAATTAAATGTTATTTATTCTTAATATTCCTACAACTTTGCTACGAAAATTTATTTCGTATCTCAACGAGTAGTGGAGATATGATCAAAATTGGAGATATCACTTTACGAAAAAATGAGATGTGCCAAAGTGTTATTTGTAGTGATGCCTCTATATTCATGGAGAAATCCATTTTATGCCTTACTTGAAAGGTATTTTTTCTACTTATATTCCACTCCGAACTCCAATACCTTCCGGTGTTCCATTTTAAAATTTAAGATGTTTTGAAATCGAAACACAATTATAATCAGTATTGTTGAGAATTTTTTTTTAATTTCCCCATGAAATACTCCCCTTAAGAAAACTCAAAGAAGTAGCTATATTTGTTAATTTTGGAAATTTCGAGCACCTTTTTCGCCTACCATTTATCAATTTACACCTATACATTTAAAATTTTATGATTGAATTTGATATCTGGTGGTATCCTTATATCTGATTGTCAAGTTTAAATTTTACACCACGCTCAAGTGTTTTTATTTTATTTCATACACGCACTCTCCTTCCTCTCCTATTTAATGTTTAAAACGGTGGTCTAGGGGTAAGGTGTCGGACTTCTGTGCTAGAGGTCCGAGGTTCAATACTCGGCCCGGGCACAGATATATCTGATTGCCAAATCCTTCCTTCACCTCTGACAAGGCATGTATTATTAATCACAACTTGTGAATGTGTGGAATGCCATGGTTCGGATTCCACATTAAACTGTAGGTCCTCCATTTCATTTCACAATCCCCCTACCACTACACATTAGCGTACGTGCGTATAACCCGAACGGGTAGTAAGACGTGGGGCTAATAATAATAATAATAATAATAATAATAATAATAATAATAAATTGAACATTCATTGGTCAGGTATTAACGCGAATACATTCTCATGTGAGGTATTCAAAGGAGAGACTATGTATGATCGGTCAAATAGGGGTGGATTGTGGGAGAACATAATATCAGGTCAGAAACCGCAGTAGAGGGAAAAACCTCATTACATCAAAACCGCACAGGGAAACCGCATAACGTGGTGACATAGCAAATATTTATTGTAAACAGCCACCTTTCTTCTTTACAATATATTTTTTTACATTTTTTCTATTTTTGTTTCCAGCCTATGGCTTGGGTCAGCTTTTTATTCAAACCATATATTTTCCACTACCGGCTTGCTAGGTCTGTCGTAGCTTCGTACTCCTTATAATCTAACTTAAGACTAGGACAGACACAACATCCAGTCCTCGGCCGTTAATTTATCATTGTGAAAGAGTAAACCCACATTTCACCAGTGATACATTTTTAGGCCATGCCGGGAATTGAACCAGAAACCCTTACCTTAGTAGAAAGACATGCTACCGACTGAGCTAAGGTGTCGGATACTATTTTACAATAATTAAAATAATATAATAAAAAATCCATGCCCGTGTGGTCTAACGCGCTACTCTCACAGTGGACTAGACTACCAATGAAGAGGAGCTTTAGGTTCGAATCTCAGTCAGGCGTAGGACACTGAGGGTAGTTTTCCTAAACGGTTTTCCACACTCTTCCCATACAAATGCTGGTACACTTAATATAAATATAACAATTCTAATCCCTAAATCCATTAGCGTAATTAGTACATAAGCGTACAGCCCCAACGGGTAGTAAGACACGTTGCTAAAAAAAAGGGTACGTTCCCTTTACTCCCAATATTAGTGATTAGGTTAGGTTAGGTTAGGCCATGTTATGTCGATATTTGCGGTGTTGTGATATGGGGCTCAGAGTGCTCTTGTTGTGAAGTACATACCTTGTGCGCTTCTAATATACTCCAAACACATAATATTAATAATAATATTTAGCACCGCGTCTTTCTACCCGTTCGGGTTATACGCTTTAAGTACTAATTACGCTAATGGATTAGGAATTGGGAAAGTTGAATTTAGAGGAAGTGAACCCGCATTTGCGTGGAGGGAGAGTAGAAAACCATTTAGGAAAAACCACCCCCAGTTCACCCGACCGAGATTCGAACCTCGATCTCCCCGTCCTCAACAGTCGAGCTCAACACGACAAGCGCGTTAGCCAACTACGTCACTGAAGCGGGTTCCAAACAAAGCAGGTATACAAAATTGGTCCTGTGCTCTTCCAGCGAGTAGCCCTTTCAGGAACACTTTTAATAGGCTCTGCTTATCCCGGCAACACTTAATGACACGACACTGGTGAAATCATAAAGTGGCTACAAATTCAGCGACTATCACGTCACAGAGATGAGTAATGTTTCTTGAACGATGTGCAAATTAATATATATGCATTATATTAAATTATTATTATTATTATTATTATTATTATAAGCATCGCGTCCTACTACCCGTTTGAGTTATACGCACTTACGCTAATGTGTAATGATAGGGTGATAGTGAGATGAAAAGGAGGACCTACAGTTTAATGTGGAATCCGAACCATGGTGGAGGCCTGGCATTCCACACATTCACAAGATGTCTTGTCAGAGGTGAAGGAAGGGTTTGGTGTTCAGATAAATCTGTGCCGGGATATTATATTATAACACGGCGGGGAAACCACATTTCATGGTTTTCTGAAATTTGTTTAAAATTAAAGATTTATTATTATTATTACCACGTCTATAGAGTGACTGGACTGCCAATGACATGGATAGCAGGGTTCAAATACCAGTTGGGTGTAATGAGGTTTTTCTTTACTAAATGACTTTGTACACTCCACGCAACTTAGCATACACTTAAAAGGTAATGGTTAAATAAAAAAAGCATATAGCCCGAACGGATAGTAAGACGCGATTCTAGGAAAAAAATAAGTTTGTAACACGCAGACGGAAAATGTGTACAAGAAAAGCAAGAATGATTCCGCGCTTATTCTAGGACATCGTTTCAACAATTAAAAAAAAAAA
>CABFOW010000213.1:167338-192245 GCA_902141385.1 Timema californicum | reverse complement strand
AAAAGGTTTAGTTCATTTTAAACTAATAGATGGAATGATCACTTCAACAACTTTTAAAAGAAAATTAAAAAAGAAGACTTTAACAGGGGAAAAAAAAGATGCTTAAGTGTCGTCAGCCAAGTCTGTTAAAGAGCCACCAAGCTAGAAGTCTAGGAGGCTATTCTTGGCATTATTATGGTTTGTTTTTGTTTGACAGGATAATAAAAAGAAAGTGTTGGAAAACAAAAGAAAAGAGCGAAAATAAACAAGAACATTTAAAGAGATACTAAAGAGAAACGATCCTTTCGAATGAAATATTAAAAAATATAAAAAGGAAGAATAGTAACGAAGATATTCACAAAGCTCTGAAAAAATTGATTGCAAGTTGGTAGTTTGAAGTCACAAATTAATAGAATATTAATTAGGTATATTAATAATTAACCTTTTAAGGACTGCAACGTGATATCTGAGCCCACATTGGGGGTCAAGAGGTATAAGTCACTTTAGTCCCCCCTTACCCTTGATCCACGTTTATGGTGATTCTAAAAAGTTTGCCATATGCGCTTAAGATGATTTGCGTCACCTGATTTCCAATGTGGTTTTTACATTCTCTTTTCAAAGTGAACTCGGGGAAATTTTATCCAAGCTAATCTCCCCCATAGCTACTCTATAGATTATAGATTGAAAGGCCAAAGAAGTGCTTTTTTCTGTAAAATGGTTCACTTCCTAGTTAGTGATTTGTGTTTTTATTTCTATTCAGCTCACACATTCAGTCACATTTGTGGGGTTTTCCATTATTTTCTCAATTCAAAATTTCCTTGTTTTTTTCTCTCCATGTTTGTTAAACGGAATTGCCATTTTCCAAGACACTTGATATGGTAGCATAGAGGTAAAATTAAATTTTTCATAAACTTGACTAATGTTAAAGTCATGTCGTTGGGGTTTAGAACATGGAAATCAAATTTAAATGGAGAAATAAATGCATCATTAAGTAACCAAATGTCTGTGGCGGGTGAGGGGGAGGGGAGTGATGGCGATAGAAAAACGTAACATGTTTTTGAATTAGTTTGCTTAGTTATCCAATTCACTTTTTCTTCTATGCATATCCTACCATTTAAAGCTGGCAGTTAAATGTCACAAATTTGAAAAAACTCCAGCCTCTGTGTTTTTTCAACTGTCACAGTTTTTCAGGTACATGCAACTGTGCCTGTATATATATATAAGCACCGCGTCTTACTACCCATTCGGATTATACACCTATATACTATTTACTACGGTGTGTTAAAGATGAAGAAGTTTGGCTGAATTTGGAGGAAGTGTACCCGCATTTGCCAGATGGGGGATTGAACACAATTTACATAAAACCACCCTCAGTACACCAGAATTCGAATCTCGATCTCCCAGTCACCAATCAAGACTTTAAGGAGAATTATTGATTAGACCATGTGGGCAACGAAGCGGATTATATAACGTTATCAACACTGTATATGTCTACTGCTTTAATGGTCCTGGGTTTAAGCCTGGTTGAAGGCCAACATTTGTCTTTGGGAAAGTGAATTTATTTTCTTTAGTTAAGATGTAAGAATACCTCCTGGGATCTTTTTTTTGTGTGTGTCATAGAAATAAATTATGATAGGCTGATATTATATTGTACAGGAAACAGGCTGAAATGAGTGAAAGCAGTATTTTGATTTAAAAGCATCATTAAAAGCAATTATCATCACCTCCTGTGAAATTCATATCTGACCGTTAGGTTTCTTAACACGCTCGTCGAAAGAAACTTTATGAATTGACAGGACGTCATTTAACGTCCCAGACTAAAAATCATGTTGTATTGACTGACCTTTGAGAGAACACTTTCCATCAAAGATTCATTACGCATAACCTGTTTGGATCATTGAAAGTTGAATATTTCTTTACTATATTAAACTAAAACGAGAGATCTCCCCTATTCTGTAGTGCTGTTGCAGTAGTAAGTCACAGATGGAAGCAATTAAAGACTAAAATTGGCTTATTGGGTCCAAGGGGAATTCTAAATTTACTTTTATTATTATTATTATTACTATTATTATTATTATTATTATTTTTATCACCGCGTCTTACTACCTTTTCGGATTATACTAACTTACGCTAATGTGCAATGGTAAGGTGATTGTGAGATGAAATGGAGGACTTACAGTTTAACGTGGGATCCGAACCACCGTGGTGGCCTGTCATTCCACACAGTTACAAGTTGTGATTAATACAAGTCTTGTCAGGTGAATTCTTAAGAGAGTTTGTCTATACTAGCGATTCCCACCAGATATCTGAACAGATTAACATTAACCTGTAGCTACCCGCATGGTCTAACATAGGGGTCAGCAACCTATGTATCGCAAGCCGTATGGGCTAACGACGTGGCCTACTTGGTGATTTTGATGCTATTTTGTAAAGCGGGTTGCATCTTATCTTGACTCACCCAAGCACTCTAAGTACTATCACTCTTATAAACAAATGTACAACTTATAAATAGAAGAGAATGAGGAGCTCACCCTGCGAGGCCTCTTGCTAATAGGTTGATAAAACTTACCCTCTTCCTCTTACGAGATTACAGACTAGCTCTATTTGCGACTGGACAACATTGACTTGCTTTTTAAAATGACCTTTTTTATTGTTTCCTGTTTCAGATAATACATGCTTCCACATACTTTTTAATCTACATCCCGGCAGGAAGATTCCTACCGACCATTTTCGTGAATAACCAAATAGCATGAGTTAAAAACGATTTAAAAGAATTAGTTTACAAAATACTACTTAAATATATAAAAATACATTTTTTGACCTAAAGTAAGCCTATTTTTAGACATATTTGAGAATTTGTGGTTTTTGTTTGAATGTTTTATCTTTAAAACTCACCGAATAAAACTAAATTCCCTAAAATGGGATATCCTACCTTGATTTGTCATAACGTCACAGGTAGGCACCGTCCTTAAAAAAATAATTAGTGGACCATGTGGCTTAAAAATGGAACAAATATTTACTTAATATAGGGTATATTTTTAGGAATCCTTATTTTTGTATAACTAGTGATGTGACATGAGCAATGGTGTACTGGCCAGCAAGGCAGTCTCTATATAAGGGATACTGGTTTGTAGGAACAGTGCAAGCGCGTGTTTGTTAACCAAGGGAAAGAATTATCTTGTTAAGAGATATGAATGGATGGGTGGGTACCCAAAGAGATAATTAAGAGAGAGTGTTTAGAAGGTATGGTGATGTCCGGGTGAGCGGGATGGAAATGAGTTAGTGAATCTGTGTTTGGAAAAAGGTTCATTTGTGTCGAACACATGGATTAAGCACCAAGATATTCACTTGTATACGTGGCAAAGGGGCGATTCTAGAATGATGATTGATTTTATGGTGTATGATGAGAGACTTATAAGCTTATTAAAGAATACTAGAGCTGTGCATGGAGCTGATTGTGGAATGGATCACTTCCTAGTGATCTCAGTAGTTGAATTAGGTAGGTTTGTGAGGAAGCAGCACAAGAGTATTAAGCAAGCAAGAGTGAAAGTGAAAAAGTTGCAGGATAAAAGTGTAAGAGATCAATATGAAGGATTTCTGGGGGGAAATAAACTTTACAAGAGTATGAATGAAATGTCAAAATAAATGCTAATGATATAGGAACAGAATAAAAGAGGCTGTAGTTGAGTGCGTGAAAGATGTATGTGGAGTTGCGGTGGTGGGAAACTTAAAAAGAGATGCATGGTGGAATGAACAGGTCAAGGAAGCTGTGAGAGAAAAAGTAAGAAGCTTACAAACTTAAGGTTGCTGTGAGGAGTGAAACAGAACGCAAGAAGTTGTGGGACATTTACAAAGAGAAATGGATGAATTCAATGAAAGTAGTAAAGGAGAGTAAAGAACAAATAAGATTGAAATATGTAAATAGAATACAAAATTATTTTGAAGGAAATAAAAAGTTGTTCTGAAAGGGGGTAAAAAGAACGAAAAGTGCAAGGAAATGCCTATCTCATTCAGAATGAACGTGGTGAGCTGATCTGGGATGAAAATGTTATGATAGAGTGATGGAGAGAGTATTTTGAGCAATTGTATGGCCAAAATGTGGAGAAAGTAAGATAAAATAGGGGACATGCTATAAGGAGTGAAAGAATCAACGAAGCTGAAGTGTTTAAAGCTATGAAAATGTTTAATAATGGCAAAGCTGTGGGCGTAGAGGCGATCACAAGTGAAATGCTTAAGTGTGGAGGCATGGTACTACTGGACAGAATATGTGAGTAGTTCCAATGTGTGTGTGCTGGTATTTCGAATGTTTCTAACGACTAGAATAATGCTGTCATTGTTCCGTTGTACAAAGGCAAAGACAGTAAGAATGAATGTAAGAATTATAGGGCAATTAGTTTGTTGAGTATTCTAGGCAAAGTTTTTGTGGAGTCTTAATTGAAAGAGTAGGTGAAAAAGTTGCGGACAAGATTTGGTGTATGCAATATGGTTTTATGCCAGATAGAGGTTGCATGTACCAGATATTTGCATTGAAAAAAGTGATCGAGAAATGTGTGGCAGTAAGAAATAACATTTATTATTCATTCGTTGACCTGTAGAAAGTGTACTATTGGGTAGATAGGAGTATGTTATGGAATCTATAAAAGCTATATCACGCCAACATAGTTTTATGGATGTGAAGTGTGGGTTTGTCAGGAGAAACACTATGGTAAGATGAATACGGTTGGAATGAAATATCTAATAAATGCATGTGGAAAAACTCGTATGGAGTGAGTCAGTAATGAATGAATGCGAAAGGAGTACGGTATGATGGTCAATGTGAAATAAGCGTGTTACCTTTGGTTTGGGCATGTTGATAAGCTGAGTGTGGATCGAGTGACGAAGCAAATATATGAAGGTAGAGTGTGTGGATAGAAAGGAAGTGGTAAGTCAATAATATGTGGTTAAATGGTTAAAAGAATGTGAAAAAGTGAAACATTAAGAGTTTTGAGAATAAAAGAGCATGCATAACTCGGTGTACGGTTGTTTTTGAAGCTAAGGGCGTATGCAAGGATAGGGAAGTGTGGAGAAAGGTAGTGAGGATGTATTAAGTACGGAGTTGTGGTTTTTAAGCTATATGTACAGTTTCTCGATTACCCCATGAGGGAACAGCTGATTAAGTATGTATGTGTACATGTATGTAATGTATTGTATGTATGTATGTATGTATGTATGTATGTATGTATGTATGTATGTATGTATGTATGTATGTATATATGTAGGTATGTATATGAGTATGCATGTAACTATGATCCTGTATTAATTGGAATAAGCTCAATATTGTACAACAAATTAGAGAAATTATAAATACACCTTGTCGATGGTAAAACTTAGCATTAATTCTTAATCAACATGCTAAATATTTATCATTTTCTAAAAATAATACATTTTACCGAATTGAGAGAAAGGTTTTATAAAAATAATAAGAACATTATCCTGGATATTGTTTTGGTATTTCGGTAATATTAGCCTCAATATCTGTTAAACATATTCGCAAATGTCATCTATTTATTATTTTGCATTTTGTTTTTCAAATCTGGGAATACAATATCAGAAAAAAATAAATGAAATAAAATCCTGTTGATTAAAGTTATTTTTAAGAATATTATGGTAGTGTTAAACTGCACATTCTAAGTGATAATATTCTAGTTCTTCTGAAAATTCAATTATGAAATGGTTTTCTAATAATTTAAAATCATTTTCCATTTTAGAAAATTCTTTGACCCCAGAGACCGTTAACGAGGTGATAAAACTGAACGTTGAACAGAGAGGTATGTACGTACAGTTCATACATTTTCTCGAACGGATACAATCAAATGGCGGGCCTGATCCGGCCCGTGGGCTGTAAGTTGGTGACCGTTTGTATAACCTGTCACACTCGTGTTGGGTTGAAACGCAGGTGACGGGTACCCATTTGGATTGGACCACACACTTTTTTTTTAGTCCCACGTCTTACTACTAGGTTTGCTAACTATTTCTGAGGGGCCATCCTTAAATTACGTAAGGGTTTTGGAGGAGGTGAAAAGGGGGGAGGTGGGGGGAGGGGGGGTCAGTATTTTCTTACGAAAGATTTTATTCTAATCAATGTTTTTGACAAGACAAAATAATAAAATATTTTTTGTTTGCTGAAAATAAATATATTAATTATAACATTTAATTTACTTGGTGCTACACCTAATTTTACTGCAATTAAAGTATTCTAAAAATTCATATCCCTCGCTTTGTTACCAATAATTATGTCAAAAAATTTAAAAAATATTAAAATAACCTAATTTACCATATCATAAAAATTACATAGGGTAAAAGGGGGGGGGGGAGGTTGTAACAGAATATATTACGATCCCTTACGTGAGGAAGGGGAGATTCAAAAATATAGGGAAAAAAACTCTAATTTAAAGATGGCCAATGATAACATTCCGTAACAGCCAATGCGAATCTGTAATAGGAATGTGATAAACATACGTCAAGGTGGCACAAATAACTGTTTCTGTGTAATATATCCATTATTTATTAAGAGAGTAAAAGTTCAAAAATATTATACTGGGTGTACGTTTTTTTTATTAATATATTTTGATGTTGTCATTCCCATAATTTTCTTTATTTGTCCTCATAATTTCCCAGTTATAGTCAGATTCCAGGTGTTGTGAATAAAATTAATTGGATAAAAACAAACACGTTTTGGAACGCATCACCTATAATTGGTTTGCCGTATTTATTTAAGGTGTGATGGAAGGGGAAACGAGAAAAAACCAGTGTTTTTGCAATTTTTATGGTAAAACATTTTTTCGGCCAAAATAAATAAAATATTACTTCAGTGAAAAAATAGAATTTAATTTTCTTCAAATGATGACATCTAAATATCTTGATTATTTGTCAAGGGTGTCCTGGAACTTAATGAAAACTTTTTCTCGTCATCTAAAAAGTTTGTCATCTAATAATGTCGCTATGCTCTTGACAGATATCCAACAACTGTTTATATCCCCATGTGAAGAAAATTAAACTCTATGTTTCTATTGGAACACTATTTTATTTATTTTATCCAAACAAATTTGTTGCTATAAAAACTGAAAAAAACACTGGCTTCTTCCACCCCCACTTTCCCACCATCTCACCTTAAACTATCTAAGTGAATATTAGTTCCGTGTATATTAACACAAAGTGGTTAAGAAAGACATTTCTTAACTTCCGGGATAGTTTATGTAGAAATTATTCTAATGTATGATGAAAGGTTAAATTTAGTTGAATTGTACCCACATTTGCATGGAGGGAGAGTGTAAAACCATTTAGGGGAAAAAACTCTACAGAAGCCTACACCCATCAAGGATTCGAACCCCAATCTCCCCGTCATTAGAACTCCAGCCTATTGCGAGAGTGACGCCTCAGACCATTCAACCACCAAAGAGGGTATGTTAAGGTGCAAATCCCAGAAGGGATCATTGTGAGTTGTTTTACACGCCGGATCTATACTGTGTTATTATTTTTTGTTTCATTCACACGATAATTTGGTTACATTTCGTCTAGAGTTATCCCTATTATTTATTCCTTTGATTAATAAATAAATATTCCCTTTATTAAACATAATCGCTTTTAAAAACACTTATTTTGTGTCGAAACTTCTTTGACACGTTGAAATTATTAATTAGAAACGTTCAATCCCCAAGAAATTCTTGCTCAACGAGACCTGTTCGAGTTTATCGAATAATGCCATATGAACTTTATAGTAAGGGCCATCTTAAAAAGTTAAATGGTTCCCACTAAGTTAAAGCCACTGGCCCTTTTCTAAAGGTGAAACTTTCACTNTACCCCCCCCCCCACACACACACAGACACACACACACAAACTTACCCTCTAAAAGTTGAAAAATCTAAGGCAGAGCAAAGTCAAGAGCGTTATAGATTTTCAATCCAGAAGAAGTGAACCAGATTTTTTTTTCTTAAAGAATTCTAAAGGTTTATTCATTAGAATTTAACTTTATTACTATATAATGCGCCATTCCAGTCTGAAACGATAGACGTTAACAATTCTATAGAGAGAAGAGTTTAATAAGATTAAAAAATGAACGTTAAGTATCAGCATCAGAGTGTTATAAATTATCTAACGTCTAAAAACATCACGTGCCACACACACACACACACACAAACAGACGACATTTCAACACAACAACCAATCAGAAAATATTATACTCACTTCTAGTTTAACTAGCCTCATATGACAGGAATACTACTCTATTATATGTCTTGCTTGAAAAATATTTTATCTATTTATTTCATTTATTTTACGTGCACTTTATGAACCGACTGATTATATCAGCACACGAGAATTTCTATGAACGAGAGTGAAATGTCCTACCAATTTCAATGGGAAAGGTATTTTCACATACCTTCCAGGGTTCTTTTAAATTCCACACTCGACATGGGACAGATGGCTTTAATTCTTCACCGAAGGAAGTTGTGCTACGGATTTTTATCATGCAAGAAAAATCAATTGACCCCGGTTGGGTTTGAACCCACAAACTTCGGGTCCTGGGGCAAAAACTTTATAGGCTTGATAGGCTAGAGGACAAAATCATCAATCAAATCTTGTTACTTACCAATATTGGGGAGGTAATTGTTCAAATTATATGGGAATGTATTAAGATGTGGCTTACAAATTGTTTCTCACCCTCCATCCACGCAAATGCTTGTACCTTTCCTAATACTTATATTTTCTCATCCCTAACTCATATAAATGTAAATATATTTGTGGATATCCTTTGCAAGGGCATGGAGGCCTTCCTCGTTATGAACGCAGAGTAAGCGTCGAACTCATCTATTTTGGTTTTCTGGTGAGTTAAGGTGTAAAGGTTCAATTCCTTCGCAAATACATGTACATTTCCTTTTATATTTACCTTACTAGTGTAAATAATAATGTGGCTACCTGATTCAGCCGCCGCGTGGTCTAACGTGCTACTTTCGTGTTGGACTAGACTACTGAAGAAGACGGGGAGATTGGAGTTCGATACTGGTCGAGTGCACTTAGGGTGGTTTTCCCTAAATGGTTTTCCACCATCCTTCAACGCAAATTCCAGTGCACTCCTTCTCAATCAAACCTTCCTAATCCCCAAATCATTGGTGTAATTAGTACATAGGCGTGTAACCTGAATGGGTAGTAAGACGCGCTGCTAAAAATAAAATAGCGCGAGTAGACCCCCACATCGGTGGTTGCATAGTCAAATATGTCACACTCGTGTTATGACAGGATTTCAGATGACAGCGAGATCGGGGTTCAAATTCCGGTTGAGTGTAGTGAAGTTGTTTTTTCTTGAAAGGTTTCCCACTCTACCTCCACGCAAATTAAGGAACATTTACTCTAATGTCTATCTTACACATACTTGCCCCATTAGTAGAAATATACGAATAGCCCGAACGGATAGCAAGATGCAATCGACAAAAAAAAATCGGATGGACTAAATGAGTAGTAAGACATGGATAACCAAAAAAGTGCGGGTAGTAAGACGCGGTTTAGGAAAAACAACCGGGACAAGTAATAAATAAGTATGCAGCCATTTGTTATTATTATATTTTTTTTCAAAATATCGCTCAGTTATTGTTTAAATTAAATAAATCTTGTAAAGTGATCGAAATGACTCACTACCACTTGATTGTTCAAGTTCTATTGAAACTCTTCCCATAAGCACGTAGCAATAAGCCCACAAGTGTTCACTGGCGTTACAAAATACAAGCAGCTGTTAGTTAGCCACATCATAACCGCCAGGCAATAAGGGCTATAAGGACTTAAGACCAAGCACTTTGGACTCGAGCAGTTTATTTATTATATTACACACATTAACATGTGTAAAAACCAAGCATGGAAGAAAAAATGATTTTACTGGGGATTATATTCATGATTTAACACAGCTGTTGGCAACAAAAGACCTACCCACAGACCTACAAACAAATAGATGATTGTGTTCATAAAAATAGACTAATAACTAACTTATTCACCCCATCGCATTAGGAACTCAAAAGTTAATTCCAGCACTTACATAAGTACGCTACCTATCCATATCTTGAGCTAGTTCTATCCAGTCCTCCTAAGCACACCCTATTCCTATCTTGAGATAGTTCTATACAGTCCTCCTAAGCACACCCTATTCCTATGTTGAGCTAGTTAAATCCAGTCCACTTCATTAGACCCTATTTCTATCTTGAACTAGTTTTATCCATTCCACCTAAATACTCCCTATCACTCTCTTGAGCTAGTTCTATCCAGTCCTCACTACCCCTATCCCTATTCTGAGCTAGTTCTATCCAGTCCACCTCATTACACCCTATCTCTTTCAGGTCCATTCTGATGTTATCCTCCCATCTGCGTCTAGATCATCCCAATGGTCTCTACCCATTGGGATTGCAAGTCAGTACCCTGAACAAGGTTCTATAATCTCCCGTTCACTCTGCATGTCCTGCCAACCATAATCTACAAGACATGATTATTCTAACAATGTCTTGTGATGAGTACAAGGTATATAATTGAAAACATTGTGCTCAATAAATAAATAAAAAATAGATTGTCAATAGGAAAGGGTGTAAACTCAACCAGATAAGGTATATTGAAAATAAATCTAGCTCTTAAGTAATTTAATTTTGCATTTCCTTTTATATAAAAAATATTTTCATGATGTTATGTGTTAATTATTATTATTAACACCGCGTCTTACTACCCGTTCGGGTTATACGCACTTACGCTAATGTGTAAAGGTAGGGTGATTGTGAGATGGAATGAAGGACCTACAGTTTAACGTGGAATCCGAACCACGGTGGAGGCCTGGTATTCCTCACCCTTACAAGATGTCTTGTCAGAGGTGAAGGAAGGGTTTGGTAATCAGATAAATCTTTGCCGGGACCGAGGATCGAACCCCGGCCGCCAGCATAGAAGTCTGACACCTTACCCCTAGACCGCTAGGTTACCGTTATGTGTAAAGAATAGGACACTAAAATTAACGATTTCTCGGTGACCAACTTGACAAGAATCGTTATACTAGAGTTCAAGGTATCTGAAAACTTAGCTATTAGGACACAAACACATTTATTAATATTTAATCATTTTGAAAAATTTCTGGGATATAAATAAGCTCCTTTAAATTTTTTCTTTACTCAGACCCTATTAGGGTTAGCATGAATAAAAAATGAACTGATCGTCCAATAAAGATAGAGCACTCAAACGATTAAAAAAAGTGTCGTAGATAAAATAAAGAAGGAAAAAATAGCACACCCAAATCACAAAAAAACAACTGAAGACTAACCTTAAGCTCAGAAAAAATAGGGTTTCCATTTCTACTGCTTTGAAAGAATTCAAAATTAATTAGAGAAAAGAGTCTCATTAATATACCCATAAAATAATAGTATTTGATTTTTAAAGGAAATAAAAACAATACTAATTAAAAACTTTATTTATATGAAGATGGCATGAGGTTAAAATTAAAAAACTATCAAGTATAAAGTCATTTTAAAAACTTTTGAACATTATTTGTTAAGGATAATTATGGTAGTCTTAATATAATTCCGTTAAAAACTAATTTTGTCAATTCACGTTGTATTAATTTGAAATTAAATTAGATTTTAATCAAATTTGAAAATAAAATTTAACCTCAATAACGTGCTCTCAGGACTTATTATTAATGACAAGTCGTAGCCAAGTGAAAAATCTCTTTATGTCAACTTTCCAATTCACAAGTATTGTACTAAATCTCAGGGCCCTTTCATGCATGCGATTCATGTCGTCCGACAACCATAAAAACGGACGGCGAAAACTCGTCCGGTTTGTAAGTATGCGATAATTAATCGTACGTTGAAAATACTAGTAGGGGGAATGAAAACATTTGATCAGTGTTTCCAATGTCTTGCAGTAGAATATGGATCCGTTCATGTTGTGTGATTCCTATTAGTTGACCTTTAAAAAAAAAGACGAAAAAGAAGATGGGATGTTCATCCCATTAACAGTGCAAGATACTTTGATCATGCATTTAGTAATCTACACGAAAATTACAAAGATCACAGCTTCAACACGAACATGACACCACATACCCAAACCATTCCAACAACTGGCCAACAAGATAGGAGGTTAGCTGCAATGATTTCTAGAGGACGGACGACACAAAACTCACATGTTTGCATAAAAGGAACCATTAAAACCCATGTCTATAGAGAAACCGGATGAGTTTTTGCAGCATGCTATTCCTAGGACATGACGACACGTTCTTGAAATCGTAACGACAACTAACTCGGATGACAGAGCACAAAGGGATCCATTTGTTCCCATTGATTTATAAAACAGAAGAGTTTTTGCCGTCGGTTGTCGAACGACATGAATCACGTGCATAAAAGGGCCCTCAGAATAAGTTCAGACGTTTTGTGTTTTTTGTAAAAATTCACAGTACAAAAACCTTTTTTTATGACATCGGTAACCCTGTTCATAGGTTCACCGATTAATTTGGATTATATGTGGATTGAAGATTCAATATTGAAAGTTTATTATAAACTTTGATATAAAAATCCTATAAGTTTTTATTTTTTTTAAACTATGATTAGAAATCATTGACAGAACATGAGATATTGCTATGAGTATAAATAATATTGTCATTTTATGAAATTGTAGTATCCTCTTGGACAAGTCATAAGAGACAGAGCACTAAAAAATAGTACTTGTTAAAGAAAAAAGGTAAAAAACAAAAAAGTTGAAGTTGTTGGAGTTTTTATTTTTATTATCCTTAAAAAAAATTAATCAGATTTATTTTACTAGACACGAAAAATATGTATTGGAAACATTATAATAAATATCTTTTATATCTATTTATTTGTAGAAATCCTCTACTAACAAAACAGTTTTAAAATCTTTATTTCTTTCTAGCTGGAGTTTATATTTGCTATATTAATAATTAATGGACCAGAATAGTGGGTTAAAATAAGTTTAAATTTTTTTCAAATATTTTATTTAATAATCTATAGCTTGTAAGAGTTGAGTTTTTAAGTTTTGTTATACTCTGAATGTACTTGGGTTTTACCAACCTTACACGTCAACTCAAAATAATCAGCTAAATTGTGAATTTATTAACATTTGAGATGCTTGTAGTTTTAACGGTGTACTTTTAAACGCCGAAAAAGTGTCGTAAAAATATGTAAAAACTCTAAAGGCCAGCTGTGGCTCCCAAAAAGGTTGGTTAATCTCCCCTGGTAATATTGGAATTCTTTCTATACTCATCAAATGATAAAAACTCATAGCGAGAGTTTAAGAATGCTAATTTTGATCCCTGTAGCCATATTTAGCTCATTTAAAAAAATTAATAGAAGCAGAAGTCATATGTAAACACGTTGACACTAGGACATTTTAAACATGTTACAAATAGTTATTTAAAACTTATACAAGCCTAAGATGTATCTAGAACCAATTTTATATTTTAAAAAAGGTGGGCACGTGGCCTAAAGATCAATATCGTCTAGTCTGTGTTTACAATTGCGAGGCCGCGAACTTCAATAGAATGTACTGAGGGCGGGTTTTTCCTAGGTTTACCTTTCTTGCTCTACGTAAATTTGGGTATATATGTTCTCAACTCTATTATTCTCATTCCTACCACATTGGTGTGGTTAATTAATAGGAAATGGCATGGAACGGTAATAAGACACACAACATATTTATATAATTGTATTTAAATACGTATAATGTTATGTATACTTACTTACTCTATGGCATGAGGAATTTGAAAGTTTATTGCCACACTTACAAAAGTAGGCCATATATCCCTATCTTGAGCTAGTTTTATCCAGTCCACCTCATTATACCCTAGCCCTATCTTGAGCTAGTTCTATCCAGTCCACCTCATTATACCCTAACCTTATCTTGAGCTAGTTCTATCCAGTCCACCTCATTGCACCTTATCCCTATCTTGAGCTAGTTCTATCCAGTCCAACTCATTACACCCTAACCTTATCTTGAGCTAGTTCTATCCAGTCCACCTCACTACACCCAATCTCTTTCAGGTCCATTCTAACGCTATCCTCCCACCTACGTCTAGATCTTCCCAATGGTCTCCTCTCATCCTAAATCGTCACATCGTGGTGCGGTTTCCAGTATTATTCATTAAAAGTCAAGGCAAATGAGACCAATGGTACTACATTTAAAAGAATAAAACCAAATTTAATCATTTTAAATTAAATTAAATCAGCTATTTCACTGATCTCAAAATCGTTTCTGTCAAATGAAGAATGAAAAAAAACCACTTTTATTCGATTTCAGGTGTAAGGGTAATTTGTTATCTTATTTCAAGGTTATAACTCGTATGATGGACTATTAAGGTGGGGATTAAGGGGACGCGAGAAAAATCCAGTGTTTTTATTAAATATTTTATTGGTAAAAATAAAAAAAAATATTGTTTCAGTAGAAACAAAAAGTTTAATTTTCTTCACACGGTGATAGCAACAGTTGTTGAATATCTGTCAAGGGTATCCTATAATTTAATGTCAACTTTTTCTCTTCGTTTAAAGAGTTTGTCATTTAATGTTTCTATGCTTTCGAGAGATATTCAACAACTGTGGATATCAACTTGTGAAGAAAATTAAACTTTATATCTACACTGAAGCATTATTTCATGTATTTTGGACAACAAAAAGCTTCTTCTATAAAAACACTGACATTTTCTCACGTCCCCTACATCCCCACCTTAAGAAACTGAACCATTTAAGAAAGGAGAGGAAACTACTTAAAAGAAATATATTCTTAATGTTTGTGGCCGGCAATCAAACTCGTGGCTTTCAAGACAGTCTAGAATACAACCCCACCCTTTTCATTGGTTCTAAAATTTAAAAAAAATTGATGACTCAATTCGTTAATTGACTATAATGCCGATGAAGGTGAGATAATGGTTCGAGTAACAGTCGGGTTTAATGAAAGTGTTTTATTTTTAAATGGGTTTCCACTCTCCCACCAAGTAAAGGCGGTTGCACTTCCTCAAATTCAACCTTCTTCATCCCTAGGACAATAGCGTAGTTAGTACATAATACGCGTATAGCCCAAAAGTGTAGTAAGACGAGGTGTTAAAATAAATGACGAACGTACAGGGAGAAAGTCAAAATTACATCACCCATGTTTTCCTATGACGTATGTATAAACGTGGGAGTTGTTCTATATTATCTCTTAGCCAAGGCCTTACATCCGACTCCTGGTGGAAAAAAAAACTAGTAAAGGAAATCGATATTAATATCTAATTTGAAAAAGCGTGGGCTCTTTTTCTTGCGTCGTTGTAAGGAAAACCTTTTTTAAAAAAATATGTGAGGAAAACCCACAGGGACTTTAAGTTGTAGCTGCCTGAGTGTGTTAGTGTGTGAATGTGCGCGCGCATATATGTGTGTGTGTGTGTTAGAACATCCTACTCCTCTGAAAGACACGTCGTTGAAAGATTGGCGACAGATTAAAAGCATGGCCTGTATGTTAAATATAACACGCTTTTTTTATGAGAGATGGAAAGGGTGGATGAGATAAAAAAAAGAATAAAAAATATATATACTCGGTACTGTCATTTACAATTACGATGAAGCTTCGAGTATCTCTTATAATAATTGAGAAAAAGGTGAGTTAAAGAGTTGGGAGGGGGTTAGAAGAGTTATAAAAACTTATACCAACAACATTTATTTAACATCATAGCTAAGAGTCAAATTTTCTTGCAAATGGACATATTTGATAGTAAGAAAAAAAGTTTACTCGTATTCATACATAAATATTGTGATATACAGTTTTCAAATTTGATAAATAATATTGATTCCAATAAAATAACACTAATAATATAGTAAAATGTTATCATTGCTATAACTCTTTTGTTTAAGACAATTTTAAAATTACTTTTGTATGACACAAAAAAATTGCAATTTAAATCATGCCGTTTTCTTTAATTGCATATTTTTATGAAATTTTAAAATTCTTGGCACATCCTTTCATTTTATAAGCGTTCACTGTACTGAGCAAAAAATAATATAATAAAAAGATAAAATTGGTTTTGTTGAGCCCCGAGAATCGTTGAAAATAATCAACCCTCGTTTAAAATTTATAGATGTATTCCTTTACAGGTTTTTAAAGAAATGTGGTATCAATCTAAAATGGTGTAGAAAGCGAAGTGGCTCGGGGTTCAGACTCACTCTTGGAATTTTATGAACCCCATACCTGGGTGGGAGGAAGGGGGCTTATACATATAAATACTTTTATTGGATATAAAGGCATGGTAGCATTTTCTAGTGGAACCCCTCTTTAGAAAACTAGCTTTCTATGGCCCTCCCAACCTGATTTAAAATTCCCTGACAGTAAGACAGCCTTATTAACCACGATACCTATGAACAGTGTCATACGGTCGTTGACACCACAACCGGTGTGGAGTCATTAGAAGCTACACTGGATCATGCGGAGACCTTGAATGTAACAGATTGACCATTCCGGGCCCGGTGATGACATTGCTACCACATCATGTCGTAGTAAATGGACCTATTTAGTATTAAAAATTAGATGCTTTTGTTATAAAAGTATAATTCTCATAGGAATAACATTATATGACAAATATAAAATTAAATGCAGTCAACTTTTCGTAGTGAAAACCTTACATGATAGCTAGAAAAGTTACTCCAGTCTAATTTTCATAGTTCGTAGTAGGAAACTTATTTGACAGTTAGAAAAGTTATTACATCCAAAAATTCATAGGAATAACCTTATATGACAGCAAGAAGAGCTACTACATTCAAAGTTTCATAGGAATAACCTTGTCTGACAGCTTGCCAAATCAATTAAATTTCAAATGTTTATACGAATGACCTTTTTTGAAAGCTAGAAAAGTTACTACAGCCCAATTTTAATAGGAAAAGCCCTATCTGATAATCAAAGAAGTAACTTCAGTCCAACTCTCAGATGAATAAATTTAACTATCAACTATAAAAGTTACAACATTTCGTTTTTCATGGGAAGGACCTTAATTTAATTAATGAATTAGGAGAATCATATGAGCTCTCATGATTCCCTTTTAAGTAATCAAACTTTTCCTCCTTGAGTAAATTAAGCTGCATAAAACATGCAGTCGATATTCCTGATTCTTTTGAAAATATAATCAATCTAATACAGTATATAGCTTAGTATGTGAATAATTTTACCGGTTGTTCTTTATGGGTGTGGAACGCTGTCCCTTACCTTACATGGTAGAAGCAAATTTAAGATATCCTAAAACAAGGTGCTTAGGAAAATATTTGGTCCAAAAAGGGATGACACTACTGGGTATTGGAGGATGTTACATAATGATGAGATACATTCCCTCTACTAATAACAAGTTTGTTATGATAGTAAAGTCTCGTAGACTACAACGGGGAGGACATTCAGCGAGAATGGGAGAATATAGAAATGTCAGGTTACTGACTGGCAAACCCAAAAGGAAGAGGCCATCGAGAAGGCCTAAATGCAGACATGAGGCTAACATTATAATGGACCTGAAAGATATAGGTTGTAATGAGGTGGACTGGATAGAACTAGCTCAAGATAGCAATTGGTTGTAATGTGGTGGACTGGATATAACTAGCAAGATAGGAATAGGATGTAATGAGGTGGACTGGATAGAACTAACTCAAGATAGCAATAGGTTGTAATGTGGTGGGCTGGAATAGCTAGCAAGATAGGAATAGGTTGTAATGAGGTGGACTGGGTAGAACTAGCTCAAGATAGCAATTGGTTGTAATGTGGTGGGCTGGATATAGCTAGCAAGATAGGAATAGGTTGTAATGAGGTGGACTGGATAGAACTAGCTCAAGATAGCGATTGATTGTAATGTGGTGGACTGGATAGAGCTAGCAAGATAGGAATAGGTTGTAATGAGGTGGACTGGATATAACTAGCTAGATATAGGGATAGTGTGTAATAAGGTGGAGTCGATATAACTAGCTCAATATATGGATAGGTTGTAATGTGGTGGACTGGATAGAACTAGCTCAAGATAGGGATAGGCTGTAATGAGGTTGACTGGATAGAGCTAGCTCAAGATAGGAATAGGGTGTAATGAGGTGGACTGGATATAACTATATCAAGATAGTGTGTAATGAGGTGGACTGGATATAACTCTATCAAGATAGAGTGTAATGAGGTGGACTGGATGGAATTAGCTCAATAGAGGGATAGGGTGTATTGATTTGTGTTGACAAATCAGTTGAACCCAGCGTTGCAAGGCATTGATGATATGTTGAGAGCCGAACAGTAAAAATCATTTTAGTAAATGAGTAGGCGCGTATTTGTTTTAATGGAAGTATAGAAAGAAAGTGAAGATATAATTTATTTTATTAAATTGATTTTAATCCAAGGGGAGTCTGAAGCTTCAAAATAGTTTTTCACATAAGCATTACCGAAATGAGAAGACATTTCCTTTCGAGTAAACGTTGTCCCGAGTGCTTTTCTGTTTGTTTTTCTCTAGCACCACGTCTTAATTACTCTTTCGGGTTAAGCACATATGTACAAATTACGCTAACATGATAAGGAAGAGGAAGGGTTAATTTAAAGGAATTGTACCCACACTTACGTGGAGGGAGAGTGGAAATCCATTCAGGAAAAAACCCTTCGGTACACCCGACCAGGATCAGAACTCCGATTCCCTTGTCATCGGACGTTCAGTCTATTGCGAGAGAGACGCCTTAGATCATTCAACCCCCAAGGCGGGTTCCTAAGTATTAATCGTATTTCTGGCCATACGATATATCAGCTGTTTACACTTATTAATTTAAGGTCATAAGATGAAGATAATGAGGGGGAAATGCGATGGGTGTGCACCCATTAATGGAATAAAACAACCTAAGAGCCCTAGTGTGGGTTTATTAAATTCAAACACCCGCTTCTTAGTTTGAAAACATGTATCTTCTCATCTCTATTTGTACAGTCAGTTAACACTCTGAAGATCACTGGCGCCTGGCTGGTTAGCACTTAATCGTAGTCTATATTCCACTTAAATTTTCCTACTGGAATTCTAACAGAAAACATCGGTTTCATAAAACATAAATATGTGTGTTTCATATTAGTGATACCTAGGTGTTAACTAACAAGTATTTAATCACTTATTTTGGATACGCTCAGAAACATACTCTTATATATATATATAGCATATGATAAATATATTCATACGGTATTTGTGACGAAATGAGCTAAGTCAGAATGGTTTATAAATATTTTTATTAATCAAATAAATTCATTGTAAAATACAATCATGACCATTTAAAATAAACATTTTTATTATAATCATTGTTGGGATAATCAAGATTCGTATATTACGGTAGGCCGGACATGCAGTTCTAATGGGAGAATCTTGAACCTTGTTCAGAGTATTGAATGGCAAACTCAATAGGAGAAGACCAGTGGGAAGACCTAGACGAAGATGTAAGGATAACATTAGAATGGACCTAGTAGATGATGTAATAAGGTGTACTGGGCAGAACTAGTTCAAGACAGGGAAAGTCTGCAATGAGATGGACTAGATATAATTAGCTCAAGATAGGGATAGGGTGTAGTGATGTAGACTTAATATAACTAGCTAGAGTGGGATAGGGTGTAATGAGACAGACTAGATATAACTAGCCCGAGACAAGGATAGGCTGTAATGAGATGGACTAGATATAACTAGCTCAAGATAGGGATAGGTGTATTACGATTGCCAGTGCGGCAATGAATATCCAAGTTTCCAATGTCATGAAGTAATTAAGTATTTGAGTCATTAGCTATTTCACATTTACCATTGAGAACTTCCCCTTATTATCCCTCCAGTATATTGTGAGGGCCACATTTTAGTTGGACTACACTGATTTAAAGCGTCACTCTCACAATAGACTACCTCTGACAGAAAGATAGTGGTTCAAATCCTGATTAGGTGTTCTGAGGGTGTTTTTTTTTTCCACTCTTCCTTTATGAAAATACGTGTACAATTACTTTAAATTCAACCTTCCTTATCCCTGAATTAAAAGCGTAATTAGTGCAGATGCGTTAAAGCTGATCCAGTCGTAATACGTGGTACTAGAAGGTTGTTTAATCTATTTTAATATCGTTTTAATAAAATTTAGTTGAAATCTATCAGCAGGATTCTGACAAGTTAAAAACTTAAAAATGTGTGTGTGAATTAAAAAAAAATCATTTCAATGACACTTTACGTGAATATTTGCACCTCCTAGATTAAACCAAATGGTTGAAGACGCATCATTAAAACAGTAAAATATGCAGAAAATCTAACGTTGTTTGCCAAAAATAATGAAGAGTTGCAGTAAATAATGTACCAGCTGGTGGAGATAGGGATAAGATATGACGTGGAGAGAGATCAACATCAAGAAATCAAAAGTGATGGAGATTTTAAAAAAAAATGAGAAGCTGGAATCAAAATTGAAAAAAGTAATTTAAAATCAATGAGCAGTTAAAACGCCTGGGAAATCTGCTGACAATGGATGCCTACCTTAGCATGTAAATTAGGTCGAGGATCTTCATGGCCAAGGAAGCTTTCAACAAGAAGAGGTTAATGCTGACAACCAAGTTGAGTTTGGAACTGTGGAAGAAACTGATTGAATACTACATATGGAGAATCACTAATGTATGGAGAAGAAACTTGGGACTCTTAGGAAGACTTGGAAAGCTTTGACATGCAGTGCTGGAGAGGACTTGAGAAGATTAAGTGGAATGACAGGTGACATTGATAACTAAGAAGAGTGGATAAGTATCAAACTATTTTTGATGTGATTCTTCGGTACAAAGTAAACTTGATCGGTCGCATCCTTGTGAGGTATTGTTTTCTGCATGACGTCATAGAAGGAAAGGTTTAAGGAAAGAGGGAGTTATGAATGAGCAGGATTCAAATATTGGATGACTTAAAGGAAATATGAAAATTATGGGAAAAAGATTCAAATATTGAATGACTTAAAGGAAATAAGAAAATTCTGGGAGCTCAAGGAGGAGGCAGAGAACAGGGTGCACGCATGGGCGTTCTAAGTTTACTGACAAAAGGAATGAACCTGTCTAAAGACAGAACACCTAGTAAAATTTTGATAGGCCAACAATAGAAAATTTAAATATAATATGGCATTGTTTTATAAGGTTTTATGCAAGCTATCACATATTTCTAAAAAGTATATTAACTTAAAATTTGAACCTTTCAAACAGTAAGAACTTTCTGCTATATTTTGGTGAAAACAATATTATTAACTATCAAACCCCTTTATAAATAATCCGGTATATATAATTGTCTCCAACACTTCTCAGTGTTTTCCTATGTAACATCCTTAAGCAATATTTTATTTATTTGGTCCAAAACTAGAAATAAAAAAATAAAATCAGGTACGCTCTTTTTGTTTTTCCATCCCACCTTAAGGTCTAGGTTTATGCAAATTTAAGAATACTCAAATGACTTTTCATTGGAACCAGAAATGGAGAATCTGGGTACATTTTATTTATTTTATTTCTGAATCTGCATCCAAATCTACTCTCTTTTTATTTCCCCACTCCCACCCATCTCTCGTCGGTCTAAAACTACCTAACAGTTGTGTGTAAGTTGGGAGAAGGAGAGGGTGTCCTTCTCTTGGCAGTTGGCTATTAAGACACTAATTATCCTCGCTTCCAGGACCGTCATGTTGTTCATTAGCGAGGAAGATGGAAAAAAAAAGAACACGAAATGAGACAGGAACAAAATGTGACACAGAGCAGGTCTCATAGAATTCTTAAGAGACTGTGGTTGTATGAATAATACACATTATTTTACTTTCTTATAAGCTTACTCTATCTATGAAGCTGGAACGCTAAATCCTTGAATCCTAGATCCCTCAAATAACTCGAATCCTGCAATATTCAAGAGATTTGAGATTTGAAACCATCGAGAAATAAAATAAAATATTGTACCACAAAATTGTATACACTCATATGTAATTTTTTTTTTATAAGATTCCTTCAAATTATTTTTTGCTTAGAAAAGAAAATATTTAATGTTTATTTGTTTCTTCCCCACGTCTTACTAACCAGTCAGCCTATACGCATATGTACTAATTAAAATAGTGTCTTAGGGAGAGGACAATTTAATTTAGAATAATTGTACAAACATTTGCGTGAAGTGAAGGTGAAAAAAAGTCTGTGAAATAACACCTCATTATACCCGAACGGGGTTTGAAATCCGATATCCCCGTTATCGGCAGTCCAGTCCATTGCAGGAGTGACGCCTTCTAGATAATTCTGCGCATAGAAGTTGGGCCATGGGACTCTTTGTCCCGAAATTCCATGGATAAGTTTAGCCTGGTTCACTGAGCAGGAGGACTATTACAGATAATAGACCCGTGAGTAGGTATGAATTCTGTTCCACCAATCTTTTTGCCTTATATCAGGTTAAGATAGGTTAGGTTGGATTAGCTTAACATTTTGTCTTACTAGCCATCAGTTGCTGTTTGTCGCTCAGCATGAGAAACATTTACAACCATCCCAAATGGAGCATCACAACAGTCGGAGCTGAGTGGTACATCAGTACACCTTGTTTACAATTCTAAAGAAGGAACTTGTGACTCAACTGTAATGTGAGATGAACAACAACCTTTTAAACGCAGGTCATGACAGGAATACGTGGCCCAACTCTAATGTGGGATGAATGGCAACCTTTTAAACGCAGGCCATAACAGGAATACGTGGCCCAACTGTAATGTGGGATGAACGACAACCTCAAACGCAGGTCATGACAGGAATACGTGGCCCAACTGTAATGTGGGATGAACGACAACCTCAAACGCAGGTCATAACAGGAATACGTGGCCCAACTGTAATGTGGGATGAACGACAACCTCAAACGCAGGTCATGACAGGAATACATGGCCCAACTGTAATGGGGGATGAACGACAACCTTTTAAACGCAGGTCATAACAGGAATACGTGGCCCAACTGTAATGCGACCAGATAAATCGACCACCAAAGTTGGTTTTATTATTTATAACTAAATAAATGGTATGGAACTCCGCACGGACTTTCTCGCTCTATAGTTTAAAAATTGAGATATTTACTCAAAACTCGTAATATATGTGAAACAAAACAATATACACTAACAAACCCAAGCAGAAATTGCACTATACTTACGTAAAACATTTTTTGTGTTCCGGTTTTAAATTTTGTAATTTTAATTTTAAAGAATGTCCTCATTTGAACGTTTGAACCAATAAAAATTATAAATTCTGGGTCCCCAAGGGTCAACACTTCGTATTAAAATTTTGATTTCCGGTCAAGATTTTAACATTTTATTAGATGTTTCACATTTTCTGGTCATCGAAATTCTATTCAATTCCTCATATATAAATTTTGACTAATTAAAAATGTAAATAATTACTATTAGATCAAAAATGATAGATAGACCATTGTTGTACAAACATTCTCCAAAGAGGTTAAAGTAAAGATAACAAACTTTTTGATAGACTTACTTGTATTTAAATACACTATGGTATTGGAGAATTATTGCACTACAACTTTAGTATGACTTTACAACTAAAGCTCACAAAATTGTATTAATATATTTGCCAATATCTCAGAAACTGTTAATTTTATAAACAAAATTACTTATAAAAGATTTTTATTTATAATAGTACTACAATTTTGCAATAATAAGTTATTTATTATTTCAAATAGTTGATGAGATACGGAAATTTACGCTTCTGTAAAGTACCCTGGAATTCATTTTCATAGGAAAATGTAAATATACATTCTATTTATAATTTTAATCAACGCCTAGATACGAATTTTAATCAAAATCGTTAGAGCCGATTTTGAAAAAATTGATTTTTTCCCCTTTTCGCTTTTTATTAAGCTACTTTTAATTTTAGGGTTAAACAGACATACAGAAAGACGGCATTGCAAATACCACTTTTTAGGGTTCAGGGGGTAATGAGACGTCGACATCTATCAATATTTCGGGTTAGATTTTTTTTTACGCTCGCAATACTTTACCTTTAGTGTTCGAAAAGTTGTGGTTTTGTAAAAATATGTTTCAAATAAAATATTTGTATTATAAAGAGACCTATATATTTGCAATGATAAGTAATTTCATATCTCAAGAGTTACGGAGATATGATAATTATTAATTAATAAGAACTCACGCAACAGACAACAGCCCTTTAAGTCATTTTACTGAGATATTGAGAGTAGACATTTTGTTTGGAATATTTATAGATGTTCATAAATTAAATTTAATCAAAATCGTTAGAGCTGATTTTGATAAAATTGACTTTATCTCTTTTTTTGATATTCAGTAAACTACCCTTAATTTTAGGGTTAGATATCCAATTCCAAAAACACCCCTGGGCCACCCTATGAAAACCCTAGATACCAAGTTTTAGACCGATCGGTACAATAGTTTAGGCTCTAGTCGGAGGTACAGACGGAAATTCAAAAACCACTTTTTTGGATTCGGTGGCGGTGGGGGGGTGTCATGAAACATCGACATTCATCAAAATCCCGAGTTCAATTTTGTTGACGATCACAATACTTTATCTACCTGTAAGATAGCGAGAAAGTAAAAAATCACTCCTTCAGGGCTAGCGAACGTTTCATGCAAGTGTAGAGGGCTTGTCATACAAAGTGTGTTGAAGTGCGTCAACGTAACTAAACCTACATTCATAGATGCCAGTGGAAGTATTCACCTTGAATACGTTACATTCACGCGTAGTTGAGAGCCATGTGGCACGTAGCGTTGCATGACCGAATCTCCTGATTCATTAGTTTGGACGCGCCAGCACACAATGTAAAACAACTGACTGTCGAAATTGAAGAGTGCATTATTTTTATTATTATTATTATTATTATTATTATTATTATTATTAGCACCGCGTCTTACTACCCGTTCGGGTTGTACGCACTTACGCT
>CABFOW010000213.1:127269-158917 GCA_902141385.1 Timema californicum | reverse complement strand
GGGGGGCGGGACTTGCCGGGCCAAACATAGAACAGGGTCGGTGTGGGGGACAGGGTTAGGTGGGGGGAGGGATTATTTTAGGATGTTGGATCCTAGGATGACGAAATAAAACTTCTCGAATGTTTTTCAAGGATGGGGCTTGCTTAGAGAAATATTTTCTCTAACATTCAAAATAAATTTATTTTAAAATGATATTTAAAAATATGCATTTAAAAATATATTTTGCTAAGTGGATTGCTTCTTATCTTGAAGCAATTAACACTCTAAGCATAATATGACTTAGGAGAGGGAAGAAACTAAGCAATTATTCTTGTTTATAATACTTCCCCTTTTCCACTGACGAAAATAAACACTCGCTATATTATATGCTCATGAATAACATTGATTTCCATTTTTATATTACCTTTTCCTTGTTTCCCATTCTAGAAAGACAAAAACTTTCATATACTTTTTTTAATTCACATCCTGGCAAGAAAATTCCTATAGGAAATTACCGTAAACAAACCATAAATGCCTGACTTGTGAAATAATAATAAAAAAATAGGTTTACATAAAACTATTTTAAGATCCAACATGTGTTGCAACAAAATATTTTTAAAATTATTTTAAAAATGTATGGTTTTTATTTCATTGTTATATATTTAAAACTTGTCAAAAGAAACTAATTACCATTAATATAAGAAATCCTATTTTGACTTGACGCTACGTAACATCACTAAATCTAACGAAGCAAACAAGTGGCCACATGGTTTAAATCACCAGCTCGTGATATACTGAAATGACGATGAATGGGATTTATCCCTAATTAAGTATTGATGTAGAGAATACAATAGCCCACCGGATAGTAAAGCGTATAACACGGTACTATTCTACCTTCCTCATCTCTACCCCATTAGTGTAAATATGTGGATATCCCGGACTGATAGTAAGACGTGGAGCACGGTACTATTCTACCTTCCTCATCTCTACCACATAAGTGTAAATATGTGGATATCCCGGACGGGTAGTAAGACGTGGAGCACGGTACTATTCTACCTTCCTCATCTCTACCCCATTAGTGTAAATATGTGGATATCCCGGACGGGTAGTAAGACGTGGAGCACGGTACTATTCTACCTTCCTCATCTCTACCCCATTAGTGTAAATATGTGGATATCCCGGAAGGGTAGTAAGACGTGGAGCACGGTACTATTCCACCTTCCTCATCAATACCATTAGTGTAAATATGTGGATATCCAGGACGGGTAGTAAGACGTGGAGCACGGTACTATTTTACCTTCCTAATCTCTACCCCATTAGTGTAAATATGTGGATATCTCGGATGGGTAGTAAGACGTGGGCCTATTTGACCTTTCTCATCAGTGCACAACAAAAAGTAATCAAATCACAATCGCTAAACAAATCAATCTTGTACCCAAAAATTTAATATTTGAAAGCTAATAATTAAGCTTCTAACGAATATGTATTTTAACTAATCATAAATATCACTTTAGAGATAATATAATATAAATCCATGCATTGTTTATCAAACAAGAGATGAACAAAGAAACATAATAAAATGTAATCGCGTTTGATATATTAATGGTGACCTCATGACATGTAGGATAACGCTTACGACCTCATAATTGCTATTAATGTCCGTAGTTTGGACTCATGTTTCAACGCATGCGGTTAAGAGAGAGAGAGAAAGCCCCTGTTCCTGGTAACAATAGTAGTAAGAGTAATAATATCCCTAGTGTGTGAAGTCTTGTACATTACAAAGTAATGGGGAAGTTCCAACCGACCAAAGAGATAAATCCATCATGTTAATTACTGTGGCAATTAGCCGACTTAAACTGCCTCGTCCACTGCCACTCATTTTTCTTACAAGTCTCGTTTGTTCGTTAAGGGGATTCAAACCCTAGAAAGTTCTAAGCTTCAGTTAATAAAAATCACTTCTATGGCTCCATGGTCAAATCGCAATATACTATAGGCCTACTTTCTAGGGCGGGGATATCGGGATTCGAATACTGGTTGAGTGTACAAAAGGTGGTTTGTTTCCTAAACTGTTTATTTCACTTTACCTTCAAGTAAATGTGGGTACATTTCCTTTAAATTTATTTATTCAACTATCCTCAGTCCTTAACGTAATTAGTACATATGAGAATAAACCGACCGAATAGTAAGACTTTTTAATTTAATTAATCCATGACATATTAGGAACTTGAAAAATTATTGCTCCACTTACAAACGTACTCCACCTATCACTATTTTAAGCTAGTTCAATCCAGTCCACCTTATTATACCCTATACCTATCTTGAGCTAGTTCTATCCAGTACACCTCATTACACCCTATCCCTATATTGAGCTAGTTATATCCAGTCCACCTCACTACACCCTATCCCTATCTTAAGCTAAGTCTACTTCATTACACCCTATTTCTTTCAAGTCCATTTGAATGTTATCCTCCCATCTGCGTCTAGGTCTTCCTAATTAATAATTGGTCTCCTCCCATTGGATTTATCAGTCAATATGTTGAACATGGTTCTAGATTCTCCCATTCGTGTTGCATGTCCTGACCACCGTAATCTACGAGACTTGATTATCCTGACAATGCTTTGTGATGAGTATAGGGTATGTAGCTCATCATTATGTAACCTCCTCCACTCTCCAGTCACCTCAACTTTTTTTTTACCAAATAGTTTCCTATACACCCTTTTTTTTAACATCCTAAATTGGTTTTCATCATTTAAGGTAATAAACCACGTTTCACACCCATAGATCAACTGTTAAAATTGTAGTGTATATTCTGAGATTTACATTCCTTGTGTAGTAAGACTACTATTACTATTATTACATTCAATATAAGAGTTACATATTATATATTTCTTGCAATGAACTTAATAATAGTCATTGCTAGTACGGGTACTTAACTAATTCCTGGAATAATATTATTCTCGTATGGTGATTGAAATATGAGCTTTTGCACCAAGACCAGATGTACTTAGGATAAATGTTCGTAGATGATTTTCCATTAGCCTTTCATACAGATGTGAGTGCATTGGACATAAAATTATACCTGTCTCAGCCTTACTCCCCTAGTGTAAATAGGTTTATAGTCTGGTTGGGTATCGAATCTAGTTGCACAAAAGATAATTATAAGTTCATTCTTGACTGTAAAAATTAATGTTATCATCCGCAACCTTAAACAAGTATTTCTAAAAAAAAATAAAAAAATCTTACGGTGTCTTATTTTCCGTTAGGACTGTACCAATATATACTAGAATCGCGCTGAGGGTTTTTGGGATAGGGAACGGTTTAATTTAAAGATAGTGTATATGTATTTGCGTGGAGGGAGGATGGGAATATTTTTAAAGAAAAACACCCTCAGTACAGTCCCTGTCATCGGGAGTCTAGTATAACATTAGAGTGACGACTTAGACCATGCGGCCAAAAAATCATGTTAAAGGCTTGTTACCTTTTAGGGTCAACATATTATTATTGTGAGTAATTTAATCAGCAAGCACAATTAAATAATTTCCTGCGCGGCTACAAGTTACTTTTTGGAGCGTAAAGGGAGAGTTTTAAAATAATTTTCCCTCCATGTTCTATTATTTTATAATTATTTATTTATTTTAATTTAATTTTTGTTAATTACTTATTTGCCAACATTTACTATTCCTTATTGTGATTTTGTTTGAATGAATCCTTGTCCAATTTTATATTTACAAAGTCTAACAATAGAATTTTTTTTAATAAACAAGTCGAGCCATTGTAGTCAAAAAGTTGAATAAGATTGCCTCATTTACGCCCATTTTTTATTTACTCGTGCTGTCACTATATCTGAATGATGTCTGTGCCACCTTAACAGTGTTGCAAATTTAGTGACTTTGTCGCTAGACCTAACAACTTTTAAGGATCTGAAACTACTTATTTTAACATCTAACCTCTAGCGACTAATCTGGCGAGTGGCGACTTTCCTTAATTTTATGTCAACTGCATGTTCATCATTTTAAATTTTAATGTTGTAGAGTTTTAATCTTTGAACTAACAACGTACTTCCAGAACGCATTTCTTCGGTCTACAGAAGAGCTCTAAGCTATGTATGTGTCATTCACAAAATTACAATTACATCGTTCCAGATCCGGAGATCACCTAAGTCCACTGATGTATCTTACATTCAGTTCAGATTAATTTATACATTTTTGGTTTGGCGACAAATCTGGCAACTTGTAGTTTTTCGTTTAGCGACAATCTAGCGACTTTCTGCCTTTCTGGGGTACTAATCTAGCTACAACAATAATTAGATCGTTGGCAACTCACTCGACCTGACAACCGTGGGGCTGAGTTAAAATTGGCGTCCAAACGTGACTCCAAAATTGTTAGTTCACGAGGAGTTCACGACGAGTTAGAAGAATGTGTCAACGCTAGCCTTCCTGAGAAGCGATAAGTTGTAGTAAATGGACCATGTAAATAAGAAATCAACTATAAATGATAACTAGACGTTACTAGAATGACTCATGACTGTTATGCTGACGCTGTATGATAACATATTTGTTGGCGGAGGGAAGAGGGTTACCGGGAAGGGGGGGGGGCATAATGGGTTGTTCTGGAGTTAAATTCTACATTACAGACCTCTCTCCCAAATACAAAAGCAAAACATGTTCGTCTCTTGAGCAAAGATGATTATTCTAAAGAGCAACTAAATTATCTATAGATGCTTGATTCATAGACTTTGAATCTATTCTATGGAACAATTTAGATCAAGACTGTTACATAGAAATGGAGAAAAGAGAAATATCTTTGTCCACCAAAGAGCATAAAAATCAAATTCATTTTCAAAGACCTGAATTAAAAATTATATATATTCGATTATATCTCAGAAACTATTGGTTTTATAAAAATATATTTCAATTAAAAGATTTGTATATTAAGTAATACTACAAATTTATAGTGGTAAGTTATTTCGTATCTCAAATAATGGCGGAGAAATGATGAAAATTGGAAAATTTTTCCTATGTAGAGTACCCTCAAAGTCATTTTAATGAGAAAATGATAATAGTAATCTTGTTTAAAATGATAAACAGTGTCTTGATATAAAATTTAATCAAAATCGTTTGAGCGAATTTCGAGAAAATCGACTTTTTTCTTTTTGCATTTCAGTAAACTACCCTTAAATTTAGGGTTGGACATCTAATTACAAAAACCGGTGTGACCTTATGGGCATTCCAGATAACAAGCTATCACCCAATCTGTAAAATAGTTTTGGTTCTAGCCTGAGATGCAGACAGATAGACAGACAGACAAACGGCATTACGAAAATCACTTTTTTTGTTTCAGGGGGTCATGAAACGTTGACATTTATCAAAATCTCAAGCTCAAATTTTTTGAAACTCACTATACTTTCTCTCTGAGGTGTCGAGAGAAAATAAAAATAACACTAACAATATAATAAAATGTTGGCTGCCAATGTAGGCCACTGTAATTCTAGCTACTTTTTTTTTTAGCTGTCAGATGAGTTAATTTTGAAAAAAACCTTTAGAACCTTTTTGTAAATGAAAACATATATATTTGTTTATTTAAAGTATTTTTTATTAGCACCACGTCTTATTACCCGTACATATTATAAGCTTATATACTAATTACGCCAATGGTTTTAGATATAAGAAAGGTTATATTAATAAGTATTGTACCTTTATTTAGGACAAGTGGGAAACCATTTTGTAAAAACCACCCCCAACACACGAGACAGAGATTCTAACCTGGATCTCCCCATCATCGCCAGTCTAGTCTACTGCAAGAGTAGCGCGTTAGACCACGTGACTATCGAAGTGGGTACGTTCAAAGCTAAAAACGTTTTCTAAATTATAAGTACTATTGTCTATGTATTGATAGTTACATAAAACCGTTGCAAATCATACGAGTTGAAGTATGAATAGTGTGAATACGTAAAAATATATTTATTAACTTTTCTGTCTTCCTATGAAATTGAACCTAGGATAAAGATGTTTTCCAATAAATTTTGAATTAAAATTATTTATGAAAAATTTAGCGCAAAGGCTTGTGGTTTACTAAGTAGAGTAGGAATATGAAATATGCATAAGGATTTTTTGGCCAAAAATAAATCAAATATTTCTTCTAGAACAGCTTTTGAGATTAGCATGTGCATAAAACTAAACTCTATGTGTCTATAGAAGAAATATTTGATTGTTTTGCCAAAAAAATGTTTATGCTATAAAAACTTCAAAAATGCTGCCCTAAGCTCACACTCACCAGCACCCCACTTTAAGGTCGGATGGAAGGGGACACGAGGAAAAGCTATTATTTTTGCAGTTTTTATGACAAAACCTTTTGGGGGCAGGGGGGTGGGGTGGCAAAATAAATAAAATATTGCTTCAGTATAAACATAGAATTTAATTTTCTTCATATGGTGACCTCAAGAAATCTTGAATATCTGTGAAGGGTGTTCTGGAATTAAATGACAACATTTTCTCTTAATTTAAAAAGTTTTATCATCTAATGTTTCTATGCTCACGATATATATTCAAGGTGACATGGCGGCCTTGGGGTAAGGTGTCCGACCTCTGTGCTGGGGGCCCGGGGATCAATCCTCGGTCCCGACACAGATGTATCTGATTGCCAAACTCTTCCTTCACCTCTGACAGGACGTTTATTAAGCACAGCTTGTGAATGTGTGGAATGATAGGGCTCCACCGTGGTTCGGATTCCACGTTAAACTGTAGATCCTACATTTTATCTCCCGATCATCCTACCATTACACATTTACGTAAGTGCGTAAAAACAAAACGGGTAGTAAGACGCGGGGCTAATAATAATGATAGATATTCAACAACTGTTGATCTCAACATGTGAAGAAAATTAATTTCTATATTTCTACAAAAGCAATATTTTATTTATTTTGGACAAGAAAATGTTTTGCCATAAAAACTGCAAAACCACTGGCCTTTTCTCGCGTCCCCTTCCATCTCACTTTAATACCTCTCCTATCATGGATAGGGTGTATATAAATATTTCCGTTCATTCTACGGACCAGATAAGAGATTTGGCATCAATGCTCACCGCCTGGTTTTTGTTCAAGACTAAATTAGTTGAGAACTTTGATACTGTAGGTCGTGGTAGGCTGTTGAGCACACCAATCTTAAGTGCATTGTCGACACTGTTGATATCTTCATTCAACCCTTGAGGGTGCCAGTCGGGTGATAGGGTAGTCCACCACTCCCCACCCCCTTTCTCACCCTAGACTCGACAATATGACCCTTCACCTAAAGAGAAGCGCCTTGAAAGATGAACTCCGGATCCCCCCCCCCAATCACACACACACTCCCGCAGTGTTGCCAAATTAGTTGTTTTCTCTCTGCTCTGTTAAGCTGGTTCTGGTGTCTAAAACAAATGGTGGATAATAGGGATTCAAGTTGGTTTTTTTAAAAATTATATAATACTGCAAGACCTCAAAGAATAAAAGTTTGCGGGAAAGAAGAGATTAGAATAAAAAAGGATTGACATTTTGGATGACTCGAAGTAAAGAAGAAAATTCTGGAAGCTGAAGGAGTAGGCAGATGACGGAGCGAATTGGCGGTCTAAGTTCACTGACAAAAGGAATGGACATGTCGTGAGATAGAACACCTAATAATAATAATAATAATAATATTAAGACAATGGAAATCATCCCGACTGACTATCATTGATCCTAATTTATGGTTTATCCGGACTGAAATTTCGCATTAATTAATTTTTTGTATTGAATTTTTATGGGACCAATGATTGATGTACTAATAAAAAAACTCCTTACTAATACATTAATTAATAAAGATACTGTAGTCGCATGGTGAATACAGTAATGTACTGAACTAAAACTGTAATGCAATCAGTTGTAAAGTACTGTAGTTTAGTACTGTAACTTGGTGTAAGTGGTTAGTTGTAGTTAAATACAGTCTATTGTTTGAATGTATTTTTCCTATAGTTTCCGAACTAAGCAGATTTTAATTAATCCAGATGGCACCCGGTCTGTGGCCGGATGAAAAAGGATTCAATATTTTATTTATTTTTTGCGGGAAAAAATACTTTGTTAATTTTTATATTTATTTCATTTAATTTAAAGTTTGGTGAGCATTCGTCCCGAAAATAACACTTTATTCCCGGAATGATTTTGTTCCCAAATTTGTCCCGAATTTATGTAAATTATAATTTAAAATTAGATTAAATAGGCGTTTAGAATATTTACTAAAAAGAGTTTTTCATGGCCATCTATAGAAGGCTTGAAAAAACTCGATCCTAAGGCCCACATTGTAAATATAAAATACCGAGTGTGTTGCATTTAAAAAAGAGAGAGATATCCCCATCAATTTATGTCGAAAATAACTCCAAATTGGTAACTTTTTATTTCAAAATTAAGATATAAAACCCCAATTCTGTTGACACATGATCTAAGGAGTAACTCTGGCAAAAGACTAGAAGCCAATAACAGGTAGATAGGGGTTCGAATCCTGGTCGGGTGCAAAGAGGGTAGTTTTAACTAAATGGTTTTACCACTCTTTTCTTCTATATTCAACCTTACTCATTCCTATGACATTAGCGTAATTTGTACACACACGTACAATCCGAACGGGTAGTAGGTATATTAATATATAAAAACGGTAACATTCACCATATATTTTTTACACAGAAATTAGTGCAGTTTCTATTAGGTACTCTTTAAAAAAAATCATCTGTGAAAGGTTTTGGTGGTATGAATATTGTGAAAGGACACTTCTTTCAAAAAGTGTTTTTTAACCAGGAGAGTAAGGAAAAAACCAAAATAACATATTGTTCTCGTGCCAAACTATCCATTTAGTCGATAATTCTTTTTCTATTAATGCGTCTTACTACCCGTTAGGGCTATACGACTATGTAAGTTACACTAATATACTAGGGATTAGGAAGGTTCAATTTAGAGGAAATGCACCCGTATTTGTGTGGAGGGAAAGTGGAAAAATATTTATAAAAATAAAAAACACCCTTAGTGCACCCAACTGCGATTGAACCCCGATCTCCCCCTTTTTGAAGTCTAGTCTAACACGAGACCAGCGTGTTAGAACAAGCTTCCGCAGAAGTGGATTAGTAGAAATTGAGAATTAAATCGCACGAGATTTCTATAAAATGTTGGATAAGCTAATAATAATATGTGATTTTTCAGGTAAATCCATACAGCCCAGGGCCACAAGTTTTACATTTATGGTCAATAGCAAGTAACAAGATGGCCTTAACTAAATTAGGATCTTTTTTTTATTAACAAACACACTATTTGGTTCAAATCTAGAGGGAAATTAGATCGTCAATTTACGAAGGATTTTGGTAACGTTAGTTGGCAACACTGCATGCACGCAGAGAACTAGCATGCGTGGTTAAGTGACAGGATTACCAGGCCTCTCAACCCCATGAACACGACGAAGCCACTTGAGGCACTTAAAATACAGCCTTTGTAGAAACAAACAGCGAAGCAGCAAAGAGCGTCTTTCGCAATGTATACAAAACTTAAAAGGCTTTCTCCTCTCCCCGTGGGATAAATCCATTAGAATCAAAATGGCATCAACTGTAGGTCACGCCTTCATTTTCACATTTAAATGAATTATAAATTGATAGAAATGTGCGAAGGATACCTTATAAATGTGAAGTTGAAGCGAAGACTAAAACATGCCAAGAAAAGTCTAATTCTAAGATAAGTTTATTGTAGTTGTTACATTACATAACTATACTATTAGTTTTTAAACTAACCATTAAGTACAGCTAGATAAAGAGAAAAATTTAGAAGTAAAAAACAAAGCCCATTAATTATTTCGTACTTATTTTTCTTAATAGTTCTATCTTACGTTTTACATGTCATTTATTCACTAGTTGGAGTTAATATACTGTTTATTAGGTGTTCTATAAATGATTATACGTTGAAGTATGTAATATTTAAGAGATATTTCAAATCTTTTGCGTGAAATAGGAAGGTTTCCTTCTTCCCTTGAAATTTTTCGAACATGTAAAACATGTTTTTAAGGTGCAATGGTGCCCCGAGTTTGAGATTCAAGTTTCGATTTGATAATACTAGAAGTAATTCTACATATTTTTAATTAGATTAAGATTTGTTTGATATAGTCTAGGAAATTTCTTTCGAAGGGAAATTTCGTTTTATGAAATCAAGGCTTCAATTATACATATTTTTTTTATATTTAAAATCAATGGGCATTACCTCAGTGTAGAAGCTTTACTTACGAGTATGAACATGAAATTGAAGAAAATCTGTTGGTTAAAGCTCCAAGTATAATTATAGAAAGGAATCACTTTATATTTATATATATAGTCTATATTTTATAATCAATATTCTCTATAAAAAATAATTATTGTAAACATCGATTTTGAAAATCCGGACAGTTGGAAAAAAAACAACAACGGCCAGACATATGTTTGTCATCACAAAAAAAAAAAAGATATAACCACACTTTGAAGTAAAAATATAAATCTGAGTTGAGTTTATGAAAATGTTTAAAACACAAAATTTCGCAGGGAAAAATTTCAAATGAATTTTGAATTCTTATGAATTACTCTATCAGTGAATTAGTTTCTAATACACACGTATGTGCAAAATTTAAAAAAAAAACATATGAGACAATATTTAGCGGTAATAATTAACACTACGCACTAATCATTTAAAAAAAATTGGAATGGAACTAAAAAAAGTTACACCTATAATTTTAATAGGGCCCAAGAGCTAGATTTTTTTTAGCACCTCGTCTTACTACCCATTTGGGTTATACGAACTTACACTAATGTGTAATGGTAGGGTGATTGTGAGATGAAATGAAGGATCTACAGTTTAACGTGGGATCCGAACCACGGTGGAGGCCTGGCATTCCACACATTCACAAGATGTGATTAATACACGTCTCTTCAGAGGTGAAGGAAGGGTTTGGTAATCAGATAAATCTGTGCCGGGACCGACGATTGAACCCTGGACCTCCAGCACAGAAGTCTGACACCTTACCCCTAGACCGCCAGGTCAGCCTATTTATTTGAAGATTTTGACTAAAAAAATTACAACACCATTGTAATTAATCTAACTTATCTTATTTGGCAAAACTCCCAAGAACATAAATTCTCTTACTACTTGCTCAGGTTATACGCTTATGTACTAATTACACTAATGGTTTGGATGATTAGAAAGGTTTAATTGAGAGGAAGTGCACCAGGATTTTCGTGGAAGGAGAGTGGAGAACCAATTAGGTAAAATCCCCCTCTGTGCGCCGGACGGGTATCAAACCCCGATCTGCCCATCCTGGGCAGTATAGTCCAATATGAAAGTAGCGCACTAGACTACGCGGCCACCGGAGCCAGTCATAAACTCATTCAATCTCAACCAATTCAAATCACGAATAATCTACTCCTAAATACCGAACTATATTAATATGTAACCAATACCTACTTTGAAATATTAAAAGGTTTACACAGCATAAGCTTTTTACTTTTTATTTGGAAATATATTTAATGGCAAAGACGACATTAATAATTTAAAAATTGAATTATTTTTAATTGGTCAGAAATCGTGGGCTATGTTTTATTTCATTCTTTTTTTTTATGTTACAAACACGAAGAATTACTTAAAGTAAATTACAGTTGAAAAAAGAATTGAACCTTAATTTGAGAAATATTTTCAAGGTATAAAAGTTGGGCTACTACCTTTGAGTGTACCATATCAAGCAAATGTATTAAGTGTGTAATTTATACTCTTATCTCTGAAATCCCCTCCTCCCCTCTTCGTCATGTGGCTGGAATGTTTTTTAAGGTGCAGGGGTGTCCATAACCATACAAGTTGTCAAATATTTGTATTCAACACACGTAGGACATAATTTAAATAGGAAGTATAATATGTTCTGTGGTCTGGTGGCCAAGAGTTCCTGGCTACAGATCCAAAGATCCTGGGTTCATTACCCGGTGTTTCCAAAATTTATCTTGTGAAACAATGGGACTGGAACGGGGTGGGGGTTGATAAGGAAAGGAGGGTGGATAGAGGGACAGGTTGAAGAGGTGGGAGCCGGGGAGGTGGAATGTTGCTAGCAAATACTCAGGCAACCTTAAAATTATTTTAATTAATTTAGTGATGAAAAAAATTTGAATAATGAACATAAAAGGTCTACAAATTCTCGTATGAATTTGTTTCTTTACTGCTATTACTTCTCCAGATACCCTGAACAGGTAATTAGATGCGGTGCTAGAAAAAAACTACTACTTCTTGTAATAATAATAATAATAATAATAATGAAATTTAAAAAATTCCAAATTGGAACATTTTCCGTTTCACAACTTTTGCAAAGGCATTTCACCCTCTTCGGTGGCCACATGGTCTATCGCGCTAATATCGTGTTAGACTAGACTGCCGATGTCAGGGAGATGATCTAGGCTCTAAGCTAGGTCGGGTGTACTGAGGGTGGTTTTCTAAAATGGTTTTCCACTCTATTGATATTGATGTATTTAACGTGGACTTTCTGAACCGAAATATATCAGCACAGGGGAATTTCTATGAACGAGAGTGAAAGGGCCTACCAATTTTGCCAGGAAAGGTATTTTCACATACCTTCCAGGGTTATTTTACATGCCACAATCAACATCGGGCCGATGGTCTTACTTCTCCTCCGAAGGAAGTTGTGCTACGGAATTGAATCACTCAAGAAAATCAACCAACCCCGGCAAGATTCGAACCTATGAAAATAGGGGGAAGATTCTCTACTCTCCTTCCATGCATATGCGTGTACACCTCCTCTAAATACATATATGTCCTGCTTAATCCCTAAAACCATTAGTACGATTAGTTGGCCTACATAATCGTACTACCCGAACGGGCGATAAAACGCTGTGCTAAAACAAATAAATTTATTAAAGGCATTTAAATTATCTATCAAAAGTGACAGCTTCAGATCACATAGATTGACGTATGAATATATGAAAATTATTTTGATAGATTTTGTAACTTTCAAAAAAGCCTCCCTTTCTAAATTGGACTGTAGTTTTTCCTGCGCTTAATAATTGTATTTAAATAATTTGATTTTATCTATAAAAACCAAACAAAAAACTCATATCAAAATAGCTGTTTAGTCGAATAATCAAAGGCATCACTTACAATAGACTTAACTACTGATGACGGAAGATTGGGTGTTCAAATTCCCGTTGGGTGCAATGAGGGTGGTTAATCCTAAATGGTATTTGACTCTCTACTCTCGCTAATGCTGATACAATTCCTCTAAGCTATACTTTCCATATCCTTAGTCCACCAGCATAATTTTAACACACGCGTACCAGTACAACCCGGTGTGGTGCTAAAAAAACGAAAAAAAAGAGTTAAATATTTGAGTTTACCTATAGTACAAAGGTGGTCAATCTTTTCTTTTCCGAGGGCCACATGTGACGAAAATATAATTTTCCTAAATACTGTACTTTATTTTCACACAAAAATAAGTTTATTAGTCATATAACTAGCGTAATTACCGTACACACATGCTTATGGCTGTACACATGTTACATTATAAACGAGATTGTTAATTTGTTCATATGTTCAAAAACACACACTGATTATGTATTTAATTTGTCATTTTTGTTAGTAAAAATCACCAAAGTTTTAAATTTTTGTGAGGGCCGCACGAATAGTCGTCGCAGGCCGTAATTTTCCCACGGCTGTTGTGGCAAATAATATACATTATTCTGTGTATCTTACATCACTTTCGAAAGAGACATTTTACCTCGGAAGAGAGTGTACATATAAAAAATGAATGACGTCTAACAAAATGTAGCATTCAAGAGTTGAGAGCTATATTAAAAATGTATGTCTTTCTCCATCTGTCTTGATGCATATCATAACGTTCCCAAGTCGGTTGAAATTTCAACTAATGATATGACATTTTACATATATATAACCAGCTAGAGTGATTAGGTTACAATAAAACGCAGTAAAAAAACTAGAACCTTTAATGTTATAAATGATACTCGCGTGTAAAGAATAGAGTGGATTTACTTATTATTTATTATAACTGATTTGTTATAACTTATAAGGATGATTCATGACAAGTCGAGTTATTATGGATAATAGACCTGCGGCTTAGTACTCTGTGTGAACATACAATAAATATGTTACTATGTTACAATCTCTTGAGTGTAATGGACCTACGGTTTAGGACTCTACATGGACATTCAGTAAATATGTTACTTTATTAAGTTCTTTTCTTAAATTACGTATAGGTTTTTTGAGAAGGGGGTTCAGTATTTTCTTTAGGGGGGTNGGGGGTGGGGGGGGGGGGGGGGGGGGGGGGGGGGGGGGGGGGGGGGGGGGGGGGGGGGGGGGGGGGGGGGGGGGGGGGGGGGGGGGGGGGGGGGGGGGGGGGGGGGGGGGGGGGGGGCAAAAGATTAGTTGTATCCTGATTGCGAACAGTCCAGGTTGAGAAGAGGACAAAGCTCGTCTAAATTGCGGACACACCCATAAATGTTATGGCCTCCTAAATATCCAATGTCCAGATTGCGAACAAGTAAAAGAGCAACTCGCAGGATTTCCTACGTTAAGGGTGGTGACACGGGTGGAAGGAGTTACTCCCAGCACCCACCTCCCACTGGGGCATACCTCCTGACCAAGCTTACTCTAACCTAACCTAACCTAACCTAGAAATACCAGTGTATATAATTTAATTTAATTAAGGCCGATAAGGTTGAAATAACTTACGACTACTAGGCCCTCATGGACCTCCCCTATTATCAAATTAGGGGTGGATTGGCATAGCAACATGGAGTATCCACAATCTGGACTCCTCGCCATATATCAAAAATCTCATATCCACAATCTGAACTGTTCGCAATCAGGACTGTTTGAACTCAGGAGGTCACCCAAAAAATCTTACGGAGGAGGAGGAGGAAAGGGTTGTAAGTCACGAGGGAAAAAAAAGGACGGCCCCTTACAATCTCTTATAGAATATTATCTTACGGATTAGGACTCTATGTACACATCGATCTGTAAATACCCTCTTAAGTGGCCGCATAGTCTAAGGCGTCACTCTCGCAATATACTAGCGTGCCAATGGTTTTTCACTCTCCCACCAGGTAGATTTTGGTACACTTCCTCTAAATTCAACCTTCTTTATTCCTTACACATTAGTGTAATTATAACATAAGCGCATAAATAACTCAAACGAGTGTTATGATGCGGTACTATGAAAATATATATATATATATATTAGGGTGTCCCAAGATACAAGGTAAAAAATTTTTTTTGCAAAGTCGAATACGCATACCCTCTATTTTTTTTCTATTTTTTTGACATAAAAGGAAAAAAATAAGAGGGTATGCGAAAAAAAAAAATTAATTCCGTTTTTTTGGGACACCCTAATATATATACATTTTTAATTTTGAGACAGCAGATCTAAGACGTTAAATTCCAAGAAAGAATCCTCTAGCCACTCAGATTGCTCTAATGTGAGAGTAATAAAAAGATGGCTGTCCAGTTGTATGATCATTCTCCCCATATTGCAATGACGGTCCTAAGCTCTGCACATATTAAATAATACGATCCCGTAAGCTCGTAGCTTGAAGATATAAATCAGCCTTATGAAGTTTCACAAGTGAGCCAAAGTGTGGTTTTAGTCTTTTCTGTAACTATCACATACTGTCTGTAATATTGTGTTTCTATTAGGTCCACTTAGTACAATTATTATACTACACAAGTATTGCACTGTGTAAGCCTAATAGTAATACAATAAATAGTATATACAGTTTATGATAGTTACTAAAGTGACAAAATCTACCCGTTGGCTTGCTTGTAAAACTTCATAACGCAGACATAACGTTCATATATTCATACGTCAATCTACGTAAGAGGAAGCTGTCAGTTTTAATGAATAATTTCAATGTTATTATTATTATTATTATTATTATTACTATTATTATTATTATTATTATTAGCACCGCGTCTTACTACCCGTTCGGTTTATACGCACGCTAATGTGTGATGGTAGGGTGATTGTGAGATGAAATGGAGGGCCTACAGTTTAACGTGGAATCCGAGCCACGGTGGAGGCCTGGCATTCCCCACATTCACAAGTTGTGATTAATTCAATGTCTATAAAATAATACCAAGTATATAGTAAAATGGTATCAATAATGAGCTCAAAAGAATATATATTTTTTTTAAATTTCCTTTTAGCAGAGTCCTACCTAGTGTAGGCCTACTTATTTTTATAGGAGGGGTGTCTTTTAGAAAATACAAACCTAAATTTGGCTGCCAATAGATGGCAATTAACTCATTTATTAGCTGTAATAAATAAACAAGCTATTATATTTGTTAGAAATGGTTATAGTTTCATCTTATGTATCATATTATTTTAAATTATCAAATTACACCCGGACACGGGAATCGAGTCCGGGACCTTTTGCCTTAAGTCCGATTTCTGCATCCACGTCTGATTTTTCAGTTAATTTAAAAAAAAATATTTTAGGTTTTTATCGTGTATTTTCTGAACCGACTGATTATATCAACACATGACTTATAAAATAACATCTAGAACAGTCACAACATCCAACCCCAGCCATAAATTCATCACTATGAAAGAGTAAACCCACATTTAATCAATGATAAATATTTCTGCTCTACCAGGATTCGAATCTAGGACTATTAACTCAGTAGACAAACAAGCTACTGACTGAGCTAAGGTGTTGGAACTTCAATTTAAATAATAAAATCTACTAGGAGTCTTTCATTGTTATTGATTATATTTATAAAAAAGGTGATATGTGCATATCAAATGAATTGACGTATGAATATATGAAAGTATATCTTATAACTTTTCTAGCTAATAAATAAGGCCCTTCCCGAGAAAAGTGGGTTGTAGTTCTCTGTATTTTATGCATGTAGTATCTATTTTGTACACCCTTTGGCGGGTTTGTGAGCACAAAATTAGTCTATTTGTTAAGGACGAGTTTTGTGTGTGTCTCATTGTAGACAGAGCCAGAAGGTTAAGGCTAGGCTAGCGAGGAAGATTCAATATTCCCCCTTCCTTTTCTCTTCCTGTGGTAGGGTGAACTCCCCTGGGATGAAGAATGAGGGGGAAAGAGTGGGGGAGGGGTATAAGGTGGGTTGGGATGTATAGGGGAAAAGAGAGACGACTGGAAGAAGGGGTAANTCAAGTCGCATGGCACGTGTATTTAAAAAAAAATCTTAGGGAAGGATTTGAGGTATGAGGGACTTTCTTCTTTTGGTAATAAAAGTCTTAATATCGTGTTGGACCAGCTTCGAGAGTTGAATGATCCTTAAGGTGTCACTCTAGCAATAGACAAGACCATTGGTGACATGGAGCACGGGGTTCAAATCCTGATTGTTTATACTACTACACAAAGGAAACACAAAAAAAATGTTCCCCAACTGCTTCCGAAACAAAAGCAACATGTTAGGAAACAATGTTTCCGGGAAAATGTTTCCAAATGCGTATTAGGCTTAAGGTTAAGATTGTGGTTTTCCTAAATCTGATAGTTTCATTCCTCTTGACATAGTTGGAGAGTTGTTTATTTGTTTCTACTGGTTTGATTAATGTCTGCATTATGTCTAACACGCACATTGTATGCCGCTCTTTGACTGGGACTTTCGCCGTCAGAAGGAAGAAACCAATAAAACAGAGATAGAGGGGAAAGAAAAGAAGTCTGTTCAGTTGGTAATGTAACGACCAGGTGGCCGTTATTTACACAAGTGACGGCATTCTTAGAATCTTGTATTTGATTTCGTGCTATTTAGAGTATATTTAAACACTTTGCCTACTAAGTGAATTCGGAGCTATTTTTGCGATGCGGTTCGCAAGAAAGAAAAATACTTAGGTATTGATCACACAATTAAGAGCGTGAATTACATACCATTATGTGATACAAACGGCTAGAAATCGTAAATTTACACGAACACTATTGCACGTGAATCAGTTATGTCGGATGAAAATTGCATTTAAGAGGCCGTTTGTGACCTTTTTAGAATGGTTTCCCAGATAAGCACTGTGCACAAATCTTCATTCTGTCATAACAGGGACATACTGTAGTTATTATCAAGAAACTTTTGTCACTTTATCCCCCATCATCACCGCGGAAAATTTCGAGTAATCGTTTAAATACGAATTCACTGCACACATTTCTGTCATATTGTAGGTCTTTTATTTTCCATTTTACTCCCATACCTCATGCGAGCCGGGAGCCGAGTTGGGCCTGCTATGATGATGGTGATTCATAAAATATTCCTACACTGGATTCAGGTTCCCTATACGCAAATGAAGGTACATTTCATCTAATTTCAACCTTCTACATTCCTACCTCATTAGTGTAATTACAGGGTGTCCAGCCAAACTATATTTTTAAATTCCCTGATGTTTCCAGGTTTTCCAGATCCAATTAACTTTTTTCCAGACCACTATTTATCGATATTATGTATATTACGAAAATAATTTTCTAAGATCACAGATTAAATAGCATGTTTTTTTTCTAGATACATACATATTCTGAAGTTGCATCACTCAATAAAGGGATTAAATAATTTCTGCCTCCGAGGATATGGACTATTTTAAGTTAAAAATAGATTTCAGTAAAATTGTATTGAGCCATTAAAAGATTGTCTCAAGCAAGAAACATTTAAAATAGTTGTGGGACAGTCATTCTTAGTTCCTTCTACTTAAAATGTAGGCCTAGTCAAATTTTGTACATATGAATAATTATGACTCAACTTTGGCTAAAGACACGTGGCAGAAGGGTGGAAAGACACAAAACTCACTTGTTGACCTTGAGAAGTGATATAAGTCTGCTCAACATGGACAATGGTGTGAAAGTGATTCCAGGTTGGGATTAAATGGAAGAAGTGTTATTTTGACTATTGTGAATCAAAATATGAGGCTTTATATAGAAGAAATGTAAAATTTCCAGAAATTTAATAAAATTCCCTGAATTTTACATGACTTTTCCCTGACCAAGCAAATTCCCTGACAATTCCCTGTTTTCCAGGTCGCTGGACACCCTGGTAAATAATATGTGGATATCCCTGACGGGTAATAAGACGTGGAGAATCATTCTATTCCAGAATTTAGAGGCGCGCTTAACCTGGTTTTGTGTAGAGGGAGAGTGGGAAACTATTTATGAAAATACACCCTTATTACACCCTGCCGGAATTGGAACCACAACCTCGTCATGGGCAAACCAGACAAGATGAGCTTGACATTTAATCCACGTGCTCGCCGGCTCTAGTATTAAGAGCTTCTAATAAAGTACTTGGAAGATTGACACGGGATCTACGAAACAACTTACTCTTTGGAACCCCCNCCCCCCCACACACACACACGCGCGATATTTCTTGTTTTGCACTCGAGTTTATCTTACTCGAACGGTCTGAAACGTTGATAAAACATTTTTGTATTCATGAGTGAAAACCAGTCGTGTTCGATATAGTTACCATTCTAATTGGTTTTAGGTTGTACATACTGATTTCTCATAACTAAAACAAACTTCCTGTAGGCAGCCAATCCTAAAACCAGAAAAATATTAATCTGTTTTGTTTCTCCCAATAGAAACATAACCAAACTGATTTTTATGATTTTTAGAATATCAGTACTTTACTTTACTTTTATTTTATTCATGTCGAACATGTCAAACAATATATTTTGAGAAAAAGTGAATTTATTTAAGGCCACTTTATTTAGAGCATAAATTATTATTTACTGTTTTGACTTAATAAATATGGGAAGGATGTAACTTAACCGTGTAAAGAATGGGTTGATATTTGCGTTGAAACAATGTTTTTACAATCGGTTTTCAAATTCATTAGATCATTACATAAACAGTTTTTTTTTTGTGTTTCAGTATATAATCAACTATATAACATAGCGTCACTGTTGTAGAGTAGTTAATTCTAAATTACCAGGTGGCTACTTGGAACTAACATAATTAAGATCCTTTGTACGGTAAACACTAAAGAAAAATAGTGTAGACGATTAGGACGGTCCCACCATATGGCCTTTTACTAATAGTTTCTCTTAAATAAGTTGTCAGAACTATTATTATTTGATACAAAGAGTTTTACTAATGCTTTATCGACTCTAGCAACCAGATAAATATCAGCCCTAACATTGTTAAGATCATATAAGCTGTATGTTTACTACAAGTTTCATTTATTTAGTTATTGAATTGCGAATCAAACTAATAATCCAAGCTTCATCTTGATACAAAAAAAACCTCACGATCAGAGGCTGCTCGTGTATAGGCACTGTGGAACTACAGTACCCCCTATTTTCACTTGATATAGATAACATTTAATATAATGAGTCCTTTTTTCTTTAATTCTTTCTTTATTTTTGTAGTACAATATATATTACTTAAGCTTAATGTCAGTACTTAAGTAGTTATTCCCCAGTTTATGAAAAAGATATAAAAATATTTGTATGGAACTGTGTGATTCACAGTGCCAGTGACGTGGTGTTTGAATGTTGTGAGCATGCGCACATAGGAGGGGGTGGGGAGGAAGGCGGGACTGCCAGGAAGAGAGAGCACTATTTCTCTCGCAGTGCCGGCTCTGGCGTGATGGTGGAAGGAAGTGTTTTTTTTACCCGGCGTGTGTTGTGCTTAACAATCGTGTACCATATTCTTGAATGTGATAAAAAATATAGAAGAGTGTAGAGTCAGATTATTATTCTGTTTCCAGCTATTCTATTTGATTCTGTTTTTTTTCGGTTCTTTTATTTAACAGAAGGACTAGATGCACTTGCAGTACTTTCAATGGAGAAAAATTTCCTTAATTGTTATCCAGAGATCAAGAAGAAAATTATAGAACTTATTGCGCAAATTAAAACAAGAAGAATGGATTTCATCTTTAAATGAATAGATGAAGCTTGAACTGTAACAATTTAAATTAAAGTAAGGAAAAAGATTGTTTTTTTTAAGATTTTATCAAGTTCCTGAATAAATTTTCTTTTTATACATGTTTCTTTCCTCTTACACAATTTTAAAACAAAGGCTAAAAATTTACTGGAGCAGCATCCCCACTAATTTTAGCAACGAGCCGCCACTGCTCACGATATTATATTTCAGGTGTGTATAGAGCCCTTTGAGACAGAGTGCTAGAGCTCACTTCATGTGGGTTGGGTTTCGAATGGTTGTGGATTTCTAGACGTAAAAACTCAAGTACAGGAAGCACTCAATATACCAAAGAATATATTCAGGAATACGCCTCTAGAACATCATAATACTAAAAACACTTCCTTAGTGTCAGAATTATGTATGGTAATAGAAAAGTAATATGAAATATGCATGTGAATTATAGGCTCATATTCTAAAATAATCGTTTTGAAATAACCGATGCTTGTGGTAAGCGTCAATAAACTGTGAATGCGATTAATTGTCATCAAATTGGTTCACAGCTCTATCTGTCATGTGACGAACTAATCCTGTAATCCCTATGTCAAACCTTTATAATTTTGTTGAATGAATCATGAAAGAGGATGGCATTATATGCTGGTAAGTTGGCGTGGGACATTTTAAAATAAAACGTTGTCATAAATTGTATTCAATTATGAGCGCAAAACCTTATTTCATTGTCAAGTTAATATTTTATACTGATACTACCCTAAAGTTGGGGTGGAAAGTGACGCGAGAAAGGGGTCTCTGTTTTTGCAGTTTTCGTAGCAAACTTCTTTTTTTTTTGTATAATGAATCAAGTATTTCTCCAATAAAAAATTTAGTTTAATTTTATACCTTTAGTAATCTCAACAGTAATTTTTGACTATCTGTCCTGGACATATTAGCATTTAATAAGATACTTTTTAAATTGAGAGATAAATTTGTAAGTAAATTCTAAGATATCCTTGACAGATATTAAAGATTTATTAGGATTAACGTGTGAAGAAAACTAATCTCTCAGGTGTATACCGAAGAGATAGTTTATTTTGCCAAAAACATTTTTTTTATTAAAACTGCAAAATGTATTCCCTTTATTTCCAATCCTTAATACCCCATTTTAAGGCGATAGAGTAGTCAATTATAAATTCATAAACGCCAGACCTTAAGTTAGTTTATAACGTTCCTGAGTGGAGATGTCCGGCAGTAGGAGAACAAACAGAGGAGGAGGAGGAAAATACAAATGACAAAACAATGGCTTATGGCATCCCCTATTAAATTAAATCATTCGATTCCCAAACATCCATTATACGCTCCTATACCAATAAGGTCTTAGTTCTCAATCAAGTATGTGGAATTTTGAACTTTTCAAAGTGGAAAATTTCAAAATTTAAAAGCGTTTAATAGTCTATAGTGACCGTTTTTTGGTAGGAATCCCGTTCTATGAGGGTTTATTTCAGACCATAATCCTAATGTAAAGGGGTACTCCATAAACACGTAACGCTTTTTACATACTTTTTAAATACCCCCCTCCCTTCCCCACCAAGCTCCAGTATAACACCTAGTAGACATTTAACCTGACCTCTCTCCCATCCATAGCTGTGTTACGTCATTATTCAAATCAAGAGCGAATGTCATTATTTCATACGGAAGATTTTGTGACACTAAAAGGGGGACTAAGATTTAATACATCTCAAAATCCATTTTAAATCCTGAATACAAATTATTTTTTTTAACATTAGAATTTAAGTAAAGGTTTGATAAGTATCAGTGTGGTGTACCCACTCTACCTCCATATATTCCGTGAAGACTTTAGAGCTCCCCATATCCCCCCCAAACAGCGTTACTTGGCCTACGAATGACCCTAAAGTAGTATTTTGGTAGGACAAAAGCTTCCAGAAGGCCTTTTGTACTACCAAAATGCTACTATGCACTAGTAATTCATGATGTGGTTCCAAACCATATGGAGCTGGGCATGCACTCAGCCCAGTTAGTGTTGATCATACCATCTGGGATAGAGCACATGTACTAGGGAAGTCCTGAAATTGCGGTGGTTTCCCGTTACCGCACTGAATTTCTACGAGCGAGAAATAAAAAGGCTTCCAATTTTGAATAGAAAGGTATTTTCACATATCTTCCAAAGTTATTTTACATGTCACAATCGATATGAGACTGACGGATTTAATTCTTCTCCGAAAAAAGTTGTGCTACAGCTTTTCATCGCTTGGTAAAATCTGTCGACTTAGGCCAGGTTTAAAACCACGAACATCATGTCGTGAGGCGAACACTTAACCCCAAGACCACCGACGTCCTACTAGTGGAAAAACATCTCATAACACAAGTATCAAGTAAAAAAAAAAGTATTGGAAGATATCGAAAGTAAAATATCGATATCTAGTAAAGTATTGCAGACTTTGTGGTCTTGAAATAAAGTGCTCACCTCAGAACCCGATGTTCATGGGTTCAAACCGAGCTGAGGTTGACGGATTTTTCTTAAGCTATATAAATCCGTTGCACAACTTCCTTTGGAGGAGAAGTAAGGCCGTCAGTTACATGTAGATTGTGGCATATAAAAGAAACCTGGAAAATTAGTGAAAATACCTTTCCTAGCAAAATTGACACTCCTTTTCATGTTCGCTCGTAGAATTTAAGTGTGGAAGGCAACGGGGGACTACCACACTTTCTGTAATTACTTCGCACAAGGAATTTCTACCAGATGGTGCAGGCAGAACTAACCAGCCTAGAGGCTGAGTATATGCCAAGCTATGGATGGATAACAATCACAGCAAACAAAAATTCGGGTTGTTGACCTGGCGGTCTAGGGAAAAGGTGTCGCGCTTCTGTGTTGGAGGTCCAGGCTTCAATCTTCGGTCCTGGCACAGATTTATCTGATTACCAAATACTTCCTTCACCACTGACAAGACGTATATTAATAATCACAACTTGTGAGTGTGTGGAATGCCAGGCCTCCACCGTGGTTCGGATCCCACGTTAAACTGTAGGTCCTCCATTTCATTCACAATCACCCTACCATTACATATTAGCGTAAGTGCGTATAACCCGAACGAGTAGTAAGACGCGGTGCTAATAATAATAATTTGTTGAATGAAGAAGAAAGTAATCCGTCTCGGTGGCGTAGTTATCTAACTCGCTAGTCGTGTTGAGCTCGACCACCGAAGATGGGGAGATCGATGTTCGAATCTCATTCGGGTGAACTGGGGGTGGTTTTTCCTAAATGGTTTTCCACCCCCCGCCCCCCACGCAAATGCGAGTTCACTTCCTCTAAATTCAACTTTCCCAATTCCTAATCCATTAGAGTAATTATTACTTAAAGCGTATAACCCGAACGGGTAGTAAGATGCTGTGCTAAATAAATAAAATAAATAAATAGATAAAAGAAGAAAGTAAAGTGTTGTTATTATTAGTATTTCCACAGCACTAGTGTGTACCAGACTGTACCGCTCGCTGATCGTGGTACATAGGGCAACATGGTCGGACCAGCTAGCCAGCGACTTCTGGCTTGGATTGGTAACGGTGCTGTGTGGCGCTCCGAAAGGAGACAGTCATGTTTCATTTCCCACGTCACTAAACCAGTGGCGCTGCGAGAGACACTTGTCTTCCAAGGACAAGTTTGGTGGTTCTCTTCGACGAGTCATATCGGACCGACATTGGCATCAACTATCTTCTTTTTTTCCAAGCCAGTTAAAACAATCAAACCGAACAAGCCAAGGTGTGTGGAAGGTTACTCTGAAACAGCATCGATGAGTACAAGGACTAAGGTGTTAATCTCGCCTGGAATGGTCAAGTTCAACGATGACAATCGAGTTTTTTCTTTTCTTGAAATGTTTTATTTATTTTTATTTTGGTGCAATGAATTTTAGTATCCTTTTGGTTATTCGCTCATTTACTACCCGTCCGGGATATCCACATATTTACACTAATGTGGTAGAGATGAGGTAGGTAGAATAGTAACATTCTCCACGTCTTACTACCCGTCCGGGATATCCACATATTTACACTAATGTGGTAGAGATGAGGAAGGTAGAATAGTACCATTCTCCACGTCTTACTACCCGTCCGGGATATCCACATATTTACACTAATGGGTTAGAGATGAGGAAGGTAGAATAGTACCGTGCTCCACGTCTTACTACCCGTCCGGGATATCCACATATTTACACTAATGTGGTAGAGATGAGGAAGGTAGAATAGTACCATGCTCCACGTCTTACTACCCATCCGGGATATCCACATATTTACACTAATGGGGTATAGATGAGTAAGGTAGAATAGTACCGTGCTCCACGTCTTACTACCCGTCCGGGATATCCACATATTTACACTAATGGGGTATAGATGAGGAAGGTAGAATAGTACCGTGCTCCACGTCTAACTACCCGTTCGGGATATCCACATAATTACACTAATGGGGTAAAGATGAGGGAGGTAGAATAGTAACGTGCTCCGCGTCTTACTACCCGTCCGGCATATCCACATATTTACAATAAAAGGACAGTGATGATAAAACTATAAAATTATATCTGGATCCTAGATAAATGAGTAGGCCTACATTCTAAAAATTTGGTGAAGTATGAGTAGGTTTAGTTTTAAATTAAAAATTCGTTGTGTTTGTGGATTCATCTACGTTATTATCATATTTGTGAGTCTACAAGATATGTTGTTGAATATGAATGTTCACTCTGGAATCTAGAGTAAACATAAATTCATATTTCTTTGTTCATATACCTCTCATCTTGTCACCTCTCATATATGACAGTGAGGTTTCAGTAATTTGAAATATACCATCCTATATTTGCTCTAAATTGTTATGATTACATTTCATAATTATTATGAGTTGAGTTTAAAGATGGTTTACATTATCTTATTAGCAAGGTTTACATTATCTTACTAGCAAATCTAGTTTCAAAATATCAAATATTTAAAAACAAAAAACAGATTTAGAATGTTTAACCGAGACTGTGGTCAGAGATCCCGGCTACAGATCGAGAAGTCCCAGGTTCAATACCATGTGCGTCCAGATCATATCTGAAGCATTGGGTTTTAAACGGGGTCAACAGTTGAGCTTTGTAGGAACAAGGAACAAGGAACAGGGAACAAGGAACTTGAACGATAAAGTAGTAGCTCCAGGATAAAAAAAACTTATATTAATAGCCGGAGGGCTTATTGTGCTGACAAAATCATACCCTCAATCCACAAGAAGCGGGCACCATCTTCGCCAGCAGACGTCGGCCAGTAGGTTGATTTCGGGCGGATTCCATGAATATTTTATTATTAGTTTTATCATAATTATATTTGTTATTTTATAAATAAAATAAGAGTACTATATTTGAGTGTGTTTGACTGTTACTTTTTCATATAGAGAAAGTATTGTCATCGATAATATTCTCAAACCCCAGAATGAGATGAATCTGACATTTTATAATGGCCTAAACTCAAACAAGTAGTTCTTAGAATGTATGCGCCTATGTTTTTTTGTGCCTATGGTTAAATACAAAATTATTTGAAAGATTTTTTTATCAAATTTGATAGTAAGATGTTATATGGCTATACTTCTAGGAGAAGTTGTGATTAATACTATAATTTACTAGAAGGATCACTTTTGAAAATTCAATATTATTTTATATGCCCAAATATTTTGTTCGAAATGGATATTTGGGGAGTATTTTACAAAGTAAATAACAATGTGGGCTTGTATTACAGATTTACTTATCTTTTAAAATCCGTAGTATGTATTTCCGAAATGGTTCTAATGATTTTAACCAAAAAGTGTATCTGAGGAAGATTTTATATGAAAAATAATAATTCATTTTGATTAATAAAAAAGGGTTAGTGTTCTGATTTTTTTAAATAGCTCTGACAATTTTGTTCAGAATTAATATAAGAAGAGAATTTCATATGATAAGTAAGTCAATACAATTTTTAGGATAAATAATGTAGATATAGTTTTTTAACACCGCATCTTACAGCCCGGTCGGTTATACGCTCATTTCTTAATTACGCCAATGGTTCTAAGAATGAAAAAGTTTATATTTAGAGAAATTGTACCCGCATTTACGTGGAAAGTTGGAAAACCATCTAGAGATAGCCATCCTCTATACACCTGACCTAGATTTTAACTTAAATCTCCCAGTAATCAGCAGTCTATTCTACTGCTATAGTGATACCTTAAACCATGCGGCCACCAAAGCAGATATTGTGATGTCAAAATAGCATTTAATATAAAAGTTGTTGAACTCGGTTGTATTGGGGTAAAGTACTCGCCTCATTACCCAATGTTCATGGGTTCAAACCAAGCTGGGGTCCACGGATTTTTCTAGAGTGATAAAAATGTGTAGCACAACTTCCTTTGGAGAGAAAATAAATCCGTCGGTCCCATGTCGATTGTGGCATGTAAATTACCTTTCTCGGCAAAGTCATAGGCCCATTCGCTCATGCTCATAGAAATTCTCATATACTGATATAATCATTCGGTTTAGAAAGAGCATGTTAAATATTTAAGCTAAATGAAAATGAAATATAAAAGTGACTTCACTTAAACACACAGTAATGTTTCTAAAAGGAGTTGAGTGTAAGATTAAATGATTGTAAACAAGAGAACGAGCTAGGCATGGCCGAAAATGCAACAATGAAGACGAAACATTTTTATGGCCACTTTTAATCAAGACAATAGAGATACAGACAGCCCAGCGAGCACTTGATATCCTATTGAATAAAAAAAACAGATGCCACTGACCCTTAAACCCTCCTTTTATATTTCAATTTAGATCCATCTCATTCAGCGGGACAGCATTTTAAATATAGAACATTTACAACCTTATTCATTTGAGGATGTGTCATAGCTTTTTAATTGATTTGTAGGTTATTGTTTGGTTTTAGGATCATTTTTTTTATCCAACCAACTGATGACTTGTTTCATTTATGGTGGCAGAGCTAGTTGAACAAGCGTGTGTATGACTATATTGTTAGTTGGGTGATAGTTTAATAGTCCGGACGGGTAGTATGCCGTGGAGCATGGTAGTATTCTACCTTCCTCATCTCTACCCCATTAGTGTAAATATGAGGATAGCTAGGACGGGTAGTAAGGCGTGGAGCACGGTACTATTCTGCCTTCCTCATCACTACCATATCAGTGTAGATATATGGATAGTCCAGACGGGTAGTAAGCCGTGGAGCACGGTACTATTCTACCTTCCTCATCTCTACCCCATTAGTGTAAATATGTGGATATCCCGGACGGGTAGTAAGCTCGTGGAGCATGGTACTATTCTACCATCCTCATCTCTACCACATTAGTGTAAATATGTGGATATCCCGGACGGTTAGTTTGTTGCAAAGCACGACAAAAGTAAGGTATTTGCGCTTGGATCGATTTTTTTTTCCCCTTAAATGTAAATTACCTTAAATTCCTAATCGTGATATGAATGGTTTCAGAAATTAAAAGCATCACGCGAAAGATTATTTTTGTATGCGGGGGTTTGGTATCGAAGTAACATGGCTACTATCGATAACGAGTCCAGTATGGAAGGACGTTGTTTTTGTTTTTTGTTCTTCTAGCGTGATGTAGCGCTATTATGCACAGGCCGTGGGTCCGACTATGGGATTACTAGATGTACTCACAACCATACAGAGCACGTCAACACGTGTTTAAATATATGACAACAGAAACAATGGAAGCACGCGACCAAATGCAACGTTTTCATGCAGCCAACTATTTTTTGTTTTATTAATTTATTTTTTAACAAAGCTGAGAGTAGAAAATTACGTAGGTTGAAACAAAAATTCATGCACCATTTTATTTCATGTTTAATATGAATTTTAAACAAGAATTATCACGGAGAGACCCACATCGGTGGTTGCATGGTCTAACACGTCACTCTTGCGTTAAATTGGATTGCTGGTGACGGGAAGATTTAGGTTCAAATTCTTGTTAGGTATAGTGAAGGTGTTCATGTTTACAAAATGGTTCCTTAGTCACTTTTACCCGCCTCGGTGGCGTAGTTGGCTAACACGCTTGTCGTGTTGAGCTCGACTGCTAAGGGTGGGGATATCGAGATTCGAATCTCGGTCCGGTGAACTGGAGGGGGGTCCTAAATTGTTTTTCCACTCTCCCTCCACACAAATGTGGGTTCACTTCCTCTAATTCAACCTTCCCAATTCCTAATCCATTAGAGTAATTAGTACCTAAAGCGTATAACCCGAACGTTTAGTAAGGCGCGTTTTAAATATTATTATTTAGTCACTTTTAACGTGGGGTAAATTGATAAACAGTTTGGGGGAAAACAACCTAGTCCATAAAGCTGGGATTCGAACCACCAAATCTCCCTTCTCGGCTAACTAGACTTGATGATACTGACGTCTTAATCCGCGTACTCAGCATTGGCGTAGTATATATTAGCACTGTGTCTTATTTCCCGTTCGGGATATATGCTTATATACTAATTATTGTCTAGTGTATTAAGGATGGAGAAGGTTCCATTTTGGAGAAAAATTTGTCATTAAATTCCAGGACATCCTCGACAGATATTCAAAAACTGTTAATATCACCTTGTGAAGAAAATTAAACTAAACGTTTACTAATGGAGCAATATTTCACTTATGTTGGACAAAGAAATGATTTGCTATAAAAACTGCAAAATTACTGGCCTTTTCTCGCATTCCCTTCCACCTCACCTTAAGGAGGGAACGCTTTTTTAACAGCCGGCTCGGCACCGAACCAGCCAAAAAGTTTGTGTAAACTCTTTGCAAGTCCGAGTTCGTCTAAAGAGGAGCTAGTGGTAGTGATTGCAGTTCGTGCGGGGGAAAGTGAAAAAACATTTGTCGTAAGCACAGGTGTATGAAATATTTAAGAAGAGGAGAAAATGTGTTGAATTCCATAATCTTTTACCAGTTATGATGAAATTTGTATTTTTGAATAACTCAAAAACAAATTTACCTCCTTGTGGTCAGAGACGTACTGGCCGTTCGATGTGAACGGATTAATTTTCTGGGAAGCATTCAAGAAATTCCGTTGGTGTGCCGAGCAATACCGAATTGAGCCGAGAGCACCAAGTGGGTTGCATTCCAATGTAATCTATGCAAAGCGATATGACCGGTGCTTCACCGTGCAATGCTTACCGACCGTTCATAATGACCCTGTGGCGACCAAAGCGGGTTATTAACATAATTGAATAGATTAACAACTATGACTATAGTCTTAAAGTATATGGACAAAAAATACTTTATATGTACATTTTAAACGTGAAACGATTGTTTTGACAATGATTCCTGGGCTTGTTCCAAACCAATATTAATATATTTTTTTTAATTAAATAAAAACTATTACCAAAAGCTTAGCCAAAAATTTGAAGTCAAATAACATTTTCAAAAGTGAAAATATTTAATTCTGGTTTAAAATTAGAATAGGAATATATTAATTCTACCTTTTGGAGTCATCCATAAATCATGTAATGATTTTTTTCTTATTTTTTTATGGACCCCCCCCCCTCCCCCGAACTCTAAAACCAATTAGACATTTCATCTGAACCCTCCCTTTTCAATCTTGTGTTACGTACCTAACTATTCACAACAAGAGTGATTGTCATTATTTCATAGGGAAGCTTTTGTATATTTACTAGCGGTAAAAGCATGACAATAATATATTTTTTTCAAATATACAATATAATATTTAATTTTATGTAACCCCCCCCCCCTTTCCCTCATTAAACATCGTGTAGACATTAGATATCCCCCTTCCCCCCTCTTTCAACAGCACTACATGGTTACGACTCTCTAGGTAAACTGAATTTCCCATTTCCAATTTTATAATTTGGAGTGTGCTGACGTGACATATGGATGCGAAACCTGGACTTAAGGGAAACAGTAAAAAAAAAAAGACTTGAAGCCACAGAAATGTGGTTTTGTAGCAGGTTAACGAGAAAAATCTAGAACGACAGGAAGAGTAATGAACAAATTCTAGAGGAAATAAACGATAAAAGGATCTTAATGAAGACAATAGGAAAGAGGAGAACTAAGCTTCTTGGTCACATATTGAGACCTGACAACTCTATCCAGATCATATTTGAAGGCAATATGTTAAGGAAAGTTGATGGGAAGATCAAGGATGTCCTACTTAAAAGACAAGATCAGTGAGATGGGATGCATTTCATATACTGACATGAAGAATATCACAGAAGAACGAGAGATGTGGATTCAGATTCAAGGCTTGCATGAGCTTTAGGTAATTACGATAATCTAAAGGCTACAGTTGAGAATTACTGTCATTGCTATATTGACGCACGATGGGTCAACGTGATAGCTTGCTATTTGAGTTTATATTTAACACAATATAACCATATTTTCGTCTAAATAACTATATGAAGTGCCCCCCCTCACCATAATCCCACTACGTATGGTAAGGAAAAAAATGCTTTTCAAAAAGTTCTTTAAAAGAAATTCAACCTAGAGTATGCTGGGGCTATTATAGAAACAAAAATGGGCTTAGATTAATTTGGTGTGATTAGGTTCAATTTTAAACAAAGAACGGGTACTGGTAATTAAGAAGAGAAGTAAATGAAACAACACATGAAACGGGATCTTTAAAATTTTTGAACAGACTTTTCACTAGGTTGATATCCTGTTGGGGGAAACAAAGAAAGTATTGCTAAAGAGGATACTATAATGTCAAGAGTGGAAGTCCCAGGTGCTGCTGGTAGTTCAGCTGGATTCATGAGTTTGAAAAAAAAAAAAAAA
>CABFOW010000213.1:113599-126465 GCA_902141385.1 Timema californicum | reverse complement strand
ATAAAGATATTAAAAAAATGTCTAAAAATTATAGAAAAATGTTAAGGGTGGACAACCCTTATCACTAAGGGGTATGAAAAGTAGATGTTGGCCAATTCTCAGACCTACTCAATATGCTCACAGAATTTCATGAGAATCGGTCAAACCGTTTCGGAGGAGTACGGGAACGAACATTGTGACACGAGAATTTTATATATAAGATATATATATCATAATGAAACTTTTGAGAAAGGAGAGCAAGTTAACAAGCTTCCGGTTTCTACTGAGGCCATTAATGTTTACGTCAATGTGAGTCATTTCCGGGTGCATGGATATCAAAAATATGTAGTTAGTTTCGAAATACTGTTTTGATTCCTAGCATAGCCGAAAATTTAATCCCATAGTTGTAAAAAATTGTGAAAGTGAGCAGCACCTACAAAGCTTCAGGAGAAACACGGTTTGTATTATCGCATATTACACTATGTAGATGATGGACCAACATCTTCCTCACAATTAAGACCGGAAGATGATGCTTTACCATAGAAACTATTCGTCAAGGTATTTGTCTGACATTTTCACCAACCTAAAAAAAAACGGAGAAGGGCTTAGTACAATAGATAAGAAAGATTAATTTTAGAAATTTACTTAATTTTTTACTATCATGTTCTACTGATTAATACCTTAAATTTTATACTCATTCATCTAGTTGTTCATTCAACTATATATAGTTTACTAAATATTGTTATTTAAATTAGTATTAGAGATGATCAATGTATTGTTTCAATTTTACCAATTTTACTAACATTTTATAAAATACAATTTTTATAGTTACTTAAATTGTTGAATCTTATTTCTTATATAACCTTACACATTGCAATTTAATTGTAAATCACAAATCCACAGGCCTACTATATATAGTTCATGACAAACATATATATATATATAGCTCATGACAGATATATATAAGTCTAAGAAAAATCTCAATTAATTAATTATTATTAATAGTATGAACAGACTTGAAATACCTCCCGTGTATTTTCGATCATTTATAGGTATCATTAAATTACCATTATATATATCATACGTATAACCTAAACAGTTGGTAGGACGCGGTGTTTATATATATATTAACACCGAGTCTTACCACCTGTTTAGGTTATACGTATATGTACTAGCTACGCCAGTAGGCTAGGGATGAGGAAGGTTAAATTATGAGGAAGTGTATCAGCATTTTCATGGAGGTAAAGTGAAAAACCATTTTGAAAAACTATCAGTATGCCCTATCAGGATTTGAACCCCGGTCTCCCCGTGATCGGCAGTCTAATATAACATAAAAGTGGCATCTTAGAACATGCGGTCACCTAAGCAGATATGACAAATATTCAAAAACTGTTACTACAATGTGTAGTAAATTAATCGAACCTTATCTATTAAAGATATATTACATTTATTTCAACCAAAATAATATTTTTTCAATAAAAATTAAAAATTATTATTATTACTATTATTAACACCGCGTCTTACAACCCATTTGGGCTATACGCACTTACGCTAATGTGTAAAGGTAGGGTGATTGTGAAATGAAATGGATGACCTACAGTTTAACGTGGGATCCGAACCACAGTGGAGGTCTGTCATTCCACGCATTCACAAGTTGTGATAAATACACGTCTTGTCAGAGGTGAAGGAAGGGTTTGGTAATCAGATAAATCTGTGCCGGGATCGAGGATTGAACCACGGACCTCCAGCACAGAAGTTTGACACCTTACCCCTAGACCGCTAGGTCATAAAAAATTGGAAAAAAAATATTGATCTGGTCACGCGTTTCTTTACATCCCACCTTAGCTCCTATTCTCAAATCGATTAACGATAGAAAAATTTCAATTAATTAATTCTTATTAATAGTATGAACAGACTTGAAAGACCTCCCGTGTATGTTCGATCATTTATAGGTATCATTAAATTACCATTACTGCTTGGGTGTGCTATTTTTCAAAATCTATTGAAATAAGTTGTTTAAAATAAAATAAGGAGATTTGACCAAAAACTAAGTTGGCCAACTTTACACTCCTTATTTATGTTTGTCTATTATTTAAAAATAGTGAATTATGTTTCATTTTTTTTAGCGCCGCGTATTACTACCCGTTCAGGTTATACACTTATGCACTAATGGCCGTAATGGTTTTAGGATTAAGAAGGTTACATTTAGATTAAGTGTATCCGTATTTAGCGTGGGGGGAAATGGAATACCATTTTGGAAAAAAAAAACTCACTACATCCGACCAATAATCGAACCTCGATTTCCCCATCATTGGAAGTCTAATATACTGTGAGAGTAGCACCTTAGACCATGCATCTACCTGAGAGGATCACAATTTAATTAAATGGAAAGTAATGTATTATATACTTACATCCGCTGTTAGTTGAAACATCTAAGAATATATATTTAGGTGAATTATTACGAAGTGTAGCTCAACAGGGATTGCACATTTATTTATACTTCTCTCGTAAAATAGTAGCATAATATATTTTCAGTAGAAGAATTACTGATATTGATAAATAATAATTACTATTATTTCCCTCTAAAGAAACTCTGCTATTAATTTTAATGGTCCAGCAACAATTTCATCATGATGGGAACTAAAATAATGAAATGAAGCGAAAGGCTTCTCTTCAGCTTAAATTACTTTAAAAACGGGGGCAATTACATTATGTGTTGAGTGAACGTTTGTTGAACAGATGTTACCCCCCCCCCCTTCCAACCCTCCTGTCCAAAAGAATGTGTGAGCCTGTATGCCAAAGAGTCGAACTCGTTATCCTTAAACCTCGTGTCTGGTGTCGACATTGCTGAGTCGTGTAGTCTATATGCTCGCAACAAGGGCTGTTTAGTCTGAAACCATCTTCCCCTTGGAGAGTTAGTTCTCCCCTCTCCCTTCAGTATCTTGTACCCTAAAGTCTACCTCCTCACCCTATTTTCTAAGTCAAACCATTTCTTCTCATTTCTTACCAGACATGTCTCATGGAAAACTGAGTCAAGGAACGAATTATCACCCACCCTCTGTGTTTACTTTACGGAAACTGGCTGGTGTGTTGATCCAGCACTTTAGCTCAACCAAAGAGTACACAAAGAAATAAAGAAAACATTTTAAATCCAAAGTCATGTTGAGAGAAGTTCTTTTCATTTACCCACAATGTTCAGGGTTCTTAAAAATATACAAGACATTACATGTAATAAAAAAAAAGTAATTAAATAAAAACTTAAAATCATTTAGTGTGTAGAATTTTCCAAGGAGATAATAACAGATTTCGAACGTGTGGCCACAAAACAATCTGAGGCACAAGATGGCGCATACACAAGGTAGGTAATTATTCTTCAATTACCAAAGGCAATGGAGCAAATCATAACAACTGTATAAAAGGTGATCCGCCTCTACAGGATATATAGAGGTCATCCAATGGAAAATTCTTTTTCTCTTTTTTTTTATTTCAATCAACTTGTATTTTAATTCAAAGTCAAGACATTAATTGAAGCACGTTAGCTATCATTTGAAAAAAAAAATCTTCCGGAAAGTTCACTGGAACATAGTTCAGTTAAATGAACATTTCCTAATTTACAATCCTGTTGATTACATTTTGGCGAAGAAGATGAATGAGACTTATGTCTGGTCTTAGTATATATTAAGATTGATTGTAATTATAAAATAGAAGGATCCTTATAAACATATTAAATATAAATGTTAGCCAACACTGATAATAAGTCACCGAATTTTGTTTCCAAAATATATCAAAATTGACACCAACTGTAAAGAGTGCTTACTATATAACATTTGGATTCGCGTGTGTTAGTATAAATATAGATCTAGAATATTTTTGAGCTGACGGAAATGCTATCCCTATACCAGTCTGGCTATAGGTTACTATGCATTGTAATGCTGCTTTATTTGGAGGATTTAATGTTGAAAGATTTTCTAATTATTATATAAATTCAGTTCACTTGGCCATAGACGTTTAATATAACAATTTTAGAACCAACTTTGACCAGATTGTCCAACTTTGATTTATATATAATAATATCTTGATTTCAATTTGTTTAACTCCCTGTGATAAACGAGCCAATTTTTTTAGCATCTCGTCTTACTACCCTTTGGTATTATACGCTTAGCTTATGTACTAATTATTATGTGTGTTAAGAATCAAGAAGGATGAGTTTAGAGGATTTGTACCAACATTTGCGTGTAGGTATAGTGGAAAAAAATGAGATAAAACCACCCTCAGTACACCCGACCAGGATTGAACCCTAACCTCTCTGTCATCGGCAGTCTAGTCTAATGTGGCCATCAAAGTGGGCAGGTGTGATAGTTGCAAAATAAACTATAGTGTTTAAAATTTAATTACATACTCTCTAGAGAAAGCTGTACATAAGGATTCACTAAAAAACTAAAAGCAATATTACTTTTTTCCTTAAGGTCAATAAAGCCCAAAAGCCTAGTTACAAACCTTGACCATTACTAGGATAGTTTTCCCATGTTCCAAAAACAGATAGAAAACTTTTCGAGATAGTTTCAAAATATGTTTTGGGTATGCACTTCTAGTGAACTCCGAATCTTTTGTAGTCCAAAAGTTTTCTCATAATGAGAAGAAGTAATCCATGAAAGATACCACAAACATGATTCTAACCATACACAATAAGAGTATCAAAAGCTCAAAGCCTCAAAGCTCTAGACTCTAAACGAGAACAAATTCAACATTTCAAAATTAAATCAATATTAACAGATAGTTTGTGATTTTAATATAAATCTCGGGATTATGGCACAATAGATGAGTAATTGTAGAAACCCTGTAAAATCGGGACTTTGCTATAACTCTGATGACTATTCCTGGCAGATCACTTTGAAACATCCTAAATTAGGAACAATACCAACTATTTTGGGATGTATGACAACCCTAAGGATGAATGAAGGGATGATATAGAACCAGACACAATTCACGAACAAGTCCACTTGGACCGTTTCTTCTCGGAAACCTTCTAATTTCTCCCCGCGCCCGGTTCTACCTTCAAGAAACGAGTGAGTGAGCCAAGAATACCAGCAACCAACACCCTCCAGGCTGCTGCTGCATATTAAATGAGCTCCTACAACCAACGATGGAAGAGGGGAGGGAGGAGAGTGGTCGTCTTGCTCCTGTAGCCCCATCTTGCTACAGAGAAGAGCAGTTTGTTCACAACTCCTTACTAGAATTACTCACAGAGAGATGTCCAGGAATGTGGCAGAACTTGTTAGGGACTTCATCATTCGGTGAGTTGGTAACGCAGCTTGCTCAGATCTTGGATGTGGCGACATATTTAGACAACTCAATATGGGCAAGGGCTGCCATATGTTTTGGTTTTGTGTGTGTGTGAGTGTGTGTGTGTGTGTGTGTGAGAGAGAGAGAGAGAGAGAGCAGGGCCAAGGAATGTACAAATCAGGACACCTTCCTGACTTTTGATTATCAAGATGTGATTAAAATAAAAGAATTTCAGGAAATTTGTAGATGGGTTCCATTTGTGGATAGTTGGAAGGATTCAAAACTGGAAGAAATTTACAAAATATTATCCGAATACGGCATTAAAGTAATGTTTCTCAAGATCATTTCTAGGAAAATTATCAAACAAATTATGAAAATAAAAGTTTTGATAACATAGAGATGTATTTTTTTAATCATAGCGTCTTATTACCTATTCAAGTTATACTAATATGTACTAACTACTCTAATGAGCTAGGGATGAGGAAAATTGAATTTAGAGGTAATTTATTCACATTTGCATAGAGGGGAAGTGGAAAACCATTTGGGGAAAATCACCCTCATTACAACCGAGTCCCGATTTCTTTGTCATCAGTAGTATAGTCTAACACAAGAGTGACGTCTTGGACCATGCAGCCACCGAAGCAGGACATAGAGATTTTTAATGGCACATAATCTGAAATGCACAGAATCAGAACAACTCCAAATTTTTGAGATAATTAACGGCCCTTTCACGAGTACTCGTGCGAGTTATAATTTAATTGAGTGTGAGTGAAGAGCAGATTGTAGTCAAACATTTCTGATTATATTACTATTAGCGCCACGTCCTACTACCCGTTAATGTTATACGCACTTACGCTAGTGTGTAACGGTAGGGTGATTGTGAGATTAAATAGAGGACCTACAGTTTAACGTGGAATCCGAACCACGGTGGAGGCCTGACATTTCCCACATTCACAAGTTGTGATTAATACACGTCTTGTCAGAGGTGAAGGAAGGGTTTGGCAAGCAGATAAATCTGTGCCGGGACTGAGGATTGAGCCCAGGACCCCCAGCACAGAAGTCCAACACCCTATCCCTAGACCGCCAGGTCACCTTAAGTAATATAGATAAATGCTGAGGAGCTTAAACCAACAACCTTCAATTTAAAACGTCAATATTCTTCCAACAGCCTAAGCAATTGGGACGTTATTGGCATGTCCAAGTGAAGGGTCATGATTCATTACTCTATCTCGACCAAATAATATTCAATATACCATTTATAATGTTTATAAGAGCCTTTTTTTTTAAAAAAAAGGGAATATTGTAAAGTAATATGTTATAGAATCAAAGAGAAAATATTATTATAATTTAAAAAAAAGGGGTCCTACATTAATACTAAGCTAAGGTAGCAAGAAGTATCGCTAATACATGAATGCATTGCCTTGGTCATTGGAGAGTTTTTTCTAAAAGAAATGCTGCTCGTTTGGGTTGTACGCATAACATATACATATTATGATAATGTAGTAAGGATAAGGACGATATACATTAGAGGAAATTATCTGACATATATCTTATTGAGAATACCATAATAAAATCTGGATGTAGAGTTAATTGTTTAACATTTAACTTTTTCAGAAAAAACTCTACTACATTACAGCTGAAGTTCACAAACGATTAAACTGCATTCTGTAGTTCACGAATGACTGAACTACAGTATGTAATTCACGAACGATTAAACTGCAGTCTGTAGTTCACGAACGACTGAATTGCAGTCTGTAGTTAACGAATGTCTGAACTGCAGTATGTAGTTCACAAACGATTAAACTGCAGTCTGTAGTTCACGAACGACTGAATTGCAGTCTATAGTTCACAAACAACTGAACTGCAGTATGAATTTCAAAAACGACTGAACTGCAGTATGTAGTTCACAAACGACTAAAATGCAGTCTGTAGTTCACAAACTAATAAACTGCATTCTGTAGTTCACGAACGATTGATCTGCAGACTTTAGCTCACGAAAGACTGAAATGCAGGCTGCAGTTCACGAGCGACTGATTTTCAGGCTGTAGCTCACGAAAGACTGAAATGCAGGCTGAGGTTTATGACCTAGTGAACTGCAGACTATAGTTCGCAAGCGACTGATATGCAGGCTGTAGCTCACGAAAAACTCAAATGCAAGCTGTTAGTTCATGACCTAGTGAACTGCAGACTATAGTTCGCAAACGATTAAACTACACGCTGTAGTTAACGAATGACTGAACAACCAGATTTAGTTCACGACCTACTGAAGTCTAGGCTTAAGTTCACGAACATTCTGCTTCAAGAACGACTGCACTACAATCTGTGGCTTAAAAACTATTGAACTGTATTACTAAACTAATCATTTGACTGAACTAGATACCTTTGAACTATTCCTAACTGTATACAGTTCCACTCTAGTCGCGGGCTCTATAGGAAACTTTCTCACCAAGTGTTTGTTCTGTTCTCTGCTGATTGGCGGGTTTACTATCACAAGCGAGTCATCGTTCAGCCATTACTGGATCAGTGAGCTTGTCCAAAAGTGACGCAACCTGGGGTGAAGCACGTGCATGCGTACAGAGTGGTGAAAAATGTGTCTAATAAGCGAGATATTCTCAGTAATCAGAGGAACATTCTATGCACTCATCACCCCTCATACCAGCCAAGCCTTTTGCCTATCAGTTTATCACCCGTCGTTGCCTACTTGAAGATCTCGAAGCTATAAGTTGGTTGCATTTTATCCTGACGTAACCTAAGCACTCTAAGGGTGGTCTTTATGAATGCTTAGTAGACCAATAGTTTGGTCCCAAGCCCACAATCGCTCCACCTTTTAAACTATGATAACGCAAGTAAATCCACTCTAGTGTCAACTTAGAATTCACTTATTCAAGTTCTTTAATACAGCACTAAGCACTATCACCCTTAGATGCCAATGTACTAAACATAAAGAGAGGGATGTGAAGCCTCTCTTCTACCTACTGACAACACTTTCCCTCTTACAATAACCAGTATAAACACTCGCTCTACAATTCTTGCCTGGACAGCATTGCATTTCAAGATTACAAATTTCTGCCTTTATATTTTAAATAGATATATGCTACAATGACCTTTATTAATCTAACTCCTGACCGGAAGGTTCCTACAGGACATTTTAGTAAATAAAAAACTTTAAAAGCTCAAAAACATAATTTGTGGCAATGTAAGGCAATTTTTATAACTATGAATTTATAGTGGGTTTTTTTTTCAATATTAATTTGTTTAAAACCCACCGAATAAATGGTAATATACATTAAGATGGGACATATTACCCTGACTTGCCGTCACGTCACACGTAGGCAACGTGTATTTTACTGTATTTTATTCTGGCTGCAGGTCAGTGCAGTATCCAACGTGTTTCCGTTTTGTAGAATTTTCAATTATTTATTCCTGGAATAAATATAAGCTATTTTAAAAGTAACAGATGCAATCAAAATATTAAAAGTTTAATTTCTCCTCGGGATGTTGAGGTGTGATGTAGCGAACTGAAGAAAATATCAGTGTTTTTGAAGTTTTTATAGCAAAACATTTTTGGTCTAAGTAAATCTAATATTTATCCAGTAGGAACATAAGAGTTTAATTTTCTTCCCATAAAGATATCAACAGGTTGAATAACTGTCAATGGCGTCCTGGAATTTCATAAAAACTTTTTTCTTCCCTTAACAAGGTTTTTAGATAATGCCACCATGCTCATGACAGATATTCAACCACTGTTGATATCTCCATGTGAAGAAAATTACACTCTATGTTTGTACTGGAGCAATATTGTATTTATATTGACCAAAAAATGTGTTTCTATAAAAACCGTAAAAACACTGGCCTTTTATAGCATTTCCCAAACTCCCAAATTAATGCCAGAAATATATTTATGCTTTTTAGTTAGGAATTCTCCATCTATCCATTCTCCTGGATAGCTCAGTGATTATAGTATAGCATTGGCGTACTAAACCAAAGGTCCCGGGTTCAATTCCCGTATCCAAGTGTCATTTTTCAATTTTTAGAACAATTAAAATTGTTAATCTCTAATTGCTTATATTTGTTTGGATTTATTATTTGCTAAAAAATCTGGTAGTCTTTGTAAAAATTTCTTGGAAAGTTTCATATTGAAAACTTACCAGAAAAATCTCATATCCAGTGTGTGTAGGTATACAACGACAGATGAAAAGCGGAGAGTGCAAGGAATTAAGGAAAAACTGTTATTTATATTAAATGGTATTTAAATGCTTAAATAATCGCTTAGGTAGTATTGGTGGGGTCTTAGAGACGAAATATTAGTTGTTGGGATAAAGCCGTTATCATTTAACCAATAAATTACATCAGAATGTTGGTGAGTACTTACTGTATTATTATTATTATTATTATTATTATTATTATTAGCACCGCGTCTTACTACCCGTTCGGGTTATACGCACTTACGCTAATGTGTAATGGTAGGGTGATCGTGAGATGAAATGAAGGACCTACAGTTTAACGTGGAATCCGAACCACGGTGGAGGCCTGGCATTCCCCACATTCACAAGATGTCTTGTCAGAGGTGAAGGAAGGGTTTGGTATACTTACTGTAGAGCTAGCTTTGTTCTCAATATTGTTATTATTAAATACCAATTAACGATGATGCCTACGTTGGGATTTTGGCTCGCGTCAATATACGAAATAGAAAGAGAGGGAAGAAAATGAGTTCACTCTATGAGGCCTCTAATTTACCTACCTATAGTACTTACACTCTTCCACTGACGCGTATAAACAACTAATCTACTATTTGCTCTTGGACAACATTGTCTTGCATTTCTAGATTACCTGCTTTCTGGTTTCATATTCTAAATAGACATTTGCTTCTTAGGACTTTCTTAACATACATCCTGGCAGGAGGACTGCTACAGGAAATTTTTATGCAGTGGATGATTTAAAAAAAATCGGTACGGTGCACCACACAGACTTTCTCTCGCCTTTATCTTAAAATAATATTTGTGAAATAAAATAATATGTATGTACATTCAGTGTTTTATCTTTAAAACTCAGTGAATAAAATGTTTATCATACATTGACATGGGAAATACTATCTAGATTTACCGTAACGTCATAGGTAGGCAGCATCCTTAAGCCTCGTTCTTAAATAACCCCCTCCTCAAACTTATTCTTGTAAATAACCCTTAAGGTTTACCTAAACAATGCTATTTAATAAAAAAAACTCAAGTATATTTGTTTTAAAATTAATGTGAAGATTCTAATCAATATTTTATGACTGAAGATCTTTGTTACTGTTTCACAAACAGCCTTATTTTCACTTAAGGTGAAAGATGCACCAATTTGTGTAAAATATATACGAATAAAGAGTATGTAGATTATGTGGATCAAAAGGAAGGGGTAGGTCATGTAAGACATGGCTAGATGTTGTAGATGAATGTGTGAAGAAGAGACACATTAAGAGTTGTAGAATTAAAAGAGCATGTATGACTCGGTGTATGAATGTTGTTGAAGCGAAGGAAGTATGCTAGGATAGAGAAGTGTGGAGAAAGCTAGTGGGGATGGATTAATTACGGAGTTATTGTTTTTCAAATATTTGCACAGTTTCTTGCCTACCCCGTAAGGGAACGGCGTGATTATGTATGTATTTATGTCTGAGTAACTTCCAATGGGTTAATTGTCACGCAAACAATGAAATAAAGTGTGTGTATGAAAGAATGGGTGACATAAATGTGAAGGAATTAAAGGAAGCTACGGACAATTTAATTTGGGTGTATTTACCAGTTGCTGGGTTGAACAACATATGAGTGTTGTGTGTGTGTGTGTGTGTGTGTGTGTGTGTGAGCCATTGTAAATATTAGGTACACACACACACGGGAATCAGGAATTCCGGTCAATGCACTACGCTTAATAGAGGAAGTTGGGTAGAATGCTACTGTATTTTTTTAAATGGACATCATTAAAGGTTTTGATGATGGTCACAATAATGCTAGTGAATTGTTCATAAGGAAAAAATTTAATAAAATATATTATACAAATATATTAATAAATCAATAATAAATCGTATTTAAATATTAATAAACTATTAGTAATAATAATATCATCTTTATTTTATGAAGTTAAGGCCAGTGCCTTTTCTTACCCTTAACTACGTGCCCTAATATTGCATGCAACCCGTTTCTGTGGCCGTATGGTCTAACGGGCTACTCTCGCAGTAGATTAGACTGCTGATGACAAGGAGATTGAGGTTCGAATCTTGATCGGGTGTAATGATAGTGTTTTTTTCCGAAATTATTTTCTACTCTCCTTCCACATAAATTTGAGTAAACTTCCTATAAATATAACGTCCATAATCCTTAAACCATTAGAGTAATTCGTATATACCCGAGGTAGTAAGACGTGGGGCGAAATTTATATATATATATATATATATATATATATATATATATAAAATTATCATGCTAAAGTCAACTTTTAATATTTCAAAACTTATTCGGTTGATAATAATATTTGTCGTCAAACTTTTTTTTTTTGCCTTCAACATTAAATCCATTCTAATTTATTATTAGTGTTATTATAGGTATTACAGTGGAACCTCGTCCATCCGGTTTAAAGAGAATCTGGATAATACGGAAATTATAGTTAAAATGCATTAAAACCATATATGCTACTACACTCACAATCTATTTTCACACTAACAAATTATAAATCACTTGAATCATGCTTATGAAAATAACATTTCTTTTCAGATTAACGAGCTATTATTATTATTATTATCATCATCATCGCATCTTATAGTAGGGTTGATTGTGAGATGAAATGGAGGACCTACAGTTTAACGTGGGATCCGAACCACGGTGGAAGCCTGGCATTCCACACATTCACAAACTGTGATTAATACCCGATAAACGAGTTGCCACTGTAAATTTATCCGTGAAAAGGGACGGTTGGTGATCAAACTACTCGCCATATGAATTTATAAGAAATTGTTTAACTGTTAACCATCAAAAATGGTTCCTTAGTATCAGAGTGTAGGGCACACAAGAAAAAGACAGTGTTTTTCGCTGGCTTTTTTTTTACATCAAAACCTCAATTTGGCCTTCAGTACAGATATAAGAGGTTAGTCTTGTTCACATGGTAACCTCAACATTTCTTCAATATCTGTAAAAGGTGTCCTGTAATTTAATGAAATTTTTTTTCCGATTAATTTAAAAAGTTTATCATCAAATGCTAATATGCTAATGATAGATAGTCAACACCTGTTGATATAATTATGCGAAGAAAATTAAACTCTATGTTTGTACTGAAGAAATATTTTATCAAAATATATATATTTATAAAAACTGCAAAAATAATTCTCTTTTCTTTCGTCCCCTACATCCCCACCTTAATAAGACTATTGTTACCGTCCCAATAGTTGTTACCTGTTTAAAAAACGAACAATGGTGCCGTTTGTGATCTGAGACAACGTCACCAATATTTTTAATGGCTTTTGTTACTTTCCCTTTGTACCGTAATGACGTGAGGCCAAAGTGGGGGGGGGGGGGGGCGCGACCCCCCACCGTGGCCCCCCCCGGCAGCAAAACGAGCCACGAGGGCGACCCCAC
>CABFOW010000213.1:79807-99070 GCA_902141385.1 Timema californicum | reverse complement strand
TTGTGTAAAAGGAAAAAAACATGTATAAAAAGAAAATTTATTCAGGAACTTGATAAAATCTTAACAAAAAACACTTTTTACTTATTTTAACTTAAGTGTTACAGTTCAAGCTTGATCTATTCATTTAAATATAAAATCTATTCTTCTTGTTTTAATTTGCGCAAAATTCAATAATTTTCTCCTTGAACTCTGGATGACAATTGAGGAAATTTTTCTCCATTGAAAGTACTGCAAGCGCATTTAGTCTTTCTGTTAAATAAAAGAACCGGAAAAAAAATCAAATAGAATAGCTGGAAGCAGAATAATAATCAAATTCGACACTCTTCTACACTTTATCACATTCAAGAATATGGTACACGGTATTTAAGCACAACACACGTGGAGTAAAAAAAACTTCCTTTCACCATCATGCCAGAGCTGACACTGCGAGAGCAACAGTGCTTTCTCTACCTGGCAGTCCCACCTCCTTACCCACCCTCATATGTGCGCATGCGCACAACAGTCAAACACAACGTCACTGGCACTGTGAAGCGCACAGTTCCATACAAATATTTTTTTATCTTTTTCATAAACTGAAGGATGTTTACTGAAGTACTTACATTAAGATTAAGGAATATATATTTTACTACAAAAATAAAGAAATAATTTAAGAAAAAAAGACTCGTTATAATAAATATTATCGATAATATCAAGTGGAAAAATGGGGTGCTGTAGTTCTGCATTGCCTATACACGAGACGCCACTGGTTATAACATAGTTTCTACAGTGATTAACCCAAACCATCTTCCTCCTTGAGTGGACAAACTTTCCGACGTCACTGAGCGTCTACGTTTGAAACAAGACAAGCTTATTCCTCCCCCGTCTAGCTCTCATACAGTGAGTTGTCAAGTCACACAGTAGGAAATGTCTGGTTAGTCCTCACTAATCTTCTCCGGACAAACGGTTCAGACCGACTATTACACATCAAAGCTACTCCTTCATCAAGTGCTCGGTTGGAAGATTGGCTTAAAATGAAAACAACAGGAGGAAAGTAACGACTTAACTGAGTGGAGGAAATGAAGTGTAAAGACAAAATAGGGAAGCTGGTAAAAGCTATATTGATTTTGGGAAACGGTACAAGTGTTTTTATTTGATTGTATCTCAGTAGGGATACTCCATTACTGGGCTTGAATTGATTCTTTGGTCGATGTACGTATAATAAAAGACTGCGTTGATTAAAATCTAAATATAAATAGGCAAATATTAAAAAAAGTTGTGGGATTTAGAGAATAAAATAAGTGTACATTTTCAGATTATTCTATAATTTAATCAACTGGTGACAGCCAATCTTTAATGAATTATTGTAATATCAAGAATGTTGATATCGTAAATAAAGCTTATATTCAATTATTGTTAATAGCCTATATAACAAGCTTTGTTACACATGATGGCGAATTATTATATACATTATTTATTATATAATAATATTCTAATTTGTGACCCAGAATTTCCAACATTGGTTTTGAAATGTTCCAAGTTGCTTAAAAAAACTCATAATAAGATACGATTTTTCTATATTTATGTTTTCTTTCGAATCAATTTTTTTGAATTAGTCATGGAAAGAATCGATTCTTGAATCAGTTTGAAATCTTTTAACCTATATAAAACACTGATTAATTAACAGTGCTTAAAGTAATCGATCTTCGTAAAGTTTGACCCCAAGATCGAGAATCTGTGTCATTTGAGTACAGATGAATCAGAGAAAGCATGTATCGATATTGCTTAGTTCAATAAAAATTTCCTCTGCATTTGCCCTTGAAAATTAATTGTTTTATATATTTGTATATAAGAAGACACTTGAAAAGAGAATAAGAAATAAAATTAAGGAAGGCGAAGAAAGAAACTGCATGTATTTAGGGAACTGAAGTACACAATAGATTTGGTCTTTGCCATACGACAGCTGATGGAAAGAAAGTATGAATTTGGGAAGGACTTGGTAATGGTATTTATGGATGTGGATAATTCATATGATAGCGTGGATAGAAATTAAGTTTGGAAAACGATGGAGGAGGCTGAAGGGGAAAGATGAATTGTAAAGAGAGGGAAAAGCATGTATGAGAAAAAGAGAAGCTGGAGAGTGGAAGGACGGAGTGGCTCCAAATAAAAAATATAGTAAAGCAGGGAAGTGCTCTTTCAGCATTACTTTTTATAATGGTCATGAAAATGGTCATGAATAAGGTGGCAGGAAAACAAGGGAAGGAAGAAGAAGTACAGGAACAGCTACATGAATTTAATGAGGAAACAAAGAGTTTGGAATGAAATTTATCATGGTAAATTGTTAATTAATGATAATTATAACTAAGAGGAAGGCCTAATAAAGCTATAAAGTTGACTGTAGTAGAGCTGAGAAAAGTACAGAAGGTAAAATGTATTGGAATCGTGATTGAGGCAAAAGGTGGAAGTAGAGAGGATCTAATGAGAAGAAGACAGAAGGATCGGTTGTTCTATTGGTGTGTAAAAGGCCTGCTATGGAGAAGAGAAGTGCCCTTGAAGTGTAAGGAATTGTCATACAGGGTGTACTTTGTAACCATTGTCCTAAATGCAGCATAAACATGGATAGTGAATGTAAGAAAGACTCGGAAAGTGAAGGACATGGAAATGAAGTTTGTGTGGAACATGTTATCTTTTCACGAGGAGAAACAAGATTAAGAATGAATTTATCCGGGAAAGAGTTGTGGCGAAGGGAGTACATGAAATAGTAGATGAGGCAAGACTGAGATGGTATGGACAGGTAATGAGGATGTTTGAGTACGTGAGATGGTAGATGAAGCAAGACTGAGATTGTATGGACAGGTAATGAGGATGTTGGAGTACATGAGATAGTAGATGAAGCAAGACTGAGATTGTATGGACAGGTAATGAGGAAGGAGAAGGAGAGGATGTCACAGAAAATTATGGAAATGAAGTATGTAGGGAAAATACCGCAAATGAGGCCAAGGAATAGATGGGAGGAGCAGATAACAGAGAGTTTCCAAATGAGAGGCGAAGAGTAGAAGCAATTAAAGGAGTAAGAATTGTGAAAGGATAAAGAAAGATGGAGGTATTTTACTAATCTGACCCAGCCAAAGGTTGGACACAGGTGTTGATTATGATGATAAATAATAATTGTTGTTGTTCATCTGTAACAATAGCCGGAATATTTGATGATCTTGTTTTAAATGACAATTTGGAACAAAGGGAAACCAACTTCAGTCCATTTTACATAGCTTTTTAGAAGAAGAAAAAATTGCAGCTAATATTGATATTATTTACCAGGTTATTATTACTATTTTATAGGCAATAGCATTATATTTCATAATGTTTAGCTGCAGATCACGTGACTTGACGAATGAATACATGAAAGTAGCTCTAGTAACTTTTCTAGCTGTCGGATAGGGCTCTTCCTATGAAAATCGTGCTGTACTTCACTACTTATTGATTCCAAATATATGTTTGTGTATGCGTGTCCAAAAATACCTCTTTTGATTAAATATTAATAACTCTTGCATACACACTATTATATAGGTTTTAATGACGCCTAAATGCCTTTATTTAATTTGGGAATAAGTTGGAAGCCAGGAGATGTGAAATTTAATCGTAGTGAGTGACTTTTTTTTTCTTAATGAACTTTCACTTATTTCTCACAGCTTAAATATGGTTTATAATACTATTAGACCTGAGTTTTTTTTAATTATGTGTTATGAAATATAGCAAGGACTCATACTTATTTTGCGTATTGTGTGTGAAATCGTTATAGAACCGTTTGAATGATATTTATAGAATACGCTAATTATAGAATAATTATAGATAATTATTATTATTTATAGAATATCAAAGTGTTTCATTCTTGATTTTAAACAGCGAAATTAAAATCGTTTCAAAATGTTCCTCCCAAAACATAGCGTTTATAGATATAAATTTTTCTTTCAATTTCTCTCTACTCAGAGCCAATGGATTATCTGGGTTGAATTCATATCTGTCTTACAATTGTCTGAATCTGAATATAGTACAATGAAAATAATCAAAAGAAGGTTTGATTTAAAATAACATAAATATCTGTATTCAATCTAAGATTCTACCCCATCGTGTTTTGTACACTCAGCTTACCCTGAAAAATAAAGTGGTCTTACCTTGCCATATCTCATAAGCTTCACCTTATTCAGTGATTCAAGTGATGAGGTTTCTGGTGGCCTAGTAAAAAACAGTAGCTAAAAGTGACCAAAAATGGACTAAAATTGACCAAAAATATGTGTATTTATTTGTAAAAATAAAATTAGTCGCTAATATAATAGACCAATTAAGATCCATGTTTATATTACAATTTTTAAAAGTTTTCAAAATAAAACCGTTTTATATTTTAGCCATTTATAAATTTACATCTATTACTGTTTCCAGCCTGTGGCCTGTCGTTGCTTCATAAGGCCTTTATAAATCAAATATTAAAATTATTAGATACATTTTTTGTTTTCAAAACTCCTTTTGAAATTTGTATGCTTCATATATTTATATTTCTCTCTTTTTTTAGGTCTACTTGTTAAACACTAGTCTAAAAAAAAATTCTGCAAAACTTTATGTAACAATTATCTTTAATAATGCTTCTGTAAACAATTTATTTGCAGTTTTACTTTTTTATGCTTCCTAAATTTTTCACTTCTGGTTTAGTTAATCTTGTGTCCAGATATACTTCCTCCCTTCATTTTTTTTTTAGATAATCTTCTTTTAATTTTCAAAGCGTTCATTAATTTCCTCTTTTTAGTATTTATTTTCTTCCAGGTAAATATGATGGCTTTTGTGTGCACATTGTATGTATCTATAATAATTTATCAATTAATGTATAACGAACATTACTTTATTATAAAAGTCCTTGGGAAAAAAATATGAAATTGAAAAACATAAATTTTAACTTGTAATAAATCGGGATAAAAAGCGAATTTTCTTGAAAGTAGTACCGACCTATTAATGATTTGCAGAAATACAGTCATTCTTTCATCTATGCATAGTGGAACCATCCGAGGTAAGCTTGCTTACCTTCCAGGACGTTACCTACCTGTGACGTCACAAAAGGTCAAGATAGGAGATCCCATGTTACCGAATTTACGTTTCATTCAGCAAGTTTTAAAGACATAACGTTGAAACAAATCTATACATTCCAGAATAAATCTAAAAATAGTCTTTACAGGGCCACAACATTATTATTTTCATTTTGAAGTAGTTTTTTTTTGCTAACGTATTTTATATAAAATCATCTACAAATTTGGCTATTTGGCTTTGTCACGAAAATGTCATGTAGAAATTTTCCTGCCAGGATGTAGATTTAAAAAGTCCTTGGAAACATATGTCTATCTAGAATAGAAAACAAAAAAAATGTAGTTTTAAAAAGAAAGTCAATGTTTTCAAGGCGCAAGCGGTATAGTGACAGTGTAAACTCGTCAGTGGAAGAGGGTAAGGGTTATCCCAATATAAACAAGAGGCCTCGCAGAATGAACGGCTCATCTTCTTCCCCCGAATCGCAAATTAACTTTAAAATCTCCTAGTAGGCAACTTCTTTCAGGTTGAAGGAAGGGTACAATGTCAAAACCAAACTCTGAACGTCATGAGACCAAAAACCGTATATTTTAATATGGAGTTTTCTTAAAATTATATCTTTATTCCGCCACTCCTAGGTTTTTTTTGCCAGTAAAATTATTCTGGCATTAGAAAAATAATGTCTGAGAGAAATTCTACTGAATTTAATGCTTGGTAACTAAAAGTAAAAACTTCATTATTTATTTGTAGAAAAAACATCCAAATTTGGATAGTAGGATTTATACATCCTCACAGGAAAATGTTAGTTGGATTGTTATGTAAGTTTGTATACCTCTTCTTATTGAAAAATTTCAAACTAATGGATGAACTTCTAATAGATTCGGTAAACATATTAAATCACTCTTGAGACATTTCCGGTGTGTTTAAAGCCAGCGCAGGTAGCCATTTGGGGTTAATATTTTAAAGGAAGAATCAAAGATCGGTTGCTCTATTCTGAATAAATAGAAGTACCTGGTAAATACAGTTGGTTTCTCAGCCATTTAAAATACTAGCATGCGTTAATCACGTGTAAATCACTGGAGACTATACAAGTAAAATATATTTATGATAGACTAGTCGAGGAGAAATTCTTTAATTTCAGAAACCAAGTGGATTTATAACGCCTTTGGAAGGATCTGTGTGAGAATAGGGGAACAAACAGTGGAGAGGGAAAGTACAAATGACAATGCAATGTGCTGTGGCACCATATTCAATTACATTATTCTATTGACAACGATACATTCTATGCTCCTATAAAAGTTGCCTCTCGTTACATATAATTTAGTTCTTTTAATGATCAACCAAAATATGATTTTTTTTTTACTATTCAGAGTGGAAAATTTCAGCTTTCAAACTATGTTTTCAAGTCTATATATTAAGGGTAGGGTCATATAAAATAGTTTTGTTTAATTACAGTAAACATCAAACTCATTCACTGCTAAAAGGTTGTATCACTATATAGCCTAAGCGCAAAATCTGATTGCAAAATCTCAGATACCAAGGCAGCTAAATGGGTTTATCAATACATCCTGATGCCTAATCGGGCGATGGAGCGAGTGGAGACAAGTCTACTTACTACACATTCATTTATAAATGAGTACGATCATCACAAATAAAATAAAATAAACTTTTGTGGAGTTCATTGAGCTCAGTCAACTCAAGGATGCCCCAAGCAGACAAGGCAGAAAAGTTTATGTGCGTTTCGATACCGATACTTACCGTTATCGATACTTTTCTTTCGATACTTTTAATGAATACAGTATCAATACTTTTCTTTCCATACCACATCCCAACATTTTAGTAAAAACCACCTTTTGTACACCTTCGAGCCCACCTTCGAGCCCTGAACTCCGCGTCATCAGCAATCCAGTATATTGCAAGAACCACGACTCTAGACCATTGTGACAAACTGTATATGCCGGGCAGATGTTTCTTTTAAACGGTGTTTAGGCCATAGACGTCCCAATATGTTTGGAAATGTTTTATTTACTGGCGGAGGAAGGAAAGGGGATGTAGCAGATGGGTCGGTTTCCCTATTACGCCAGCAGCGATGTCAAGACAAACATTTGATTGTTTATTAGAGCAGACATAGCTTGGGCATGCTTCCATTTGTAGACATCGACCTTTATTATCTTGGACCAAGTTATAAAACAAACATTTAACATTAATGGTGCACTTTTAATGATTTTTTTTATAATGTACAGTACGTTTACCTAACTTGGTTTCGCTGTGGCACAGTTTAAGGTGCGGCCGAAGGGAGCGCGAGTAATTTTCCAGTTTTTATAGCATTACATATTTTTGGCCAAAATAAATCAAATATTAAATTTTATCCCATAGCAACATAGAGCTTAGTTTTCTGTACATGGTAATATCCACAGATATTGAATATCTATCAAGGTTGTCCTGGAATTTTGTCATTTTTTTTATCTTTATTTAAAAAGTTTTGAGGAAATTCCAGGACACCCTTGATAGATATTCAAGATCTGTTGATATCACCATGTGAAGAAAACTAAACTCTATGTTGCTACGGGATAAATATTTGAATTATTTTGACCAACAAATTTATATTATATAAAAACTGTACAAATACTTGCGCTCTCTTCTAGCGTACCTTAAAGATAGAGGCACAATGTAAACCGTTAAGGTAAAACTGATACAATTCATTGTAAACGACAGCAAATGAAAGTTTCATTGCTTTTAAAAAAACACAGGATAATATACAATAACACATCGTTATGAATCATGTATTTTAGACGTATTTATTTTATTATATTGTGAATATAATAAAGAAGAATTCGGGATCGAAATAAACAAATATTATTCTCTTATAAATTAAAAACGACACAAAAGTCCCATCTTTAAATAAATGTCCCCTGCCTGTCTTGGTTGCTCAGTGACCTGAATGTTCACTGCCCGTATCTGTTGCTCAGTGACCTAAATGTCCCCAGCCTGTCTTGGTTGCTCAGTGACCTAAATGTCCCCTGCCCGTCTCGGTTGCTCAGTGACCTAAATGTCCCCAGCCTGTCTTGGTTGCTCAGTGACCTAAATGTTCACTGCCCGTCTTGGTTGCTCAGTGACCTAAATGTCCCCAGCCTGTCTTGGTTGCTCAGTGACCTAAATATTCACTGCCCGTCTTGGTTGCTCAGTGACCTAAATGTCCCCTGCCGGTCTTGGTTGCTCAGTGACCTAAAATGTCCCTTGCCTGTCTTGGTTGCTCAGTGACCTAAATGTTCACTGCCTGTATCGGAGGCTCAGTGTCCTTAATGTTCACTGCCTGTATCGGAGGCTCAGTGACCTTAATGTTCACTGCCTGCCTCGGAGGCTGTAACTAAAATTACCCCTTCTGGCTCGGTGGCTCAGAAATATTTTTCAATGCATCATGGTAGCGCAGCAACAAAAGTTATTGGACAAGAGCTAAGAACCTAGCTTAGCCCTAAAAGGCAATGAAAAGTATAATCATGGTTCCCAAAATACATATTAATCATTAATTAATATCCACACGCATCGAGAGGTACGTGTACTAAAGCGCCAACATTGATTGGCCAAGGTTCCAGTGACATACAGGTCAGGGATTGTATCCTGGATGAGTGTTTTCAGGGCTGTTTTTTATATAAACGGTTTTACAATTTCTCTCACACTACACTAGGTTTCGCCTAACGTTTTATATTTTTGTTAGCACCACGTCTTATTACCTGTTCAGGTTATAAGTATATGTAATTATTATGCTAATGAGTTAGGGATGAAAAGGATTGAATTTAGAAAAAGCGTAACTACATTTGCATGCAACCATCTGTGTGGGTTTTTATCGTTATTGACCACAAAATAATGTGTTAGTATGTTTATTTTCTCTCGACCCCTGTAAGAGAGAAGTATGTGATCGTTAAAAAAAAATATATATATATATAACTCAAGATTTTGTGAAATTTTGACATTTCATGAACCCATGAAATCGAAAAAGTTGTTTTCGCTATGCCGTCTGTGCCTGTATCTCATCTTAGCACTGAAACAATTAAAATTAAAGGTAGTTTACAAAAGGGAAAAATATGTTGTTTTTTTTTTCAAAATTAACTCTATTTTTTTAATATCTATCCATACATTGAACATTACATACAAAGTGGAAATTGTCGTTTTCTCATGAAAATGACATTGAATGTAGCCTGCTTTATAATAGAGAAAATTTCATCATATATCCACAAATATTTAAGATACGATCTAACATATATTTGTAAATTTTTAATATTATATATAAAAACATTTATTTGGGATATATTTATATATAATCAATAGTTTCCGAGCTATAAGCAAATATGTATATGTTTAATTCAGGTCTTTAATAAAATATGTGAAGTTTATTATGCACTTCTGTTGACCAAGATGTTCCTCTTCTATCATTATTGTTATTATTATTATTAGCACCACGTCTTACTACCCGTTCAGGTTATACGCACTTACGCTAATGTGTAATGGTAGGGTGATTGTGAGATGAAATGGAGGACCTACAGTTTAACGTGGAATCCGAACCACGGTGGAGGCCTGGCATTCCCCACATTCACAAGATGTCTTGTCAGAGGTGAAGGAAGGGTTTGGTAATCAGATAAATCTGTGCTGGGACCGAGGTTTGGACCCCGGCCGCTAGCATAGAAGTCTGACACCTTACCCCTAGACCGCCTGGTCACCGACTCCTCTTCTATCAATGTTTTTGTAACCGTGTGTATTGTTTCTTGTAAGTTATTTGGTGAAGTGTTTATGCAACAAATTATATTATTTGGTTTCACAAATCTTACGCGTTTTTTGTAAATGTTTATATTTTAAGATAAAAGATAAATAAAGTATGTGTGGTGTACTGTACTATTTATTTCTAAACGTTTCTTACAACCAGACTCACACTGCTGTCACAAGTATCGCTAGTCCCTAGTTTACCAGCAATCTTAGGCCTACCTTACTGGTTCCAATATGGCACAGTTATAATGTAGGAATATAACATAATCTGTCAAGGTAAGACTGCTACCGTTTAGTTTAGACAAAATTTACCCTTAGCTTACCCTGAATGAGTGTATGTATGCACAGGCAAATTCTACTGGGATGCCAGGGGGTGCCAGCCCCCCCCCCCCCAAGGAATTTAGAAAAATAATAAAATTAACTATATAGCTTTTAAAACATAAACGTTACAAAAAAGTATGGCTAATTTTGAAAAAGAAAAAAAAATACCCTTATATGTATCTAAAGGCTTACGACAAATTAAAAAAATTGTTAATACCATTACTATTAGCCTTCTTAGTGTAGTAATGCATTGGCAAGCCTATAGCACCTCTGACTGGATTGCAATTGTTGGGGCAGCCGCTTTATTGGTGTTGCACTTTCTTATGAGGGTTGAAATTTCACGTCTGCAATCCCCCCACACCCCTTTTAACAACTCAATCGACACCCCCAAATTAGACTCTCTAAATCCATCTATGCATGTATGACAGTGATTTTCAACCTTTTTCAGCTCAAGGCACTAACATAATTGTCAAGAATAATAATATTTAGCACCGCGTCTTACTACCCGTTCGGGTTTATACGCTTTAAGTACTAATTAGTCTAATGGATTAGGACTTGGGAAGGTTTAATAAGAGGAAGTGAACCCGCATTTGCGTGGAGGGAGAGTGGAAAACCATTTAGGAAAAACCACCCCAGTTCACCCGACCGAGATTTTTCGAACCTCGATCTCCCCGTCCTCAGCAGTCGAGCTCAACACGACAAGCGCGTTAGCCAACTACGTCACCGAGGCGGGTATAATTGTCAAGGCACACCATCAGTTTTTCTTATGATAGATTTTATCATCAAAATGATTATAGATATTGTGTTTAAAAGTTCAATTGATAAAATTATAATAATTGTTTAGTTTATAGAAATAAAGTAGATCAAGGGTTTAAAAGATTTAATTTCTTACTACCCAAATTTTTTCTAAATTATTTTACATCTTCCCCCCAAACTACCACGGTACACCAATGTGCCGAGGCACACCAGTTGAAAAACTCTCTACATTGACTCAGTTTATAGGAGAGGGAATAGAGAGCCATAGTGTAATCTGTCAAGTTTATAGTCAAGGGTGTTTACTGAGTCGGAGAAACAAAAATTAGAGACTTTTTGTTGACCTTTCTTAACCCACAAAATTTCTTCAATAAACGGTTGAACATTATATTATTATTTTTAATTATAAAGCCACATGGCTGACTCACGCACTGACATTAATGTTTACCCACTTCCAGATGCGCTAGAAACATGAAATTTGGCAAACTTATAGCTTCTAGCCTGTAATCGACGTGAAAAATTCCAAAAAGTTAAAAAAATTAATTTTTTACCCCCGAAAAAAATTCAAAATTGTGGAGCAACTTTAAAGTCGATGCGGACCTTTCTTTGGAGGTCTCTTGTGGCTAAACGGTAAGACCTATAAAAAAAAGCTCTGGAATTACATTAGTTTACATCCACTTGCAAAGATCAGGCAACTTGCGGTTAAGCGCATGGCATCATGGGTAGTGGGTGGCTTGACATTTGACGCGTTGTTACGATGCAAGAGAAATTCAAACAAAAGTATTTTCGTTACTTTATGACCAACATATTGATAATTCGTGACTTTTCAGGGACTTTGGTAGCTTTTTTTCCCAATTGGTTACCTTTTCGTGACTTTAGGGACTTTAGTGATCCAAAAGACACCCTGTATACTGTTATCTTAAAGAGGTAGAAAGAAAGAAGTGGTCTGGCGAAAGGAATGGAATTTAATGAAATTAATAAATAAATCCAAAGTTATCGTGCCCCTATCTGTTGACGAGACTTTACCACCCGTTGAATGTCGTGACTACAAGATGGTTATTCTAGAATCTAAAGGGTGGCTTCTGGTATAATTTCTTCAGGGATAAGAGACAAAGTTCTAGGAATAAGAAGAACCAAATAATAGGCTTATAATGGGTGGTTAGACTTGAGGCATTTACTTAGCAGCAGCCTCTATAATGGCGGTTTAATGGTAGAAACGATTTCAAAAGCGTTCTTTAGTCAGTCAGGTAATATAAAGTCATTTTTTTTCATTGTATCTTACCTGGGGTAGCGTCCCCGGAAAAAAGACCTTGAAGGTTCTTTATTCAACCTTTTGTGTGTGTGTGTGTGTGTGTGAGTGTATGTGTGAGAGAGAGAGACTGTGTCTGAAAGTCAGACAGCTGGAGGGGTGTGTTGGTTTAGGTCACATACACACACATAGTATTGGATAAATTCTCGTCCAGCAGATATCGTTCTTAAGTGCAGACTAAAATATCAATGAAATGTGGTTTTCTATGATAGGTTATCTATCAATGGTTGTATAAATGTACGCATTTAAATCTATTAAATAAATATATTTTCACACACACACGTTAGGTATGGGACGCTCGAATGTGTTTGATTCCTCGAATCCTATGATATTCAAGAGTTGTAAAAATCTCAAAAAAGCAACTCGAATAAAATTATGAGCATCTTCATTCGATATAGGGCCTACCAATTTAAATCGATTGTTACAAGGATATATGTATATATATTCTTCAATCAACAACCCGGAGGGTGGTTTGATGTGAATTCTATCAAGCAGAAGCTGGACATACATTCAGCGCTTCTTTGAGTGATTAGTACAGTCTGCACCATCTGGTAGAAATTCCGTGTACTAAGGTAGTTCAGAACCTGTGTTTGCTCCTCGTTGACTCACACATGGAATTTCTCTCCGCGTCCTCGGCGCTCGAGCTCAACACGACTAGCGCGTTAGATAACTACTCTACCGAGGCGGGTCCCAACATATATAGTTTTAGAATATTAGTAGTCCTCATCCAAACATGTTTTAGTTAAAAAAAACAAGTTACAAGTGCATTTTGAGTGTAAAAGATTAATACAGTATTATTAAAAGTGTAAAGCCTAATACAAAAATATTATCTCTTAAAGTGTCTAGTTGAACTATACATGAAACTACCCCAAATATAGTTATCACTGTGTTCCACCACTTGAGCTTGACTGACGACACCTTCGTGCTGCTATTTGAACGATAGTATCCTCCTCTACGCGTAGGCACATACCAATAACTTTATGAACCTCTTGACTACTCAAGTACAACACTGCGTCATATTATACAACTCTCCCCTATAAATATTTTAATTTAAAAATTATTATTCAAAACACTATTAGTGATGTAATGTATTTTAGATGTAAACTATAGAATATATGTATAGCTTGCATTATGCATCAATAATTTTAGGAGTAGTCTAACACCTTATTTCAGTGAGTAGCGTGTCTGTCTAGTGGGATAAGGGTCCCGGGTCATGGCCGAAAAAATATTATTATTGGTGAAATGTGGGTTTCCCCTTTCACAGTGATTAATAAAGGACCAGGGAGACGGATTTTGTGTCTTGTCTCAGATTTATAGTTTATATGTCGTGAATTGATATAAACAATTCAGGAAGTGCACGTTAAATAGCTCGAATAATTGAAAGACTTTAGGGGTACAAAGTTGAAGAGAAGTTATATCTGGTTTAAGTGAACCAAAAAGGTTGAATACCACTGCCAAATGCTAAAGCCACATGTAGGGATGTGGTATTGAAAGAAAAGTATCGGAAGAGAAATATCAATATTGAGATTTTAATCGGGAATTTTTTTATTAATTAATGATTTAAACATTTGCATGGTAACAATAATAATAACTATATTTTCATATTATATAAACACTGAAAATTATAATGATTTAATCATGTCATAGTATATTTAGGTCTATCGCGTCTATGTTAATGTGTTGGAAATTGGAAGGTGTAATAAATAGTATTGTATGATGGATATTATAAAAGGTTTTAGCATACCAGTTTTCAAAATGTCTATGAAAATTTATCTATATGAAAATTATTTAATAGCTAATTTTGACCACTAATATATTTTTTCAATCTATTTTGTGCCCTTCTTTAACCATCTTTAACCATATTAAACATTTACTCCAAGCATATATGAAGATAGCAATAAATTTATTTCTTACGATACCAGGAAAATATCTATATTATTAAAGTATCGATACTACGATACCACGTCCCTAGTCGCACGGCTACAAACTCAGCAGTATTTTTGCTCTGCCATATATGGGAAATGGCGCACAAAAATACAATGTGGCCCCATCTCCTTCAGATGCGGAACTAGATCGAATAACAGTTTCACCGTGTTCATGTGTAGATTTCCATAAAAACTCGACGCATCGTTCAAAATGGACATTCACTTGCATTGTATGTATTTATTAGACACCAGTTCTCAATTAAATATCCTATTGTTTGAAGAACAAAAAAAAAGTGTGTGTGGATGGACAAGATTAATGTAGAAAGAGAGAAAAAAGTATTACATAAAAGTTTCTTTACCGACACTAATTTTATTAAATTGTCCAAATCAGCCATCGCGACCTATATTTAAAACCTATATTTGAAATATTAGAGGTTTTAATAAAAATATATTTCAGTTGCTATAGTAGAGCACATTCAGAGCACTGGCAAATATAACCCGAAAAAACAAATTTATTTGATCTCGGACAGTGATCGGGGAGATTAGGACGTGTATGGCAGTGTAGCCTGTCACTACTATGAACAATACCATTAGTTAATAATGCTTTGTCTCTTTGACCAAGTTCGGCCGTATACAGCAAAGTAAAGATACGGCCGAGTACGGATCCAGGGTTATCCTAGCCATTGAGTACAGGTGTCTTCAACATTTTAGGGTCCAAGGGCCAACGTTTCTGTCTTCTGTTGGCTTGAGGGCCGCAGGACTGTACCGACATTATTAGGATTTAAGATTTAGGGCCAGTTTCATAGTCAGATTGATTACGCCTCAAATATGGAGCTACAATAAATACAAGACGACATCTCAACCCGACTATGAAACTGACCTGACCGTTAATATATTATTTTTCTTTTGGCGTCCTGAATGTCTCAGTGGTGGGGAGCGAACGTAAACATACCAAACTATGTCCGAACACTTCCGACAATGTCCGAGCACTCCCGACTATGTTCGAACACTCCCTACTATCTCCGAACACTTCCGACTTCGGGCAGTGTTCAAACACTCCCGACTATGTCCGAACACTTCCGGTAGTGTCCGAACACTCCCGACTATGTCCGAACACTTCCGGTAGTGTCCAAACACTCCCGACTATGTCCGAACACTTCCGGCAGTGTTCAAACACTCCCTACTATGTTCGAACACTTGCGGCTGTGTTCAAGCACTCCCGACTACGTTCTAACGCTCTCGAATATGTTCGAACACTCCCGACTATGTCCGAACACTCCCGACTACGTTCGAACGCACCCGAAATAGTACTCTCTCCCTTGTCTACTAGAGTAGTTATATTTTGCAGGTTCGAGGTAAATGTGTATAAAAAACGTAATATTTTTCTTCACGTATGAAGTAAAAATAATATATAAGATAACTTAAGATACTCGTACATATTTATCTATTTTATTATTTAATTATGTAAAATAATATCTGTATTTGTAATTTTTTTGCTTGAAATAATTGTATATCTATCTTTCATGAGCCGGCGGGCCTTTAAATTATGGCCTGTGGGTCTAACACCCTTGTCTTTGGCCATTCAACCACCAAAGCGGGTGATTGGACCGTTTTGTTTTGATCCAATGAGTCTGGGATTGAACCTGGGACCACCCTGGTCATGTGTTCGAGAGTTCTAGCCACTTAGTCACGCTGAGAAGGAGCTAACGAAGCTAAACGAATGACTTGTTCTTGCCGAGTGTCAACCTAGCGTGTGCCTATTGTGTGTTTGTGAGTGAGTGAGTGAGTGAGTGAGTGTGTGTGTGTGTGTGTATGTGTGTGTGTGTGGGTGGTTGGTTGGTCGGTTGGTGGAGAGCCGCCCAAACTCGCCTAGTGTGGGCAGGACAGCCAACATTACAACATTGTTGCCATATCTAACGGCCAGGGTGGTTTTCTAGTCCTTTTTTATTGGAATGTTTTACACACTCTTAACGCACTGCGGTCATTAGCGTCAGGGAACTCCCGATTAGAGTGGACATCAGGGACTTCCACGCTTCCTGACTGTCAAAAACATCATTTTTTAAAACGGTGCTAAAAAAACACACACAAATTTAGAGGGGAAAATTGACCCAAATGGTAATTAAGTCTTTAGATAAGGTTGCCACATGTCAAGCCAGTATCCAGGGAGTGGGGTGGACTATTAAGGGGAGGGGGTAGTCCCATCTACTAACCCTCCAACCAGAAAGTATTATCTATTCTCAATGTCTAGGCTAGTAAACTATTTTTTTATAAGCACACTTTCGACTACCGACATTGATTGAGAATCACTAAAATTTTGCATTCTAGAATTATATTTCATTTTGAGTTATTAATTAAAAAGTGACCCACTTCGGTGGCCGCATGGTCTAAACACGCTACTTTCGCAGTAGACACAAACGTATAACCCAATTGGATAGTAAATCACGGTGCTAAAAAAAAGTGCATCTAGAAATTTATTGAATGCTTTTAATAACACTTACTTATGTATTGCCTCTCTTTACAATATTAATTAAATGAACCAAGAATATAAATACAATTGTAATATCTTTATCACCGTGTCATATAGCTAGGGAGTCATTTAATTATGATAACCCCTTAGAGCGATAATCATAATACCACCAGGTAAATAAAGGTATTTAATATGTTAATGTTACACTTATTGTAATAGTAATGCAATACAAAAAAAGGTGTAACTAAGTGTTGTTAGACTATGTATTTGAAATAAATATTAATTTAAGTCATACAGCCTATAGTTAGGCTTGACAGATTTCTGAAATGTTCAACCGGGACACCGGAATGCCGAAATGTAAACATTTTATCTCTTGCATGTTAATATTTATATATAAGTTACTTAGGTAAGAAGAAACACTTTGAATGAGGAATAAAAATTTGGACTATATTTACATGTACTTTTCATTGGCTAGGACCTTTTTTAGAAAGTTTTTTTTGTTTTAATCTTGTTGTAAAAATCTTCACAAGCTAATCCGATATTAATTTTACATGTCATCAAGCCTTGAACCGTAGATTCCTTCATTAAACCCCTATCATCAGTCCATGCGTTGTTCATCAACGAAAATACTCTCGCAACTGGTGCTAATGTCCCAGGTAAGCAGAAGGCGTACTCAACAATCTTGATCAGATTGGGGGCTTCTATGTGATTCTCCTTGAAGTGACCAAACAGCCTGAGACATTTTTCTTCACTTGAAATAATCACATCTCTGGTAGTCTCTTCTTGCTTCCACTGTTCCCAATTTTATTAGCAAGCAAGTTCGTCAAACAGCTGATCATTGTTTATTTTCATATCGGGTACATCAAGACTGCTATTAATAATTTCAGCAGAAGTTTCTATGTCATCAAGCCTTGAACCGTAGATTCCTTCATTAAACCCCTATCATCAGTCCATGCGTTGTTCATCAACGAAAATACTCTCGCAACTGGTGCTAATGTCCCAGGTAAGCAGAAGGCGTACTCAACAATCTTGATCAGATTGGGGGCTTCTATGTGATTCTCCTTGAAGTGACCAAACAGCCTGAGACATTTTTCTTCACTTGAAATAATCACATCTCTGGTAGTCTCTTCTTGCTTCCACTGTTCCCAATTTTATTAGCAAGCAAGTTCGTCAAACAGCTGATCATTGTTTATTTTCATATCGGGTACATCAAGACTGCTATTAATAATTTCAGCAGAAGTTTCGGCGTTTTCTCAATCAACAGCATTTGTTTTGGTCAGATTGACCCATCTATAGTCATTTGGGGGAAATGCGTGATATAATTGCTTTCTACACATTTCCTTAGAGTTGATATTGTGAGCCCTTAAGTCCAAAGTGAGCAATCAGTGTAAATCAGACCAGTCACATGCTCCTCTAACAAATGTTTGTTGCATCATTTGTACTGCGTACAGTAGCCACATGGCTTTTTTGGTGCTGACTGACAGCTCACAGCTAACAGCTGACGCCTTTGAAAAGTTACTAGACCAAATTATGTATCCCTACGCCGAACCATATGATCTTAAAAAACCTGTGTTTAGCAGCTGTCACTTTTGACAGTCAAAATTTAGGTATATACCTAAATGTTGAGTGTCAGAAGTCAGCTGTTAGCTGTCAGTCAGCACCAAAGAAGCCATAGGGCTACTGTAGCTAGAAACTCCCACAGATAAATAGGGACGGTGTATACCCTGATATCTGGGAATCGGGCTCTTCTGTAATAAATATAATACTGAATATATGTAGAAGCACGAGCAGGATTAATCTTTATGTGAACCAAGAACTTGTAATATACTTTTGTTATTATTTAACTAAAAGTGTTAGAACATAATTCTTCATCAACAAAATCTGATTATTTCAGAGGTTCCAATCAAGGATTTGGAGTTTAAACGAGCCTAATAGTTCCCTACCTCAAGTTCCCAAACCTGGGGGATACGGCATCCACAATGTGGCAGCTTGTGTTTACAGTTTTCAAATAACGGACATTCTATGGAAATAAGACTGTACCTTATTATTATTAGTCTTATAAATTGAGTAGAATATACATCCAATTTTCAAATAGGAAGAACATTCTGATAACTATAAAAATTTGTGTATATATAGATCATGTTTGATGATTAAATAGAAGGTGAATCAATACTGTGTATTATATATATACAGTATTGATTCACCTTCTATTTATTCATCAAACAGGACCAAATAATCAATTATGAATTAATAAAGATATTGATAAAATCCCAATTCACCCCTATTTTACTTTAAAAACATCAGAAGATTTATTGTTTTATTAATAATACTAATAATTTTAACTATAGTAGAACCTTGTATTTTAGTTCCTGATAATTTAATACCTGTAAGACCTCCTTGTAACGCCTATCCACGTTCAACCAGAATGATATTTTCTATTTGCATACGCCATCTTACGATCTATCTGCTATAAATTAAGAAGAGTATTTGCCCTAGTAATCTTTTTTTAAATTTTATTTAATATACCTTTCTACAGTAAAAATATATTTAAAATAATAATTTTCTACCCAACTAATAAATTTGTATTTTTATTAATAATTAATATTATTATCTTATTAACCTGAATTGGAGCTCAACCTGTTTAAGAGCTTTATATCATCGTAAGACTATATATATATATATATATA
>CABFOW010000213.1:26126-61613 GCA_902141385.1 Timema californicum | reverse complement strand
CCATTCCCCCCAAAAATTTATTTAGTCTTTTGTTGGGTTGTTGAAATTAAAACACTCAGCAAAGTGTATACACAAAATAGCAAAGAGAGTTTATTTTCGGTAATTGATACAAAAATATTGTTAGATTTTTCTTTTAACTTGCATTTTAAGCGATGTATTTAACGTAAATTGAGTATGCTATGTCAAAGTCGGTAAAAAATCCTATCCACTGATATCTTATTCATCGCTGTAGGCTTTGTATTAGTTGAGAAAAAGGGATGTTGACAGAAATAATATATAGGATGGGTGTATACTTAAATTTAAAGTGATTTCTTTCAAAAATGAATCCCTCACCGTACCAATAGATTTAAAATGTCAAAATTATTCAAAGAAAACCCGAAAGTTCAGAAAACGGCCATTTCTTCTTAAGTTCTAACAACCTCTTTTTTTTTTCTTAAAATAATTTACTTCAAGGATTCGTTTGACAAATTTTTAATATCGAAGTCACAATATACATAAAATAAAATCTAAGTTTGGCTGTGAATTTATGGACGCGAGGTTCTCGATGTCATAAAAAGTGGGTGAAGTCTTTAAATATGGTTTACTACAAAAATATGAATTTTGTGTGTGTGTATAACCCGAACGGTTAGTAAGACGCGGTAATAATATAAAATCAATGAAGAGGGTATGTTTGATAAGAGACCTGGATGAAATATATGTTCTTAAATTATTATTTTTTATCACCGCATCTTACTACCCATCCAGACTAACCACATATTTACACTAATGGGGACCCACCTTGATGGCGTAGTTAGCTAGCGCGCTAGTTTCGTGTTGAACTAGACTGCCGAGGTCAAGGATATCAAGGTTAGAATCTCGCTCAGGTGAACTGGGGTTGGTTTTCCACCCTCCCTCCACTCAAATGTGGGTTCACTTCCTCTATATTCAACCTTACAAATTCCTAACCCATTCGCGTAATTATTACTTACTCGAATGGGTAGTAATACGTGATGCTAAGTATTATTAATTACACTTATGGGTCAAAGATGAGGAAGAAAGGGGGATCTGTTAATGAACAAAAATCTCAGTACACCCATCGACCTTCCTGTCACAGATATACCAGACACTATGAGGTTAACATATTTGTCTACGTACCCCCCTCTTACTTGGGGGTGATAATCACCCATCTTGTTGCCTTCTAAGAGCCTGAAAATCCCTTAAAAATAGATAGGTAGGCCTACTCCAGCAACTAAAAGTTGACCAAAAACCCTCAAATTTTTCTCTTTTCTCTTGGACTTGACTTCAAGAATAAAATAAATAGAAAAGAGATAAAGTAAACCCCTCCTCACTACGGAAAGAATAAGTCTTCTTCCCCTTTTGACTACGCTTTCTAGTTGTACAGATTAATATTTATTTTATTACAGGTGGTTTCTTCTTTTTTTAAAAGGCTTTAGCCAATAATAAAAAAAAGCCTCAACGAACTAAATCGATAGCTAAATTATATTTATATAAATTTACGAGTCAATATTATAACATTCATAACGTATCTAAAATAATATTTGCAAAAGCTATCAATATATGTATACGGGGTGGACATAAAGTCTTGTCGCAAAAATCAAATCAAATATAGCTGGAAAACAACAATATATATTGTAATCCTAATCGATGGCCTAACATTTTTATGTATTTTTATGTTATTGTGTATTAAAAACACATATAAGCTCGTATATTTGTGTATCTGGTAATTCGCATATTTCAGACTTTATGACCACCTGTCTGTATGTATATATATATATATATATATATATGTGTTTTTTTCACGTTAGGAGACACACCTTCGTCAGATATTTATTTTTATATTTATTACAACACGAAAAAGGGAGTGAGAGAGAGAGAGAGAAAGAGCTATTAATAAAACGAAGAAGTTGTTAAAAGGGTTCTTCGTTTCTGTTTGAGAGCCACAAATCTTGTCTCGTTGGACAGCTTCTATCCAACTCGCTGAGAGCCCTGTATTGTCAGCTACTAAGAGTACAACAATAAAAACCAGACTTATGTCACTGACTCATCCACCTTCTCTACCCAACCAAACAAAACTATAAGATTTTTTTGATTTTTTTATTTTTACAGCCAATTAAAAGAGTGCAGGTTAGTAAGTTTTGACACAAGAAAACCATATGGTGTAGTTTTCTCTCCACTTTATTTTTAAACTTATAACTATATATTATTTTTTGACACACTATAAGAAACAATATTTTGAGAAGAGTATTTGTGTGCTCTGGGATTAAGGCAGGGATTCTATGTGGTCAACTAATATGAGGTAGAGTTGAATTTTAATGTTAAAGTCTTTTTTATAAAATACAATAAATATAATGTGAGGCCAAAATTAAATATTATTCTACTATTCCAACAGTGTTATTGAACTATACCACTACGTGTCTATAACTTCTAACTTTGTGAAGATATGAGAGTAACGTAATAAGGGTTTGCTTTTAAATACATAAATACCAATTCCTATGGTTCCCTTACGGGATAAGCAAGGAACTGTCAATATAGCTCAAAAACAACTCCATACTTATACCATCTTTTCTAATTTTCTCCACACTCCTTTATCCTTGCAAACTCCCTTCGCTTCAACAACACACCGAGGCATGCAAGCTCTTTTAGTATTAAAACTATTAATATTTCTTTTTTTAATACAATCATATACAACATTTATCGACATCTTAAATGGCCTACCTCATTCTTTTGATCCATACATTCTTACATCAAATATTTGCTTTTAAATATAATTCTATATTTCTATGAAGATGAGGAAATAAAATATGCGCCCTTCAAAAATTGTATTTTTAGATACCTCAAAGCTGCAGCTTTTGTTTGATATATCAAGTGAAAAGAGCTTCTCACAGTTGTCCACATTGACATCATTTGTCAAAAATGAGAGCAAAATGAAACATGTTTTGGTGTGGGAATACTTACTTACTCTATGGCACTAGGAAATCAAAAGTTCATTGCCACACTTAAAAACGTACGCCACATAGTCATATCTTGAGCTAGTTATATCCAATCTACCTCATTACACCCTATCCATATCTGTAGCTAATTCTATCCAGTCCACCTCATTATTATTATTATTATTATTATTATTATTATTAGCACCGCGTCTTACTATCCGTTCGGGTTATACGCACTTACGCTAATGTGTAATGGTAGGGTGATTGTAAGATGAAATGAAGGACCTACAGTTTAACGTGGAATCCGAACCACGGTGGAGGGCCTGGCATTCCTCACATTCACAAGATGTCTTGTCAGAGGTGAAGGAAGGGTTTTGGTAATCAGATAAATCTTTGCCGGGACTAAGGATTGAACCCCGGCCACCAGCATAGAAGTCTGACACCTTACCCCTAGACCACCAGGTCACCTATCACCTCAATACACCCTATCCTTATCTTGATCTAGTTCTATCCAGTCCACCTCAATACAGCGTTTCTTTACCTTGAGCTAGTTCTATCCAGTCCACCTCATTAGTCCCTATCCCTATCTTGGGCTAGTTTTATTCAGTCCCCCTCACAAAACACTATTTTTATCTTGAGTTCGTTCTATCCAGACCACCTCATTACAACCTATCTATTTCAGGTCCAATGTAATATTATCCTCCCATCTGCGTCTAGGTCTTCCCAATTATCTCTACCCATTGGGATTGCAAGCCAGTAGCCTGAACAAGGTTCTATAATCTCCCATTCACTCTGCATGTCCTGCCAACAATAATCTTCGAGACTTGATTATTCTAACAATGTCTTGTGATGAGTCCAGGGTAAGTAACTCATCATTATGAAAGTTTTTTCTTAAGGTGATCGGATTATGATTATGTTATACAGTGATATCAGAGGCCTAAGCCGTGCTTTTTAATATATAAAACCGTCCCGAAGTATAAATTTTCAACCAACTCATCAAACACATTTTCGGACAATTTAAAATTTTCAAAAATACTTTGTAAGCTATCCTTAAACGAGTTTTTATATGAAAAACAGTATGGAATGTTATTGATCACGTACTAAACTCCCAAGTAACCATTTTGATCAAAACCGTTCTAGCAAATTTTAAAATATTTTTTATTTAAAAAAATTATTTATGAGTAAACTCTACCCTTAATTTTATAGCTAGAATCAGTAACATGGTTTTCACTTGATGTACGACCATATAACAGTTAAATATAAAATTTGAACGAAATCCATTCAAAACGTATCGGCTGTAGAGTTTAAAAAAACCTTTTTATTTTTATTTTGGAGGCCTATAAACCTACTAAACACTTGAGATTGAAAAATTTGACAATTATAATGCTTTTTCTGTATTATTCGGTGAAAATCGTAACTGTCAAACATAATAGTCAGAGTAAAAGCCTTAGACCTCCGTTTATGTAGAAACTCGATGATTTATGTGGCCCTGAACCGAAATAAAATGATTTTATAATTTTTTCTTACTCTTTGTAACTTTTTAAGATTTATATTAGGATATCGTCATCATCAGCTCTTTCTAGCCCATGGCCTTTTCACTTTAGTAAAATTCCTCCATCTTCCTCTATCCTCCCAATATTCTTCTTTAATTGCTTCTATTCTTCTACTCTCACTTGCACATCTTATATTATCATCTCCTACTATCTCTTTCTTGGCCTCTTTTTCGGTCTTTTCCTTACAAATTTCATTTCCATTATTTTCTTTGGCATCCTCTCCTTTTTCATACTCATTAAATGCCCATACCATTTCCGTCTTGCTTCCTCTACTATCTAATGTATTCCCTGTACCCCCCCATTCTTTCTCGGTTAACTTCATTCTTAACCTTGTTTCTCCTCGTGACAAGATAACATGCTCCACACAAACTTCATTCCCATGTCCTCCACTTTCTTTGTCTCTCTTACATTCAATGTTCATGTTTCTGCTGCATGTGTGACAATGAGTAAGAAGTACGCCCTTTACAATACTTCCTTACACTTCAAGGACACTTCTCTTCTCCATAGCACACACCTATAGAACAGCTCTCCCTGCTGTCCTCTTCTCATTACATCCTCTCTACTTCCACCTTTCACCTCAATCACGCTTCCAATATATTTTAAGTTCTGTACTTTTCTTAACTCTACTCCAACTTTATAGCTTTACTAGGCCTTATACTCTTCCTTGTAATTACTTTCACTTAACCCTTCACCATACTAAATTTCACTCCACACTCTTTCGTTCCCTAATTAAATTCCTGTAGCTGTTCCTGTACTTTCTCTTCCTTCTCCCTCCATACCATACAGTCATCAGCAAACATCGTGGCTTTCATTCTTTCCTCCCAGAGTTTTCCTGACACTTTGTTCAAGAACATTTCCATTAACATTATAGTAGTAGGGATTGGTCACTCCTCTGCTTCACTCAATTTATTATTTGGAACCACTCCTTTATCCCACTTTTAATACGAGTAATGTTATCCGCATACACGCTTTTCCGTTCCATTACAAAGTATCTTTCCTACTTTGGCCTCCTCCATCGCTTTCTGGAAGTTATTTCTATCCACGTTATCATATGCTTTCGCCACATCTGAGGCTATCCCAAAGTCAAATTTTAAAAACTATATTGTAAATGGTGGTTTTACTACTGTGTTTACATTGTGTTTTCTTAACATAAGTGAATCCTGATCACATACTATTGTATATTTTTGTCAAGTGAACATTAAGTGAAGGTTACATTACGTTGGTGTTAGGTTGATTTAGATACCAGCATTAATATCCACACCCTCCTGATGTTTAAAGATCATCTTCTCTTTAAACTCAACAAGTTGTATTTTGAATTTATTGCAACAAAATGCAATTTGTTTAGTCTTAAAAGAAAATGTCTTAGCCCTTGTGATAAAATCTCCAGTAATCTTCGTGCAAATTTATTGCGTCTAGTCATGATATCTGTAGCTGTAAATTTTCATAAATCTCATAAATTAACATAAAAAAACTAAAATATGGTAAAATTATATCAATGTTGAGCGTAAAATAATTATGTTTGTATTTTCTACAAGGATTCTGGTAAGAAAAAACCGTATCTGACCATAAATAAACATTACTAAAATTACTTTAATATATTCATGGGTCAATTCGTGTCACCTGTAGTTGTCACTTATGATAGATATTAGCCATACCTATGAAATGTTTCTAATAATAAGTCTACAGTAAAATGGTTCGATCCCCGGCACTTCTAGATTTTTCTGTGATTCAGTCGATTTATAAGTGAGATTCAGCCCCATGAGGATATATGAGGAGCTGCTTGAATTATTTTAAGTAGCGGCTTCGGTCTAGAAAAGTGAGATTAACGATCAGAGGGTTGATGTTCTGACCACATGACACACGCTATCCGCTAAAGTTAGGACTATCCTCGCCAACTGTCGGTGGCCACCCGGTCAGTATGGTTCAACTGTGTACCAACACCATGTATACATAATAGTAAACTTTCATCAAAGTTGAACTCAAAACCTTTTATTTTTATTTTAAACCAGAGGTAGAGAACCTTTTTAAATTGGAAGGCCACGCGTCACTTCACAGATTCCTCATAACACCATGCATTTCATGTAAGGTCCAGTTTGCCAAAAGAGACGTACCTTACCCAAATATAAGTTAATGTCTGTTTAGGAATCCATAAAGGTGCAAACCTTTTTTACTATCTTTTTTACTTTTCATTCAATGAGGACATATTTCAATTTTTAATATATTTTATTGTATAGGTTATTCAATGAGGAACACTTTTTTTCAGAAAAAAATAAAACATATAAATTATAAAATAGTATACCGAATTTTTTTAAGAATGTATAAATTATAAAATATAACACCAGAAATTTTTAAATAATATATAAATTATAAAATATTATACAAAAGGTTTTTTAATAATCAATAAATTATAAAATATTATAGCTAAACATTTTTTTTCTAGAGCGGTTTTCCTAAGTTCATTTTAAAACTCAATTGTAGAAATGTATTGTATAAGTAGAGGACATATTTAAAAAATATATATCAGCTTGTGTTTATGATTATAAAATCTAATAGATAGTTATTTAAAAATGGATTTCTACAAACTAGGAATTCCAAAGTTAATAAAATACTTAGTTTTATTATATTTTAGGAATAAAATTTGAATTTGAGAATGTACAATTTATAAACGCGGACGTAACATAATTGACCTAATATACGATAAAACCGCAGGTTTCCCAATCCCTGGTCTAAATTATTCATTCTATCAGAATCCTATTGTAGTGTGAACCAAGCTTAAGATTCAGACTATACGAACCCGCTCTAATCAACGGACGGGACCACACAAGCTAGACACTGGATCTCAATTCCAGAACCCCCGGTGGCCTGATCATCACACGTGCAACTAGCGCTATCGTGTGTCGTGGGTAAATGTGGAGATAGGGGCCTGTTATAATCAGAACTCTTGTTGTTGGTTTTTTGAGTTATTAGCTTGGTAAGAGAACAATAAAAGCTGAAACGGAAAGCTAAATAAAACGTAAGCTAAACTAATGAATTATGTCTTTTTTTTTAGTTGAACCGCTTTGTCCCGACAAATGAGATTCTAGCCCGACTTTGAGAGCTTCAGATAATATATATAAAATATATGCAATGGACCTTTCTAATAAGATAGTTACTTTTAACAATGAGGTTACCCAATAACTAAATAATTTTATAGTAATGGGAATTAATAAAAATAAAGAAAAAAGAAAAATAAACTAGCTTATAAGTGTAATTTCAGGGAAGAATGAAAATGTGGGAAAAATCTAATGCACTAAGGTAACAACGTCTTCCTTTCTTCTCTCGTCGAAATAGTCACATACATATTTAAACACAAATTTTAACACAATTTTAGTAATATTTGTTTGATGAAGGCAACACTATCGAAGTATTACTCAATTTTGTGCTAAAATATGTGTTTGACTATCTCCACTATAGAAGATAGAAGAAAGGAAGATGTCAACATTGTGCATTGGATTCTTCCCACGTTTGTCCCCTTTACTTAGGAGAGCTCTCTTCATTAAATTTATACGTAACGGTTTTTTAAAGTTTTGGATATTTATCCTTTATAGCAATAATTAATAATGGTTTATATTAAATAGCTTTAATAAGAGAGTGTTTCTCTTTTTTCTGTGTTGGACGATGCGATGGTTATTTATATTCGCGTAGTTGGCTCATAAAAGTATCAGTTGTGAAAGATGGGAGGCAAGTCATTCCTATATTATTCCCCCACCTCACTCTTCCTTCAATTGATTGTCTTTAACATATTTTTAAACGATTAAATTTTCCTCTATTTTTTTGCGTCTTACAACCCACCAGGGGTTTTAAGAATACCAAAAACCATATCACGACGTATGTTTTGAGCTATAAAACCTACCTAAGTTAGGTGTTATCCGTGGAGTGAGACGGGATCTTAAGACGTCTGATTCAAGCTGTATTACCTACCTAAGTTAGGTGTTATCCGTGGGGTGAGACCGGCTCTTAAGACGTCTTGTTCTAGCTGTATTACCTACCTAAGTTAGGTGTTATCCGCCGGGTGAGACGGGCTCTTGAGACGTCTGGTTCAAGCTGTATTACCTACCTAAGCTAGGTGTTATTCGTGGAGTGAGACGGGCTCTTAAGACGTCTGGTTCTAGCTGTCTTACCTACCTAAGTTAGGTGTTATCCGTGGGGTGAGACGGGCTCTTAAGACGTCTGGTTCAAGCTTTATTACCTACCTAAGTTAGGTGTTATTTGTGGGGTGAGACGGGCTCTTAAGACGTCTGGTTCTAGCTGTATTACCTACCTAAGTTAGATGTTATCTGTGGGGTGAGACGGTCTCTTAAGCTTTGGTTTTAAGACGTTAGAATAATTGATATGAAATTCCTAAACACCTAAAGGCAGGTGGGTTTATAACACTCATGGGTGGATATGTCCGTCATTGGGAGAACAAACAGGGGAGGAGGAGAATACAAATGACAACACAATTTATTATGTCAACCCTGATTAAACTACATGATTCGATTCTCAAAGCTACACTCTAAGCTCATAAACCAGTCACCTTTCGTTTCCTGGGCGCTTAGGTGTCTGTCTATGTGATGAACCAAAATATGTTGATTTTTGTACCTTTAAGAGTGGAAAATCTCAACTTTTTGTCTATTTTTACGAGTCTATATACAGGGTCATAGAGAAAAGTTTTATGCTCATACAAAAGACACCAAACTCATGTAAAGTTAAAGGCTTTGTCAATATTTAACCTGATTGCAAACATCATAATGTCAATATCTCAGCTACCTAGGCTGACTCCTTAAGACAAGGCTGTTTATGTAATTATAGGAGGGTAACAAATATGAACAAAGACGGAATTTGCCAGCAAGAGAATGGAAAATCAATCACATTACCGCGGTTTTGGAGACAAGTACCGAGTCAGAGGAAAACCCACTACTCAGTGTTATGTTAATTGTTCAATACAAATGCACTTTTTTTTAATAATAAAAAAAAAAGAACACCTAGGTTTTACAAGTGGTGAGAGAACAAAACAATACTAGATGACCTTTTATCTTTCTACAGGGAAATTAACGTGCATTTAAGATCGTATTCTGACACAAACCTTTTTTCTAGCCCCCAAAGGAGACGAAAGCATTGCCAACTTTGAGCTGAAAAGGGAAAACGTAGAGGGTAAGAATACCGTTGCTCATGTATGAACGTCACACCAGTCAACCGTACAGAGACCCGGAAAACATTGCCCTTGGGGTATCAAAACGAACCGAGGTAGTTTCACGGGATGCGTCCTCCCCTATCAAACCCCATCCTTAACCCCCCTCCCCCCCTCACACACACTCTATTTTGAATATTTCATGCAAACTTTCATGACAATGAAGTGAGGGCCTTGCCATACACACTATAATGTTGCGTAACAAAACGACAACCGGGAGAAATTCCCTTTTACTGTCGGCTACTTCCTATTATAACTCCTCTTCTCTACCTTTATTCTACTCTCCCTCTACGATGTCGTTTGTCTCTTGACTCGTCGCAAATGAGCCTCCTTTTGTGTCTATATGATCTGCACACACACACACACACACACACACACACACACGGCTCCCTGAATACAATTAGTCTAAAAGGCCCACCCAGTAGTTATTCACGGAAGGGTTTTAGTAAACTTGAATAAAACAACGTTATTAACTCAAAACTACAAACGCGGTACCATAAAACGCCACTAAACTAAACAAATTTGTACAGCTAGGCTGGGGCCACATGAGCATACTATTGACGTCCGTTGCAATGGACTTACTTTTTAGTATGGTCGTACTGTAGACAACGCAACACTTTTAGTAACGTTGGTAGTCAAGCAAGTAGCTAGTATGGTGTATTGCCCCAATTTGACCTTTGACCCCGAGTTGTGTGACGTAATCATTGCGTGTGATGTTGCAACACTTCACCTTGGTTTTCCCTGGTGACTCATGTATATTTCCGTCTGAGCTGAATCTCCCCTCTGGTTATTTCAAATACGACATGGGGTTAGCGATCTGTTGTCCTCCTTCAATGTCACAAAGGTTTATTTTTGGTCTTCTATGTGACAATGGGTTTTCCCTGATGACTGGTGCCAGTTTAGTGGCTCGATAAGACAGGAATAGTTCACGACCTTGAATGATGTCGCAGCCCTCCTCATCTATGTGGCAATGGGTTTTCCCTAATGACTGGTGCCAGTTTGGCGGCTCGACAAGACAGGACTAATTCACGACCTTGAATGATGTCGCAACCCTCCCCCTTCTATGTGGCAATGGGTTTTCCCTGGTGACGTTATCGCTGTCACAAACTTAGCTGGTAACAGCTATAAACATCAGAACTTGTTTTTAAATCCTTTCATTTTATAACTTGTCTTCGAGTGTTAAACAAGTAACCAAAGATGAGTGATTACGCTTCGCTAACGGATCTGGGTGAGTAAATGTACTTTTTTAACAGGCACACTCATTATTTATTTGTTGTTAAATCAAATTGCATACATTTAATTTATTTCAAAATTACAATTAACCATGGCAATGTTGTCTAGGTTTATAAGCATTAAAACTATAGATAATTTGAAGGTGTCTAAGCAGTCACTTTTGTAAGACATTTGAATAAAGTTATGACTGAAAAATATTTATCATTGTCAAGGGTATTTTATTTAAAAAAACTTGATTTGTAGCTATAGTTATATGGTATTAATTTTGTTGGTAGCTTACTAATTGCTGAATATTAGTTTAAAATCGTATAAACAAGAGTTGATATAATAAATTAAATCGTTTATTTTTTATCCAAGAGTAGTTTATTGAATACATTTATTACAAACTATAAAATTATTTGAGGGGAGTTTACTAAAAACCAAATTTTATTTAAAAGATGTTTTGAACGAGTCTTTATTATAATTAACATAATGATGTGTTTATTGAAGGTATTGTTTTAAAATACCACGATGCCATCAGTTTATGTGACTTATGAAATACGTTGCATAGTCCAACCTAAATGTACTTGAAAACCAACTATTTATAAATATTTTTTGGGTTTCAAAAGCACTCGTGTACTGTTAGAAAGTATCTAAACAACTATTCTCACCGCTAAAAAAATGATGCCCATTTCTAAACAAAGCGAATAGATCTGCAATGGTTACCATCCTGCACATAGGGGAATATATAGGTAAAGCCCCGGCCGTTGGCCGAGGACGTACATTACTTTCGAGCTTTTAAATACAGGTACCGAAAACAGGTTAGCACTTCAAAGTGAGGCGTGTGTTATCATAAAGTACTAATTGCCCGGACGAGCTAATGCTCCTAAATGTCTCAGATTCACATAACACTCTGGAGATTATTTTATCTTACTATTTTATATCACGTAGATAGTCTGTTTAATACTTTTTAATACAAGCTTTACTGAATAACAAACTAAGCTGTTGCGTTGTATTTTTAGAGAATGGGCTGAGGGGAGATTCTCAGACATCCACGTATCTGAGGGCCATCGGTGTCTACATGGAAGAATTGACCCCCAACAGTTGGTAATGGCTGACTAGTGAAAGAACAGATTTTTAAGAAAGAATAATTAGCTTTTAAAATCTAAACAAAAAAATAGCACCATGCAAATTTGTTTTGAGATATTAAAAATGTGCTAAATTGGTGGGTTTTTCGTAAATAAAATGGCGGATTATCAGTTTTTTGTTTTATAAATGCTAAATGTTAAGTATTATATTGTTTTAAGGTTATTATTATTATTATTATTATTATTAAGGTTATATTGTTTTAAGGTTGAGGTTATGACACCTCGGCTCAGTTGGTAGAATTCCTACCTCTTAGTCTAAATATCTCGGATTCGAGTCCCGTCAGGACTATAGCTATTATTGTGAAAATGACTATGCAGATTAATAAGTAGTTTCTGTATGATTATTCATGGCTATCACTTACGTTAAAATTCTCATACAAAGTTATGTTTGTTTCAGATGGGTGGGACCACTATATGCTGTCTCCTCCACATCAGGTGTCTGCGGTGATATTACCTACGCCACTACCACCCCTAGTGCCACACGAACCTATAAAGGACCTTTTTTCGGCTCTATATTGATTCATCCATGGATTATATTATTATTTTACGTTACAATAATAAAATATTTTTGTAAAATATATTATTAATATTATAGATTGAAAGAGCATATAGTGAGCAGATTGCTTAGTAAACCTCTATAAGAGAATTCTAATAGGTGAAAACCCTTTTGAAATAGAACTAGTCTTAAAATAAACGAAATGTCCCAAACATTGTGTGAAATAAACAAGTGTATTTTAAATTGGGTAGTTAGAGCAACTGAGGGATCCGGTTAAATATTTGCTATGCATACTGTCCCATCCGAGTACAAGCTATAAATAAAATGGTAACTATGTTTTCAGGAATTATTTTGCTAACTTATATGAAAATTTGTTTGATTTAAAAAGTGCAAAGAATGATTTTTTTAAATTGACTTTGTTTGGAAGAATATAGTTTCAAATCCTTAATTTGTAGTTAGTTTTACTTATGTTTGAATTCAAATTTTGGTGTTTTAGTTCAAATGAAGACTGGAGATGCCAGTCTAAGCCAATGAGAAACCTTGGGCCCAGCCCCAAAGCCCACAGCACCCATTCAGCAGGTGGGAGCTCTGCCGCCTCCAGGAAGTGGAGGCATCATCTCACAATCTGGTGATGCCAAAGTTGTCGGCTCCCTCCAACCGCTTCCAAACCACGGGAAAGACTCTGTCCTAGCTCCAACATTCGCGGCCCCCATTCAACCAGCAGGAGCTTTGCTGCCTCCAGATAGTGGAGATGCCTTCCCACAAACCGGTGGTGAAGGGGCTAAGAATGTGGGAATCACAGCCCCCTTCAAGGTATGGATATGATGGTGGCGGGGCCGTCATCAGCACCACCGACGGGAATTAGTGGCCCGGTAAATCAGGTTAGTGGAGCATTGTCAAATGGTATCTCTTTTCGAATCATCAAGGAGAGAATAAAACAATTGAGGCGTTTCTTTTATGCTGGTAGAGAAGTTACCGCACATCTTAGTGCTCCAGCCAGCGATCGTGACGAATTAAGCTAGCTTAAATAGAAAATTACTGTTTTGCTCAATCATCTGCAGGACCATGGTGTCAGTGCCAATGATCGTGTCAGCTTACTTTTGAATAGCACGGACTTGACGTTGAATTCTTTATACGTCTCATTTAGGCAGGTGGATCAGTTAGACGCTCAAGCCGTGCTAGATAACGTAAGCCACATGTTGCAGAGTAATAATTTGTTCTTAAGTAAGGCCCACTGTATGTTAACCTCGGCCATTTTAAGGAGCCTCACGGGAGTGCACGTTATTGTGATAAAATCTTCCCGGCTACCAAATACAGGAAAAGAAATCAATGAATCATTACGATTCAAAATGACAACGATACACTTTGCCTTGCCTGTGCATTGTTTGTTGCCAAGACTGTGTGTGACTTTAAAAGAGAACCAGGATGCATGGACATGAACACCTATAAACAGATAAAGGAGGGCCGCAATATTAAAAAATAAAGCAGTAGATTTATGCCGTGATGCCCATGTGAATCTTTTGAAAGTTGGTGGTTGAATCCTTGAACTGAAGCAATTTCAAACATACCTATTCGAATACAAAATCACAGTGTTCAGGGAACGTCGTAGAGGCAGGTCTTATATGAGGGGGCCTACTCCTCCCGAACATTCCTTTAAGGGTTACCTTGATTTGTATTTTCACGACGATAAGCAAAGCCATTTTGACGTCATTACATCCTTGACAGCCGCATTTAAGTGCTTGGACTTTTGCCGCGAGTTCCGTGTGCCGTTCAGTAATAAGAAAGCGCACAAGTGTGAGTCCACGTGCAAAAAGTTCTACGCTAAGTTGGCTTGCAGTCGAGGTCAAACTGTGGTTTGTAAAGACTGTGGGCGTTGATTCACAAACTAAACTGGTCTTGATAACCATAAACGTCCCGGTTTTTGTAGAGGTCACATGTCGATCCGTGATGTCAAAAGGTTTGTGAGGTTTGTGGGCAATTTTTTAGATTGGAAGATTCAAATTATTCCACAGGTGCTATGAGATTTTTTGTAGAGTATGCGATACATATCGTCCTTTTGGTCATTTCTGCTATATGAAGCAAGCCCCATCCAAGCCATCACTGGAAAAGGGCAATTTCATGTTTGTGTTCTATGATTTTGAATGGAGTCAAGACACGCTTCTTCAAGGTGCGGTCAACACGTACTTGCATTTGCCTAGCCTCTGTGTCGTACAAACGTGTTGCAAGGACTGCTTTTATATCGATCCACTTTATTGACTCTCTGAACTTTCTCCCGATGTCATTGTCCAAGATGCCCAAGACATTCGGCTTGGACGAGTCTTTGGCCAAGGGATATTTCCCCCATTATTTCAATAAAAAAGAAAACGTGGGGTATAGGGGTCCCTTGGCCCCCCTCCCCCCAATCAGGCGTCTCAAATATGCTTCTGCATTATTAATCCTAAACCAAATCTATTCTATTAGTGGAAAGAAACGGAAGTAAAGGCAATACTGGGTTAATTAGTGGAAACAGTACCTCTTTTCTTAAACTTATTTTTCTTCGGTTCGTGATTAAATTGACTGCGTATATTGTACTTCTTTCTAGATATCTCCACTGGGTTGGTGGAAAACATGTTTCATATAGCTTGTAAGTTCTAAGGCTTTTTTTACGTGTCTCTGTTTTAAACTTTGTATAAAACCTCATTTTTCTCATAAAAAGCAATTAGAAAGTTTATTTCACTATCACTCACCTTTTTTGAAGGCGGACATAATCGAGCGAGACAATTAACTCACGCACGTCTCGCAGAAAATATCAAAATGATTTGGATATTTCGCAAGATCTTGCGGAAGTGGCGAGGATTGTGTTTAGACAGGGAAGCGTGGGTCTCGCGGAACAAATTGCGCAAGTCATCAGAAATATACTCGCAGAGCTGTTTATATTTGTGACAGTACTGGATGACAGCATCTCACGTTAGCCTACTTGCCAGTCTATCTGCACCTAATATAAAGCAATAGACTATCGAAGACGGAGGTATTGGGCGAACCTATGGTGATTTCTATTAAATGGTTTTCAACTCTCCCTCAACGCAAATGTTGATACCCTTATTCTAAATTCAACCTTCCTGATCCTTTAAACTTTATGTAATTAATACATACTAAGTGTATAGCATTAACGGGTAGTAAGACTTAGTGCTAACAAAAAGTTTGTGACCATGAATAAGTAACACACGAGTATTGAGAACGATCAAGGCATATGAGTCGGTCAGGATTCGAAAAATGGGACTTGGGCTGTTAATACGCTGCGTACGTTTAGAAGTTGAGCATTTTAACACGTTAACAAATTACGATAGAAGATAGATGACATCATAGGGGGATGTATACTCTAAGTTTACTCTTTATATTTGTCCCCAGAATTTTTTGACTGTTTCTATATCCTTTTTTTTAACTGTCCTCCTGAGTTAAGTTTTGAATGGGATATAATTAAATGTGACAAAGCTCAACATTCCCATACCATGTAATTTCTACAACTCTGACAAAAAAAAATCGAGCATAATTGTATGTACATCATTATAAGGGCTGCATATAATCATGGGTAGGGCCTCATACGGCTCATGGGATGAAAATTTGAAATACCTGTTCTAAACAGACTGTTCAAAGTGAGATAATGTATAAGTTGTGTACTTAAATAATGTTGTGTTTAGACAGTGCACGTTAAATACACCTGGTAATAAACAGACAATAGCAGCTGAACCAAAAAGCTATACGTTTGTCCATTCATAATTTCAACTTTGAAAATTTAGTGGCGATTGTGTTCACGTTTAAAATATTTAATCAACAAAAGTGAGAGGGTAAAAAAAAGCAATATGTAGAGTTATGAAAACTCATGGTGAACTGGTGGTCTAGGGGTAAGGTATCTGACTTCTGTGCTGGGGGTTCGGGGTTCAATCTTCTGTCCCGGAACAGTTTTATCTGATTGCGAAACCCTTCCTTCATCTCTGACAAGACGTGTATTAATCACAACTTGTGAATGTGGGGAATGCCAGGCCTCCACCGTGGTTCGGATCCCACGTTAAACTGTAGGTCCTCCATTTCATCTCACAATCACCCTACCATTACACATTATCGTAAGTGCGTTCAACCCGAACGGCTAGTAAAACGCGGTGCTAATAATAATAATAATAATAATAATAATAATAATAATAATATAAAAACACTCTGTTGCTTAAACAACACTTTTTTTTCACAGAATCTTAGTAACTATTCGGATAATACACATACAGTACATTAATATCATATTGGGGTATGGATGAGGAACGTAGAATAGAGGAAATGTAAGAATATTAGCGTGTAGGGAGAGGAGGGAAAACATCTAAGAACACCCTCCCTTCTTTTTTTTTCCAGTACGCCCAACTGGGTTTAGAGCCCTGACCTTAGCGTTACCGGGAAAAAAACAGACTAAATGAGATTTACGCTTTGACCACGTGCTAACTGGCACGGAATACATTTAAATAAATAAATGAAATTAATATTCCTCTATTCCTCCAGTGTTAGAGAAAAGTCTAATCAATGACTCACTTCAGAGGTCGAGCGGACTAAGGCGTCTCGCTATAGACCGGACTGCCGATGATAGAGAGATCGGGGTTGTAATCCGGTCGAGTGTACTTAGGATGGAGGGATTTACACTCTCCCTATACACAAGTGTGTGTACACTTTCTTTAGATTAAACTTTCTTCTTCTCAAACACATTAGAGTAATTAGTACATAAAAGTACATCGTGGACGGGTAGATAAGACGTGGTGCTAAACGTATCATAAAATAAAATAAACGTTTATTTAAAAATATACCTCTGCAATCGAGATATGAAATCCACAACTGGGTGAGCTCTTAATTTATATATATATATACTTAGCAACGCGTCTTACTTCCCATCCGGGCTAGGTACTAATTATGCTAATGGGTTATAAATAGGGACGGTTAAACATAGGGAAAGTGAACCCGCATTTGCGTGGAGGAACAGTAGAAAACCATTTAGGAAAAAAACCAGTTCACCCGATCGAGATTTGAAACTCAATCTTTCCGTCCTCGGCAGTCTAGCTCAACATTAAACTAACGCTTTAGCTAACTATGCCACCGAGGTGGGTGTTAGCTCTTAAGGCGGCCGTATTTGTCAGCGAGAAAGTATCAATTGCTGTCAGGCCACATGGCATAAAATACAATTGTCTGTATCGTTTTCAGGAACTATTTTTATATTCTACCTAAGTTTATACTCTTATTTCGGCCATCACCAACCCTTCCTTTGTCATGTCAATAAAAAAAAGAGGGGAAAGAGAACTAAGAAATTTCTTATCTAAACGTAAATAGGAAAGCTCAGTGATAGTTCTCTGATGTCTTTAAAATTTTCTGTTGTGTCTATAAAAAAAAATAACTGTATATGTCAAGAGGAAAGCTAAATCTAGATCCTCTTTTCAACGAGTCTAGTCTCATAGCTCAACAAGTATATTTAGATAAAAAGAACCCTGTTGGGATCTTTCAACTGTATTTTGGTACTAACCATATTTTGAAATAACACATCGTAGAATATAATATTGAGTTAGAGCTGAACGTCTAAGCCTGGATTCCCAAACGAGTGCAATTCTGCTTCAGCGCAAGTCAAGAAATGGCGCAACTTTGCACCCAACATATTCCCAAAGATGCGCCTTATTATTTGCTCCATTTCCGTATTCACTAAACAAGGCGCAAACTGGTGGCGAGATTTAGGTCACGTCACCATGAATGTCATAAATTGCGTTATTTTTGACCATTCCTTGTGGAGGATTTAATTTAAAAGTCAAGGCTACTCTATTTAAAATCTCTAATGAAAATGACAGCAAATGCAAAGATTTCTATACATTAAACAAGCGATAAAATAGAAGCAGCCTCTTTCTTGGTGCTTTACAAAAACAATATTAGTAAATTAATGAATATATATTTATATTATTAGTTTAATGCTTATGTTCCATTAATGGAAACCTTAAAATTTATTTTATAGCTACACTAACCGCCATATTTAGTTACGAGATGTCTTTGGACTTGGGAGGAATACAAACCTCTTTGGATATAGACAAAGATTACACAGTTCGTGATTTCTTTTTGTAATATTGCAAGAAATACCATTGTTTTGATTGAAAGTTAAAATTCAAAAAATAAAAAGTGATTGTTTTGTTACCATTATCTAAATTGAAACAAATATTGTGCTTGGAAGACGTATGTTATATTATTTATTTATTATTAATTGGAGTACAGTTAACTAATTATACTTCAAACCATTTCAATAATATGACGCCATTTAAATTTATTGAAGTGACAGTCATGATTTAATAGTTGCACCTACTTTTGAGTGGTGGCCAATAAAAGGCTCAATTTTGCCCTCAAATTGCTCTTGTTTCTTTTAATGAATAGGGATTTGGGCACATCTTTCAAACTTGTGCCGGTGCAACTATTTGTTCCAGTTAGAGAATCCAGGCCCTGAGCGGCAACTTCTCGCTTACCGAAGTAGACCCCCTTAACGTCCGTTCAACAATGTTATTGATCATAAAGCCTCAGCCGTGGTTTTTTCTTATTTATGTGACATGCTCCAAACTGTTGCTCGTTGAGATATTGCTCAGGGTAGTTGTAAAGATAACAAGGTGAAGAAGTGGGCTTTATCACGAAACAAATAAAAACATAAATAGCTATTGAGAAACCGATTAATACTGTCTGGTGTGTGTGTAGTTTTGTGGATAATGAATATATTTTTACTTTTTTTTTGTGCTCTTCTTTATTTTATTATTAATAGTTTCATGTTTTATTATAGTTAATAACAGTTTTAATACTCTTTGTTGGTCGCATGGTCTAAGAAAGGATTGTACACCTACAGGAGAGTCAAATATTATTTTTTATTGGACAAAAGATTTTTATTATTTTTTAAAATTCGTTAAAAAATTATAAATACACATAATAGACTGACATAAGTTTAAATACAGTGAGAATGTATTACACTAATAAGTAGCATAGTGTCTTAGTATGTTTTTAAGTTCGTTCAGAATATTTATATGGATGATGTGAGATGAGAGGAGATGATTCTCAAGAAAGAAGATACATGCTCATCAGTAAGTCGGTTTGTAAGATCACTTTTCATCTGTTTCATGGTAACCTGATGGTATAGGGTTAAGGTGTCAAACTTCTGTGCTGGGGGTCACGGGGTTCAAACCTCGGTCCAGCACAGATTTATCTGATTGCCAAACCTTTCCTCCGCCTTTGACAAAACGTGTATTAATCACAGCTTGTGAATGTGAGGGATTCCAGGCCTTCACCGTGGTTCGGATCCCACGTTAAACTGTAGGTCCTCAATTTTATCTGACAATCGCCCTACCATTACCCATTAGCGTAAGTGAGTATAACCCGAATGGGTAGTAAGACGCGGTGCTAGTAATAATAATAAGTTTGGGTGACCTGGCGGTCTAGGGGTAAGGTGTCCGACTTCTATGCTGGCGGCCGGGGTTCAATCCTCGGTCCCGGCAAAGATTTATCTGATTACCAAACCCTTCCTTCACTTCTGACAAGACATCTTGTGAATGTGAGGAATGCCAGGCCTCCACCATGGTTCGGATTCCACGTTAAACTGTAGGTCCTTCATTTCATCTCACAATCACCCTACCATTACACATTAGCGTAAGTGCGTACAACCAAAACGGGTAGTGAGACGCGGTGCTAATAATACTAATAATAGTAATAATAATAATAATAATAAGTTTCATGGTTGAACGCACTTGTTCGCATGAATGTGAGGAGGCAAAAAATGCCAATTATCTTTGGACATGCTTGACTAGTATTTAAATGTTTATTTGGGAATGGTTTTGTATTTAAAAAAATCAGTTTTGTTGTGTTTTAAAAGCCTGCTTTACAACACAACAAATTTTAGCTATCCATCCCTTGGGCCTGTGTTAACACATCGATGGACCGTATTTGGCCTTCGGGCCGTAGTTTACCAATACTTGGTCAAAGGCGTCAGTATTGCAGTAGACTAAACTGCCAATGAGGGTTCGAATCCGTGCCGGGTGTATTGGTGGTAGTTTTTCTTAAATGACCTCACACTCTCCCTATACACAAATGCGGGTACACTTTACCTAAATTAAACCTCCCTTAGCGTTAACATGTTAACGTAATTATTACATATACGTATAGTCCAAACTGGTTGTGGATGTGGTGCACCACAAAAAAATAACCATGTGAGTGCAAGTAGTGGAATTTACTTTTGAATAAATCGGATGAAAGATGATTATATTTTTTTGTAAAATATGTTGCTTTTTTATTATTGTATGTCGAAATTAGAATGCCCTCTATAAAAACTAGGCTAATGGTGCTGGACCCCCTAAAAAGTACTTGGTCACAATAATGGTGAGGACCCTTAATGTATGTATAAGAATAAAATTACATGTCTTTAAAGTAAAAATATTAGTATTATTAGAAATAGTTTAACAAAGAGAAAACTTGTTTTCCTAAAAAAATTGACATACACATAATGTATTTAATTTTAAGGATGTTGCTTGGATAGCTTTTACTTTGTTTTCCTTTTATGATAAATCTTCAATTCCTGAAATCTAGAGTTAGCGCTGTTTATATAACTGCCAAATGGTTGAGCTTATATCAATATGGAAAACAAAATTGGATTAAGACGACGATGCCCACTTAGAGATTGAGAAGCTATTTTGCGAAGCGGGTTGTATCTTAACTGGCCGCACCTAAGCAGTTTAAGCACCATCGTACGAAATATAAGGAATGTGAAGAAAATGAACAGTTGCCTATGCTAGGACTCTTGTTTATCTACCGATTAAAAACACCCTCTTCCTTTGACGAGCTTACAGTCACTATATACCTACTATTAGCAACTTGAAAACATTGACTTGCTTTTTAAAACTACCTTTTTATTGTTTCATATTTTAGGTAGAATTATGTTACCACGGACAGGCTTTTTTAATTTGCATGCCGGCAAGAAAACTCCTACTCCTTCGTGACTAGGCCAAATAGCTTAATTTATAGAAGATTGAAAATAAAGTTTACAAAAACAATTTCAAAATAAACAAAATAACTTTTTGACACTGTATGACTATTTTTAGAATTATTTAAGGGTTTATGGTTATTGTTCCAATATTATATTTTTAAAACTCGCATAATAAATCGTAAATGCATTAACATTTTCAATTATATCTTGACCCACCATGACGTCACATAAAAGTAACGTCATTTAAGGGATTTCTTAGAAGATAAATGAATAAGTCTTTAGCATCGAGAACAGAATTAACAGGCGTGTTGCTATTAATAATAACAAATAAATGTATTGTTAATACGAGAAGAAATGTATGACGATCTAAATCAAAATCCTTAAGAACATGTGTGTTCCAAAAAGGAATGATGATAATGGCGAGTGAAGGAGGTTACAAAATAGTTCGTTAAATATCAGGGAGTCGAACCGAAATATTTATCGATTCTAGTTCTTGCTAGTTTTAATATTCCGGTTCTGGTTAGAGGAAAATAAATGTTCTTGTTCTTTTAGGTTCATATTAAGGTTCCGATGATTATGGTTCAAGTTGTTATAATTTTTACCTAATAGTCATACTACCATTATAAAATTGGTAGTTGGAAATCTATATAAAACAAATTACAACAAAATAAGAGTTATTTATTTAAATCATACAAACTACATAGCTACATAGACAAGAAATCCTAATAAATGGGAAATTAGAGTATTTCAATATAAAATGTTATTATAAATAATAATTATAACAATTTTGAACCTTTAAGAGCTGATATGAACCTTTATGAAAATAAAAAGATATAACTATTTCAATTAATGCAATTCTGGTCCATAAGCAATTTATGTTCAGGGTTCCTTTCCGGTTATAGTTCCTTAAAAATTATTATTATTATTATTATCACTGCGTCTTACTACCCGTTCGGTGTGAACCCCAGACCCCAGCCCAGAGGTCTGACACCTTACCTCTTAGACCACCAGGTCAAACAAAAAAATAGCTATTAGTTTCTGTTATAGGTTCTCGTTCAGGGTTGACTCCTTGTTAAATACCCTGTAGTTATCACCAGACGTAGCTAAGGTAGTAAGCTCTCGAAAGTTAAGGTGGGCAAGACATGCAGCGTTAATGGCAGAAACTAGAACAACGTTCAAGATATTGACTGGCAAACCCAAAAGGAATAGCTCTTGGATAGGAAGTAATAAGGTGGATTGGATACAGCTAGTTCAAGATATGGACAGGGTGTAATAAGGTGGGCTGGTTAGAACTAGCTCAAGATATGGAAAGGGTGTAATAAGGTGGACTGGATATAACTATCTCAAGATATTGATAAGGTGTAATGAGGTGGACATGTTAGAACTAGCTCAAGATATGGATAGGGTGTAATAAGATGGACTGGATAGAACTAGCTCAAGATAGGGATAGGGTTTAATGAGATGGACTGGATATAACTATCTCAAGATATTGATAAGGTGTAATGAGGTGGACTGGATAGAGCTAGCTCAAGATAAAGATAAGGTGTAGTGAGGTGGACTGGATAGAACTAGCTCAAGATAGGGATATGGTGTAGTGAGGTGGACTGGATATAACTATCTCAAGATATTGACAAGGTGTAATGAGGTGGACTGGTTAGAACTAGCTCAAGATACGGATAGGGTGTAATAAGGTGGACTGGATAGAACTAGCTCAAGATATGGATATGGTGTAGTGAGGTGGACTGGATATAACTATTAAAAGATATTGATAAGGTGCAATGAGGTGGACTGGTTAGAACTAGCTTAAGATAAAGATATTGTGTACTGAGGTGGACTGAATATAACTAGCTCAAGATATGGATAGGGTGTAATAAGGTGGACTGGATACAGCTAGTTCAAGATATGGATAGGGTGTAATAAGGTGGACTGTATACAACTAGCTCAAGATATGGATAGTGTGTAATGAGGTGGACTGGATATAACTATCTCAATAAATGGATGATGGCATACTTTTTTAAGTCCGGCAATGAACTTTAGTGTTCCCAATTAAGTAGGTGTTAGTAATAGATTAAATAAACTATTCCAAACACAGGGCTATATCAACTCATAAATTGGGACGTGGTCCAGTTTGGGTTATTTTTGTAACCATCCCTTATTAATTTTCTATTACGTATTTTCGATTACAAACAAATATCATTTATTCTGTTCTGAGCTTAGTTTGGACTTATTGGAGTAGATTTTTTAAACTATGAAGATTATTGGGAATTTATTTAAAATAAACCCATTTACAATGTTCATATAGCTGGATTATCATTTGAAGCACCTTTTGGGAGACATTATTATTACATTCGTCTACAATGATCAAATACAGCTTTATTAATATTAAGGGTTTTAAGAATGATGCCATTTATTAAAAATTAGATCTACATACATATAACAGAACTTAGCGTATGATTATATGAACGTCAAATTGTCACTTGATTTACCTTCAGATATTATTCTATGACACTCTGACCATAAATACTATCACACAGGGTTTTAAAATGTATCGTTATGTAACTAAAATTGGTTAATTCGAGTGTTAATTAAATAACCCTTTTAGTCCATTGTAGAGTCAAATGCGTAGTAAAGTTACAAAAAAAATAATCAACATATCAGTTTTCATTGTTTTATCTCACTTCAATAATAATGAAATTACAAAATACACACATTTTACCGATAAAACCGACAATTTCTATATATACAAAAATAAAATATACATTGAAAACCAAATATTCATATATCTTTTCAATTTACCAATTGCCCAGCGTGGTCTACAGATCGCTAAAAAATAAATATCTAAACGAAATTAAACAAATACCAAATATCAAAAAACCTTTCGCATCTCTTTACAAAACAAACACCGGCCACCGACTTCATAAAAACACACAGAGAGATAAAAAAAAGCAATCAAAATGCGAGGAAAAGAAATAATATTTACGAATTAGAACCCACTCTAGAATAATTAAACAGTTTTCAGAGATTTGCTTAGAGACCTTTAAATTGAAATTACATTTATTTACATGCTGGTTTCTGTAATGTTGAAACGATAAAAACAAACCTATATAAGTATAGGGTAATAGAAAATAGTTTTGTATTCATTCTAGGAAACAACAAACTAATGTAAGGTTTAAGATTTTATCAATATTTAATCTAAGCACATCTGATTGACAATATTTCAGCTAAAGTCTAATTTATATAAGAAGGCCATTATTTGAAAAGTGTGAGCTCATGTCACCACAATGTGGAGATAAAAATTCTATAACTGTATTTATATTCTTGGCTCATTTAATTAACGATGTAAATATAAATTACACAGTAATCCATACAAATGTAATATTTTAAGGTTTTGACATTTTTTTTAGATTGACTTCATAATTAATTAACCAAATAAGACATATTTCTAGAAAGAAAAGATTTAGTAACTTTCAATCAAGGTTGGTTGTCGAACGTGTGTTTACCTAGGCATAACCAACTTCCCACCATAAACATATATAAGATTCCGCCATAGTAGGAAACGTGGTCCCAAATGGTTCACGGATCTTAAATGACCTTGACACCTCAATCATGATCAAGAAAGTTCTGGTAAAGAAAGCAACCCCCCCCCCCTTCCCATTCCCCAGACAAAAAGAAGTGGAGAAAGACAGCAATCGAGGTTCCGTTTCGGGTCAAGGGGTCCACACCCACCGCGGGTCGTAATTGGAAAACTCCATTTGAGAACCGTTCCATTCGGTTCTCTCGCAACGGTTTGGGCGGATCACAAACTCTTGGAATCAACTTCTTCCTCGACCGTAATTGAAGAATTGAAGAGGGAGGTGGGGTAAAGGGGGTGATGGGGAGGAGAATAAGATGAAATGCGTCAAGGTGTTAATAGACAGAAAGAAACCGCTAGATGAGGGTCTTCGAACCTTTCGACTAGTCGTTACAGTCCACTCTTCATAGTAAGGGCCTTATCTGACATTTAAGAGCTAGATATACTCTCAAGTATTCATACATCAAGTCATGGGATCCACAGACGTAAATTTTTATATGTGATGGGACGCAGGGAAATGGACCTTTTCTTCCATAAACAAAATGTTCAGGAGAACCAATTTAAGTTGGTTGCGTCAAAATATCGTGTTTTTAGAAACGTTTCTTAGCAACTTTATATTTCATATTTTACAGGTTAGATAACATGCTGAAATAGTTGAGTTATATTTTGTAGTGAGTTAGTTCAATAAATACAAATTTAATCAAATTTTTCTCAAAACCGGATTATTATATTTTTAGGATTTTAAAAGTAATGGCTCACTCATTTTCTTAGATAAAGAAAATCTAAAGACACCATTGAATTCAGCATGTTATCCTTTAAAAGAATCAATTAATAACTCCGTTTTGGTCTTGGGGAAGATAAGGTCAGTGGTGTAGTCGTAAATTTAACAGTGCTGGAACGCAAGTTCATAGCCACCCCAAAGTTGAATGGGGAAGGGGGGGGTTCATGGACCCCCAACCCACATAGGCAAAAGAATTTCGCAAACATAATGTCTCTAGAAGCTAATTGGAGCATTTTTTTTAATGGTTATTAAGGCAAAAACTTACTTAGCGCACTTCCTAGAAGATTACAAAAATTCGCATAGAGCATAGTAAGTTTTAACACTATATTGATTAATAGTATGAAAAAAAGTTGTCATAATAATGATATAAAATCAATTAGTTATCTTAGAATTGGATAGTATTAAACTTTACTATAGAAAAAATGAATTATTTTTCCATAAATAACAGTGCTGGAACGGCGTTCCCCCGCGTTACCGCTCCACTACACCCCTGGATAAGGTCCCTTTCCACGTGTCCCATCACACACACATATACATATATATATATATATATATATATATATATATATAAAGAGAGAGAAATTTAACGTGAACTTTTTGAAACTTAATATTATAACATCACACGACTTATAAATTAGCTTAAATCCAGAACAGATACAACATCCAGCCTTAGGGCGTTAATTCATCACTTTTAATGGGGAAACTCATATTTCACCAATAATAGAATTTTCGCCCATGCCATAAATTGAAACCGCGACCCTCATCTCAGCAGGCAGACAAGCTACAAGCCTAGCTAAGGTGTCAGATTACCTTTAAAATAACACTTTTAAAATGTTTACAACTACAACCGCAACTGTGTATACACACACATATATATATATATATATGTATATATATATTTGTATTTAAAAAAAAATACCCTTTCTATTAGAGATTAAAACATAATATGGCTGCCAACACCCGAATAAGGAATTTTAGTAAGTATATTTTTTTTAAATATAAACTTTTATTAATATGTTTTCCACGACGTGTTACGTATTCGTTCAACCTATCATATTTATTTGCGCTAATGCAGTAGAGATAAGGAATATAGAAGCAAGGCCACATCTGGGGGGGTGGCAGGTGCAAATGGGGCGATTGCCCTGGGCTTCAAATTCTAAGGGGCCATATTTCCCCCAAAAATTATTAAATAATCTAGAGTTATGATTATAAATTTCGTATCAAATAGTGTAAAGATAATTAACATCAATAAGTAATCGATTGGTGATAGAATTCCATTCCTTTCCCCTGAAAACCCTAACTTTATGTAATTTAAGATTTACGTTATTCGAGTAATGTGGTGCAGTGCTGTAGAATACGCCACCAATGTCGGTCTACAGAAAACTGACAGTCTAATGGTGTAGAGAGAATTCAATTGGATTGGTTGTTTGCATTTAATAAAGTACAGTCATTTAATGGGTTCATCAATATTCCATAAAACATGAGAAATTATTAAGTATCATAACTACCAAGTACTACATATCAATATATTATAACGGTTTAATGCTAAAACTGAAAAACTGCTGTACAAAGGAAGGGGCCCTAAGATTTGTTTGCTCCTGGCCTCATATCTTCTTAAAACGACCATGTGTAGAAATGAGGAAAAGTTCCCACATTCACGTGAATAGCAAAGGGTGAATAAAACATGTAAAAAAACACATCATTCATACACCCAGCTAGAATTCAAGCACTGGCCTTCCCTTCACCGGAAAACAGAACTAAATGATCCTTGTGGACCACGATACTGGTCAAGAAATATTTGTATTTATGGAAAACATACAAATTCTCTCTAAATAGGCCTTTTTTTCCCCTGTTTATTTCTACTCGTTAAGGTGGCTGCCTCGATCAGCGAGAAAGTATCAATCGTTGTCAGGCCACACATGGCTTAAATAATAATGGTCTGTATCGTTTTCTTGAACTACTTGTGTATTTTGTCTAGACTTATACTACCTTTAATCCTTCACCTACAACCAGCATTTGTCGTGTCAATCAATAAGAGAGGAAAGAGAACTATGAATCTTATCTCAAGGTAAAGAGGAAAGATCACTGCTAGTTCTAAATATCTTAAAATATTCTGTTGTGAAAATATTTAAAAAATTACTGTATTTGTTAGAGGAAGGTTAAATCTTGAGTTCTTTTATATCAATCATAGTCTCACGGCTCAACAAATATGATTACAAAGTAGCTGAAAATTAGGTACCATAATGTCCGATTTTCACATTTTTTTAATTAATAAAGCTTAATGGTTATTAGGAAGAAAAAAAAGATTGTTGGAATCTTTTGACTTTATTATGGCTTGAACCGTATTTTGAAATAAAGCATTGTAGAATTAAATATCGCATTAGAATTGAACGTCTGCGCGTAGATTTCTTTCTTGACGAGGTGGCCCCCTTAAGGTGAGATGGAAGAGAAAGTGAGTCAATAACAGTATTTTTGAAGTTTTTATAGTAAAAAAAAACCTGTTTTGGACTAAATAAATAAGGCTTTACTTTTGACGATACAGTTAGTTTAGTTTTAAACACAGAGTAATTTCTACAACTCATTAATAATTGTCATGAGCAGGGCCAGGAATTTAATGACTTTTATGACGTTGCCTACTTGGAGATTTCGAAGCTATTTTGCTAAGCGGGTTGCAAATTAATTTGACGCCCAAGCACTCTCAAGCGCTATCACACTTAGGTACCAATGTAAGAAATATAAAGAGAGGGAAGGAAATGATAAGTTAACCCTGAGAGGGCTCTTGTTTATGTGCTGATAACCATTTCCCTCTTTCTCTGACGAGTTTACACAGTTACGTTAATATTCGCTCCTTTAAAACATTTGACTTTCTTCTTAATTTTACCTTTTACTTGCTTCCTGTTCTATATAAACATGTGCTACTAAAAATTTATGTAATTTAATTCCTGGCAGGACATTTTCGTGACCAAGACAAATATCCTGAGTTGTAGAGGATTTATAAAAACTACGTTTATAAAAAAAACAATTCAAGATAAACATAATAATTTTGTGACTGTGTAGTATTATTTTTTAAATTACTTAAGAATTTAAGGTTTTTGTTTGAAAGTTATGTCATTAAAACTTGCTGGGTAAAACATAAATTCATTAACATGGGAAATCCTATATTGACCTGCCATGACGTCATAGATAGGCAACGTCCTTAAAAATTATCATACAGGCTCCTAAAAAAATCTCAACATTCTTAAATTCTACTTCAAATTTTAAAAAAATACTTAAAAATTAACAAATACTGGTAGTAAATGAACATGACTTAATCAATTAAGAATGGAAACTAAAAAATACACATGCAATGAAAATCCACCAACAACTAAACTCTTAAATTATGCCAAATATAATATTGCTTTATAAATATCTCCTTTAGAAGAGCTACCCCCTACCAAAGCAATCCTCTTCAGCCTAGTTGCAATCTCACCCGGAATGTGTATTTAATACCAAACAGTCAAAGAGGATACAACACTATTTTATCATACAAACAACTATGTGTTTAAAAAATATATTTGACGTATTTAGCCTATGTATTTATAAAATACCGGTAGTATTCAAAAATATACTTACACAACATAAATGCCTTAAAATGACAAAAACAATTCTTAAATATGAATTTAAAAAATCACACAAACCAAGAAAAGATTAAATAAAATTCCAAAATGACTACAAATGACCTATAAAATATTCATTCCAACAACCAGAGGATCATTACTTGGTTTGGGTACTTCTCAGCTCCACGGCTGACATTTTTTTTAAATATTGATGTCGTTATTAAATAATTTTGGTGACCTGGCAGTCTAGGGGTAAGGTATCAGACTTCTGTGCTGGCGGCCGGGGTTCAATCCCCGGTCCCGGCACAGATTTATCTGATTACCAAACCCTCCCTTCACCTCTGACAAGACATCTTGTGAATGTGGGGAATGCCAGGCCTCCACCGTGGTTCGGATTCCACGTTAAACTGTAGGTCCTCCATTTCATCTCACAATCACCCTACCATTACACATTAGCGTAAGTGCGTATAACCCAAACGGGTAGTAAGACGCGGTGCTAATAATAATTAAATAATTTTGTTTGTACCCACTTAGGTGGCTGCATTGTCTAAGGCACTACTTTCGCAATAGTCTAGATTGCCGAAGAAGGGGAGAGTGGGGTTCGATCCTCGTTGGGCATATTGAAGATAGTTTATTTCATAAATAGTTTTCCACTCTCCTGCCGCTAATAAAACGTCTACACTTCCTCTAAATTCAACCTTCCTGATCCTTAACACATTGGTGTAATTGAAAGAAAGAAAGACGTATAATCTGGTGCTCAATTTATCTTTATTTTGTGAAGAAATTCTTTAAATAATCTATGATACCACAAATTCTTACAAGAAGTTTAATTTTCGCCCAGCTTACAAGAAATCGGGGCTGGTTGGCAGTTTTTAAATATATACACAATTGGGTCTGTTCGTATTAGGCTTTGAAGTTAGCTATTAAATATCTAAAAGATTGTTCTTTGAACACGGTTTCATGTTTTACTAGATGTTGTATGTTCCACGTTACTTATATTTGTAGTTTTATATGGAAGCCTGGAGGTCTAGGGGTAAGGTGTCGGACTTCTGTGCTGGGGTCCGGAGTTCAATCCTCGGTCCCGGCACAAATTTATCTGATTGCCAAACCCTTCCTTCACCTCTGGAAAGACGTGTATTAATCACAACTTGTGAATGTGGGGAATGCTAGGCCTCCGCCGTGGTTCGGATCCCACGTTAAACTGTAGGTCCTCCAATTCATCTCACAATCACCTTACCATTACACATTAGCGTAAGTGCGTAAAACTCGAACGGGTAGTAAGACACGGTGCTAATAATAATAATGTAATTTCATGACAAACATATTTTATTTTAAAACTTGAAAACCAAAGGTGGTTAATATTGATTCTTGATACATCTTGTGTTCTAGTGCTCCAAACCAAGATAGGCGCTATTTTTCACGTGTAGTTTGTCCATTTTTAAACGTATTATAAGCAGTGAAGTAAAATATATCCATAGTAGTGGCAGAACCTTATTTTGGTTCTGAATACAAATGAAGTTTGATACAAGCTTTGTGACAAAGCCATCAAGACTATAATTGTCACAAAGTTTGAAATAAATACCCACGGAAAATCATCAAAATGTGATTACCTCATGACTTTATACATAGTTCGTAACAAAACCAACAAAAAGAAACTGCTACGAAGCTTTATAAGACTTGTGAAATTACAGTCAAAATGTTATTTGTGTCAAAAAGTGATACTGTAAAAGTTTTGTGCAACACCTGTCACGAATCTTAAATAAGACTGACAAAATCATCGAAACTGTCATTAAACTTAAACTAAGAGCTGTGACAAAACCATTAAAACGTTTCTACCGTGATATGCTGCTGATAAAATATCCATGGCAGCAAAACGAATATATTCATTACTGTCCTTTGGGTAGGCTCTTCTTGAGCTTGGTTGATTTATAAAATTACTCTAGCGATTTATCTATTCTTTAATTAAATAATATTTTGTGTTATGTTTTTAATTGCTTTATTGTGTCTATATATCAAGATGGTTATATCCAGTCCAACTCATTAATCCTATCCTTCTCATGAGATAGTTCTATTCAGTCCACATCATTACACCCTATACCTATCGTGAGCTAAATATATCCAGTCAACCTCACTACACCCTATTCCTATCTTGAGCTAGACCTACCCAGTCCATTTCATTACACTCTATCCCTGTCTTGAGTTAGTTCTATTCAGTCCACCTTGTTAAGCCCTGTACCTATATTGAGCTAGCTCTATCCAGTCCACCTCATTATACCCCATCCCTATCTTTAGCTAGTTCTATTCAGTCCAACTCATTATACCCTATCCCTATCTTGAGATAGTTAAATTCACTCCACTTCATTTAACCTTATCCCTATCTCAAGCTTGTACTATCCATTCCACCTCATCACACCATATCTCTTTCAGGTCCATTCTAATGTTATTCTCCTACCTGAAACTAGGTTTTTCCACTGTCTTGTCCCATTGGTTTTAATAGTCAATTACAAATAGATAGACACTAAAATTATTCCTGGGGGTAAAAGTTGTATGTCCAGAGGTAAATTGACTTTACTAGGATAAGCTGATCCTTATTCATCTCTGTTAAAGTTTTAGATTTACAAATAGCATTTACAATTGCTTAAATTAATCAATTTATATCATTAAAAAGATTTGACTAAACAAATACGAGTTAATTTAGTTGATAAGCTAAATACTAGACAGAGGAAAAAGTTAGTAAATATAGTACTGTGATAATTTAAGAGCCATGCCATGTTCATTTCTTAAATTTGTTATGATAACAAGTTGTAGGTCTGGTCTAAATATTTTTGTCCGGACCTAGTCCTAGAAATATGTTATTTCATAATTTATCCATAGAGGGTCAGAACGTAACTTATTTTTGTCTAAAATTCATCTAGATTTATTCTAATCTCTATTTAAAGTGAAGGCTGACAATGACTTTGATATTTGTTCCAAGAAGAAGGAAAAAATATAATTTCTAAAAAAAAAAAAACTAAGCTACAGTCCAATTTTCATAGAAGCTAGAAAAGTTAAGATATACTTTAACGTATTTATGTCAGGTACTGTGATTTGTTGCATTCAATACCCATAAAATAATACTAAAATTTATGGCAAATTGTTTTTGACCACAAAAAAAGGGGGAGGGTTGGTTTTTATGTATTTTCTATGAGAATTGGACTGTATTCAACCTTAAGAGGGGCTTTACCACTTAAGGCAGGCTTGCCCAAAGTAGGCGTAGGAGAGTAATTTCTTAGAACGGGACATTCCCTAAAATTCCAGTTTTTTTCCCCCTTCACCCGACTATCCTTGATACTAAATGAAGGATTGGATATTATATTCGATTATCATTCCTACCGAATTATTTTGCGAGCGAATAATTACTTTATAATAAATCAGAATAATAGTCTAAATAGGTTTATTAATAAAACTTTATACGCTTAGATGGTTACATGGTCAAAGGCGTCATTCAAAACCAGACTGTACCATCGACAGGGATATTGGGGTTCAAACTGCGGTTGGATGTAATGAAGGTCATTTTCCCTAAATTACTATCCACTCTCCTAATACGGAAAATCAGGTACACTTCTTCTAAATTCAATCTTTCTCATCTCTATCATATTACCGTAATTAGTATACTTATACTCAGCACCACGTCTTAATACCCGTTCGCCATTATACGCTTATGTACTATTTACACTAATGGGCTAGGAAGTGGGAAGGTTTAATCTAGAGGAAGTGAACTCGCATTTGCGTGGAGGTAGAGTGTAAAACCATTTAGGAAAAAACCACCCCCAGTTCACCCGAGTGAGATTCGAACCTCCATCTCCCCGTCATTGGCAGTCTAGCCCAACATGAAACAAGCGCGTTAGCTAACTACGCCACCGAGGCGGGTCGTAATTAGTACATATGTGGTGTGATCGATATAATTTGAGAACTGCTTCAGTAGCCGCTTGGTCTAAAGTGTCACACTCGCAATATATTAGAGTGCTGATGAGAGGGAGATTGGGTTTCGAATCCGGGTCGAGTGTACTGTAGGGTAGTTTTCCACTCTCCCTCCATGCAAATGCGTATATACTTCCTCTTAAATTCAATCTTCCTCATTCCAAACTATTAGTGTGATTAGAATACATGTGTATTAGCTCAAACGGCTATTTTGAGACGGTGTTAATAATAATATTAATGAAGAAATACTTACATATAGTCCTTTTTACTTCTCAAAATAAGAAATTCGCTGTAAATTCGCTCTTTATCTCATCAAGTCTTAGAATAGGCTTTCATTAAATAATTTAATGAAAGAGGAATTTAAGAAATATATATATCCCTATTTCATTTAGCCAGGATTCGAACCCCTATCTCCCCGTCATCGGCTATCCAGCCTAACACGAGTGTGACGTATCATGCGAACCAAGTTACCAACGATGCGGGTAAAGATAAATTTCGAGAAATTGGGTACGCACTCTAAAAAAAAAAAGATTCGCCGGCCCTAATTTAAGGTATTAGGTATTGTTGGAAGTGGTTCGACGGTGTTAATACTGGATAATAGTGACTTAGGAGCTTTCTTAACCAACATTAAAGGATAAGAAGGCCCAAAATTTAAGTGAAAACCACTTCTGTTCGCCTGAAGGGAGGTATAATAAATCATTAATTAGGATGAGAAAACCCAACCCCTAAAGCATCAGGTCTTAATCAACCCTCGTCTCCAGGGTCATATAATTTGAGTGCCTATAAATCCAGCAACACTAAACTTAACATTCAAACTAGGGATGTAAGACTCGATTATTCGATACTTCTATGCCCCCGATTATTGCTGGTATCGAAATAATCGAGAATCGATTTAATATTAAGATCCTCGATTCTTCGATTCTTAGCTCTAAATGAAATTACCGGTAAATAAGCAAAATGGCATGATTTAGAATGTGTAGTAATCGATTATGTATTAGTTTATGTTCTATAAATAATTTTTCAATTAAATACTCTATTTATTGAATTAAAAAGATTTGTGTTTTCAAATATACTTATCGTTTATCATACTTTTTTAAAACTATCTATAAATGTTTGTTTTCTAAAAATTAGTTTTTATAAATGTTTGAAGTGAATGGAATGGGTCAGTTTTATGTCAATCTTAATACGCCTCAAGTGTGGTGATATACTAAATACAAGACAACTACCTAGACCAGAAAGGAATGGACCAGTTTCATAGTCAGACTTAGTAGGTCTCAAGTGTGGTGCTATACTAAATACAATACACCTACCTAGACCAGAAAGGAATGGGCCAGTTTCATAGTCAGACTTAGTACGTCTCAAGTGTGGTGCTATACTAAATACAGGACAAATACCTAGACCCGAAAGGAATGGACCAGTTTCATAGTCAGACTTAGTACGTCTCCAGTGTGGTGCTATACTAAATACAAGACAACTACCTAGACCATAAAGGAATGGGCCAGTTTCATAGTCAGACTTAGTACGTCTCAAGTGTGGTGCTATACTAAATACAATACAACTACCTAGACCAGAATGGAATGAGCCAGTTTCATAGTCAGACTTAGTACACCTCAAGTGTGGTGCTATACTAAATACAATACAACTACCTAGACCAGAATGGAATGAGCCAATTTCATAGTCAGACTTAGTACGTCTCAAATGTGGTGCTATACTAGATACAAGACAACTACCTAGACCAGAATGGAATGGGCCTGTTTCATAGTCAGACTTAGTACACCTCAAGTGTGGTGCTATACTAGATACAAGATAACTACCTAGACCAGAATGGAATGGGCCAGTTTCATAGTCAAGACTTAGTACATCTCAAATGTGGTTCTATACTAAATACAATACAACTACCTAGACCAGAATGGAATGAGCCAGTTTCATAGTCAGACTTAGTACGTCTCAAGTGTGGTGCTATACTAAATACAAGACAACTACCTAGACCAGAATGGAATGGGCCAGTTTCATAGTCAGACTTAGTACGTCTCAAG
>CABFOW010000213.1:0-22201 GCA_902141385.1 Timema californicum | reverse complement strand
GGAGTGCTACTTACTATTTCATGCAGAACCTGAAGTATTATCTTCATCAGTCTCCTAAGCTAAAAATACAGCAGCAAGTATGTTAAAACCATTGAGTAAGATGTAGCAAGCACGATGAACTCTTAATGTTAGCCTCACAGACGCCGACAAACGATTCCCGGAGATCATCATACTGTTATCACTTAAAGCGATGTTTACAAGAAACCTTTGGAATGGAACGGAGGGCGGTAATGTCAATTCCCCAACTTTAACTAGGATAGCATGAGCCTGTGATTCGTAAACACGAGAGAGATAAACCTTCTCTCCGAGTAATGTTCCTCGGCGAAGATTAATCCTACTCTTACTCCTTCGTTAGATTGAGTTACAAAACGAAATAAATAACAAGCTTACCATAAGTAGGTAAAAGCATTCTCGTCTGGTTTGACATCCCTTGGTTTATACTCTTTGTAAAAACCACCACCAGATTGAAGGTCGTTCGGCCATCAAAATTTTACTGAAAATTCTTAAATAAGTTTATAATTATAAGGTATAAATAGAGATTCAACGATTTCAAATTATTACAGTTTAAGAGTTATAAGGGGTCAGACTTGCTATTTTATGCCTTTGTCGTACAATTGTTAAGGTAAAGTAATAAATATGTGGGTCTGAAATTTAGTATAACTAGACATTCCCTTGGAGGTGTCGACAAAAAAATATTTATGATATAATTTTATTTATTAAAATCTGAAATATTTCATACACAAAAATATTTATAACATTAATATTATTACTGATATTAATTTTATTAATATAAATATCTAATCATTATGAATATTAATATATAATATTAATAAGATTATAAATATTTCATTCTGTACACTTCATATGAATGTATATTTATAATAAATTTCAGGCCCATACATTAATTATTCTGCCTTAACAGTGGTACGACAAAGACATAAGATAGCAAGTTAGGCCCCTCATAACTTGTGAATTGTAATTATTTTAAATAATTTAATCTCTATTTATAGCTTATTTATTTTACACTTGTTAAAAGAAATTATTCAATTTTTATTGTTAAATGACCTAAACAACGTTGCTACTTGGAAATTTCAATCTATTTAGCGAAGTGGGTTGCATCTTATCTTGACTAAATAGAAAGAGAGAGAGAGAAGAAAATGAGAAGTTTATTTTGTGAGACCTCTAGTTTATCTGTTGATAGCACTTACCCTCTTCCTTTGACTAGTTTACACACTCACTATACTATCCGCACCTTGGAAACATTGACTTGCTTTAAAGTTACATTTGTCTTGTTTCATATTCTAGATAGACATATGCTTTCAAGGACTCTTATAATCTAAGTCCTGGCAGGAAGATTCTTACAGGACATTTTCATGACCAAGCCATATACTCTAAGTTGTGGATAGTTTATATAAAAAAAACCTTTACTAAAGAATTATTTCAAGATAAAATAATAATTGTGTAACACTGTAGGACTATTTTTAGAATTATTTAAGAACTTTTTTTTTCAACGCTGTATCTTTAAAACTCGCTGAGTGTTGAATAAAAACGTAAATTAATTAATATGATCTACCGTGTGACGTCACAGGTAAGTAAAGTACTTAAAGCGCAAGCCTTATTCTTAAGAGTAAATGTTTTTCGAACCTTTTCACCTGCTTACCGATAAATGCGTGCACATATGTAGCGCTTATTTATCACCTTAACTACTTCTGACAGCTGAATGCGTATGGTACTATTAATTCTCAATATTTAGCACATTCATAACTCGTTTATTACAAATAGAAAAGTTACCCTAAAATTATGGTTTCTTAGCACATCATCTTACTAACTTTTCAGGTTATAGGCTGGAAACAGAAGGAGGGAAAAAGCAATATATATGTAGATTTTTTTTTTTGCTTTGCTCTTTACCAGCAATCAAGTCTATTCGAATTTTAAGATCATAAATGGGGTAAGTATCTTTAAGGTAGAATTAAAAGGAAATTTATAATTAAATGCATATAAGTACAGTGGATAAACCATTTAGGAATATACACTTGCTACACACGATTAGGATTCGATCCCATTACACTATTTGACCACTGAGGCTAGTGTTTATTTACTTTAATTATTGTAGAGAGCGTCGAATTTTAGGTACGCTTTTGATGCAATTTAAATATTACAATCGTTTTTTGTTAACAAAAAAAAATAGTTTACTAAGAAATTAGCGCTTGGAAATATAGTAGTAATATTGTCGGTAAAATTGATTGGGGTCATTATATTTATTCGTTCTAGCCGAATTCAGTAGGAGGACTATTTGAAGATGGGACGGAAACATTAGAATTGAAATGATAGAGAGAGGGTGTAATGAGGGAGACTGGATAAAACTGGCTCAAGATAGAGATAGGGTGTAATGAGGCAGACTGGATAAAACTGGCTCAAGATAGATGATAGGGTGTAATGAGGGAGATTGGATAAAACTGGCTGCTCAAGATAGAGATAGGGTGTAATGAGGGAGATTGGATAAAACTAGCTTAAGATAGGGATAGCGTGTAATGAGGTGGACTGGACATAACTAGCTCAAGATAGAGATAGGGTGTAATGAGGGAGACTGGATAAAACTATCTCAAGATATGGATATTGTGTAATGAGGTAGAATAGATATAATAGCTAGCTTAAGATAGGGATAGTGTTTAATGAGGTAGAATGGATATAACTAGCTTAAGATAGGGATAGATCCCATTGTAAGTGCGTCAGTAAACTTTCGAGTTGCTTATGATGTAGAGTAAATTAGTAGCCTGTTTACAAAAAAAAAATGTTCACAATGTTTATATTGTTGCAAAATGTTCAGTGTGTTTCTCTTAAATCACAGAGTAGTTCAACAAACTAAAAAAAAAGCTTAGTTATGAGAGATGCGTAGCTTTCCACCCTGCCTCCCTGCCCCCCCCCAACCTTCCCCCAGACATTTAATTTTCTCTTTCCCACCCCCAACCCTGAAGAGTCCCCCACTGTACATAGTTGGCCGGCCGCTAGATGAAAACGGTCGCGCGCTTCAGTTCGTGTGCTATCTCTTCTCTAAGCTTTTCTCATTTTCTGTTAATCTCCCCTTCATCTAAACTAGGACCCCACATCATTTAGCTCCACCCATTTTTACCAAAAGGACTGAAATGATGCCCCAATTAAGAGTCAGGTCATCCCAAAAGAAAGATACACCTTAGTAGTCAGACAAAACTATATATTTTACTGATGACAAATTTGAAAAATTTATACGAGAAAAATATATAAGCAAATTTAATATTACATTTTATTAGGATTACTTAAATTTAACATATTTGCTTGAGGTGGAATAGAAGAGAACCTGAATTAAGGATCATAATTGTATAGCTTTTATAAACAAAATATATTTCTGGTCAAATAGATATGCTAAGTCTAGATATCTAAACTTAATAATATCAATTGTCGTAGAATATTGGTCACAAACATTGAGCCATTTGATCAGAAATAATTTAAAAGAAAAGAAAAATTCATAGTAAAATTACGCAACATTTAAGAAAAGTATTCAAAACATGTTAAGATGATTGCTAAAAAAAAAACTAAAGAAATAATTTTTTTTACTGGAAACCACGGAAATCGTCGGTTACAAATAATCCATAATAATTGTATAAGTGGCAGCACTAAGCCAACTACAAAGTCGAAGGTGGCTGTCTTATCTGATAGCTCGAGATATTATTATTATTATCACCGCGTCTTACTACCCGTTCGGGTTATATGCACTTACGCTAATGTTGTAATGGTAGGGTGATTGTGAGATGAAATGGAGGACCTACAGTTTAACGTGGGATCAGAACCACGGTGGAGGCCTGGAATTCCACACATTCACAAGTTGTGATTAATACATGTCTTGTCAGAAGTGAAGAAAGGGTTTGGTAATCAGATAAATCTATGCCGGGACCGAGGAATGAACCCCGGACTCCCAGCACGTGATCTTAATAAAATCACACTTTTGTATCCAATGATTTCCGTACGTCCATCATAGACTCTGCCTTAAAATATAAGTGAAGAATAACCCTAGACACGGGACGATTCCTGGATAACTCAGTGGTTAGAGCCTTAGCGTGCTAAACCAAAGGTCCCGGGTTCGATTCCCGTGTCCAGGTGTCAATTGTATAATATATCTAGATGTAGTAATCCCCAATAAAAGCATAAATAATAGCTTTGGCTATTTGGTTCTTCAATAATAATAATAATAATATCCTAAATGAAACCATCCAATGATACGATTCTATGATATTTCTTCGTCTATTACGAGTTTCCAATCTTCCCTTTCGTAGGAAAAAAAACACACCCATCGGCAGATGTCTACTGATGATATTGATCATTTTTATTACGCCATGGACGAATGACTTGGACGGAAATGGTTGAGCCACGGCTGGTTTGAGCACACGTGCCACTGAAGAGATCGAAAGGGCTGAAGGGAAAACGAGGCAATGTTATCAGGAAACATCCCTTAAAGTGGTATTACACTAGGGGAAACTTTTTACATCATATACATATAAATGTTATCACAAAATCCTACATGGTTCTACCTTGAACCATTGATTTTCTAACTTTTTTCTACTCAAGACACTGAGAAAAACGCTAAGATTGTTAGGGCACATCCTCAAGGTTTTTTTATAAAGAGTATTTAATTTTTTTTAAACTGGCATAAAAGATTGTGTTTAGAATTAAAATCGCTAAAATTCTATCCATTATGTTAATATTCCAGTTATTGTGATAAGATAAAATTAAAACATACCTAGGTCATTTATAAGACCTGTTCTACGATGTAAGCTATTCCATATGTCTCATAAAAGTGTCCTATCTTTACCTACATAAAATTCACTTCAATGATTTTTTTTCCCCCTATAAAATTTGTTTTCAATTCTTTTTGAACCTCCCCAAAAACCCCCTTGGCACACCAGTTGGAAAACGCTGCAATTTAGAACCAACTCTTCAAAAGGACACTGTTAGAAAGATATACTTAAATTAATTGTTCTCTGATTAAAAAAAAGAATAGAATACGGTGTTATTTGTCCCTAAAACACTCTTCGTACCCGTTTTGAACCAAATGAGAAATAAGTCATTTATAAACTACATTTATTGTCCTTGAGGTACAGCCAGATGAAGTTTGAAACAATTCTGTTAAACCGTTTTCATTTTAGTATCAAGTACAGTCAGATCGAAATATAAAACCCACTTTAAGTTTGGATTAAAATATATAGTAGTGAATATTGATAAAATATTACTACTATACCTAGCTCCAAACTATCAAAAATTAGAGCTGAAGAAAACGTTCCATACTAAATACATTAATAGGAATAGAGTTATTAGCATTTGGAAATGTCAAAAAAAGTTTTTAAACTGGCGGCTTGACTTTAAACAACCACCCATTGTTTGAATTCTCAATGGCATAAACTCAAGTATAAATTTAACTGTAATTATTATTATTATTAGCACCGCGTCTTACTACCCGTTCGGGTTATACGCACTTACGCTAATGTGTTATGGTAGGGTGATAGGGAGATGAAATGGAGGACCTACAGTTTAACGTGGAATCCGAACCATGGTGGAGGCCTGGCATTCCCCACATTCACAAGATATCTTGTCAGAGGTGAAGGATTATTTGTAGAGATTTGATGAAATTGTTTTAAGGCCCTTAGGACATAATTTGACTGTCATGTCATTTTATAGTTCATTTTTAGAGTTATAAAAAGTGGATTAACAAATATTTTTGGGTTTGTTTAATATTCACGTGACTAAGGTTCAATTTTATTGCTTTTATCGTAAAAGTGCAAACGTTAACTAAATCTTCTGACTCACATTGTGAACATACAAGACCTTGTTCTTAGAAAGTCTACCGTAAATCCCTTTTGTATTGAAACTAAGGTCGCGTAGGTCGACAAAATAGTTGACCCATCTGCAAGCTTTCTGGAGTCAAGGTTATTTGTAAGTTATGGATGTTGACATAAGCTATGGGTGGCTTGGTGACCCTAAAAATACTGCATCGGCCAGCAGATTCAAGGTCTTCTCTTTCCTACTTCGTCAGCCGTACCAGGAACGGACCATTTGTGGGGTTGTTTGTTGCTATAGTTATCCTATAGACCAGTGTTTTTCAAACTGGACTCCCCCATAGTTATCTCAGCCTTCGTGAGGTGATTTAAGTAAGAATGCTGGACCGCATTGACTGGCATTTTAAAATAAACATTCATTTATTTCCTATTATAGATATACATATGCTTTTATACGGGACACTTTTAATCTACATTCTGGCAGGAATATTTCTAATGGACGCTTTCGTTGATACATTATAGCCTGGGTTGTTAACATTCGTGTGTATTGAGGGTTTTTTCCTATATAGTTTCTCACTATACCCCACGCAAATGCTTGTACATTAACTCTTAAATTCTACTCTCCTCGTTCCAATTTCACAAGCATAGTTTGCATGCTAAGATCCCCAATGGGTAAAGATATTCTGGATTGTGGCTCTAGGATCGATATTTGCAAACTATAATCCAGGAAGACGGGGGACGAGTGTAAATTTATGGATATTAATCCAACATTAAAGCGATGAAAATGTGAAATTAAGTATGTTTATGTGGGTTGTGTGATGGGAAGAGGTGCTGGTAGGGGTAAAAGGTGGGTATCAGCTATTGGATAGAATAAAAGAGTGTGTCTTAACGCCTTAACCTTGCTTGTTTAAATAAACACTTTCTATTATATTCCATATTAGTAGTAAAAGCATTAATTATAGCCTTTCCTCACCTAGTGGATGTAATTGTAGTCAAAGAATATGATATGTAAATATGAAATATATTTAGTATGTGTTTGTATTTAACTTGAATAATAAATTACACTATTTTGAAGTCCTAATAATTACAACACAAAGTAAACAATAGAAACTTAACTTGTGGTTTTACTTTGAGTCGAATAAAATGATAAAGTGACTGTCCAAACTCCCCTACAGCGGTAGAAAGACTTTAAAACAAAATAAAACGTTTGTTTTTTCAAATAATTACATATTATTCATTTAAGAATATTTATATATTTCAAATCTTGTAGTGAAAACTCATAGATCACTTAGAATTGAGCTAAAGTTTGTTTTCGAATGTTTCGAAATACTATAAACTTTATCAACTTTGGATGTATATTAATTAATTAACGTCTAATTCAAAATAGAATCCCAGAATTCTTCGCTTCAACATCAACATCCACAATAAATTTCGTATCTTTGAAACATTTCAAAGAATGAAAACCTCAATATTCACAGACTTGCGATTAAATGACATCTATGACGTAGGCGGATATAAATTCAGGTATGCCAGTATAAAATAATATTGTGCTGTGTTTTATTTATCTAAGCCTTTTCTCTTTACCTAGATTAACTTAATGGTTAGCTTGAAAATTTTAAAAGTAGGGTTATGTAACATCAACAATATAGTTATCTTAGTCCTCGTCTTCGCCTCGCATTTAAAAAGTGACTTTCACACACCCTAATAATTAGTATTATTATTTGAAAATTATAAGACTAAATGATTATTTATTGGGGCTAGCAGTGAATTTATTTAATTATCTACTAAGGATAAGAAATTATTTTGAAAATTTGATTACAAAAATAATAGGCCTATATTTGTTTTATAAAATCGAGGAAACAATATGAAGTAAATATATTTTTTTTAGCATTTTTAAACTTGGTTAGGCCTATTGCATATGATACTTATAGTATTTTAATTTGGTGTATAATAAACATTTACAGAAGTGATGGTTTGGTTTAAAAAACTTACTGGTTATATTCTTATTATTTTGGTTACAGTTTTAGTTATGGTATCAGTTCACATTTTAAAATTCCACTTAATCATACGAACCAATCTAAATTAATTTGGACTAGCCCCGTACAGTATGCACCTGTGAAATCCACTGATTACTAATTACCACTAATAGTTTATAAGCTAACCGGTCTAATGGTCTAGTGGTCAGTGCACATGGCTACCAACCATTGGATCCAGGGTTCAAAACCTGGCTGAGAGCTTAGGCATTTTTACCGAAAGGTAATCACCCCAATGGTCACCAGGGTTTGGTTAATTAGTCATAAATTAGGTAAAAATGTCCCCACGCCATCATACTCACTATCAGCATCATCTCATCTTATCGGGACATGGAAAGAGCCTCCGTGGAAAGAATGTACTATTAGTACACTCGAGCGTCCCCTGGGAAACGGTACATTAGTACTGGCTAATCTTTCCACAAAATGGTCTACAAATGATGTAGCCCAGACGTGCAATATTATTATATCTGTAAACTACATATTTTAAAACTAAATATAATACGTACTATCCACGATTTTAAACAATGTGTTTATTTCAATGTACATGCAGTAACCTATTTATTAATATTGTCCATATCCTTTAAAGTTAATAACTAATAAATGAGAACCTGGCCCATCCTTAGTATATAGGTGTATAAATAACATTATATAAATATATTGTAAAAATTAAATGCATTTGGCTTAGGAAACTAGCATTGCGAAAAAAAAGTAATTCCTTATTAAAAGTTTGGCATGCTGGATCTTCTTTTCACCACTTCTTAGTACCTTTTAAGGTCCCAAGTCCCTATATTAATTATGCTGATTATATAGGGATGAGCAGAGCCCTGCGTTTGTGAAGTTCGCGATAATTCGCGAATGTTAGATATGGCATTTTTTCTTTCAGATGTTCACATTTCAGGTTACCCTGATTGCAAATATATGCTCAGAATTGTCGCGATAATTCGCGAAATCGGCGTTTTAGCGCGATATTCGCGATTTTAAATGATGTCCGCGATTTTCTGCATTCGCGCTAATATTTTGGGATATTGAAAAATAAAAATTGAAAGTTTTGATGGAAGAGAGTGATGTCATCGAAAGTTTAAAAATTGAGAATGTGCTGCTAGGGCTGAAGACAGACCGTATGTTCAGTGACTTCGCAACAAAGTGTTTGCAAGCGTTGGAGCTGCCGATTTCAAATGCAGATTCAGAACGATATTTTTCTAGGTATAGTTTAGTAGTAACACACCTCAGAACCACAATGAAAGTGGATAACATTGCTACCAGCAGCATGTTGCAGTTTGGTGATGTTGAGTAGTTATTTTGTATTTTTATAGCCTAAATTGAGATTTAAAAATATAGTCACAATTTTTGTTAAGTAACAAGATGATTTTTGTGTAATATTTTGTCTTTGTGACTTGTACATACTTTTCCCGGACCAGCTGCCGCTAAATCTTACTTTTTTAATAAGTTGACAGCACATTTTTTTGCGGACTAGGGTTTTTTACCGTTTTGTCCAAACAAAATGTAATTTTTGGTTTTCACTTCAATATGTTTAGTTTACCTGTTTCAAACATTGTCCTGGAAGTCTAGTTTTAACCCAACAAAGTCACCTTAATCACGAAAGTTTGGTAAAAACAACTTTTTTTAACGCTTTTGTCTTAATTCGATAATTTCGTCGCAAAAATAGGATTTTTGTAATTCACCGCTTTTGGGAAACTTAAAAACGAAATTGGGCTTTTTTATTCACCATAACAGCAGGGCTCTGGGGATGAGGAAGGTATAATTTGAGCATAAATACATCCACATTCCGGCTGTTAATTTGGACTACCAGCTCAGCTGAATTAAACTTAGGCTCAGATGATCCCATCTATAGAAGCACTTAGAATACGACTCCCAAAATTTCAACGTTACGATTATTGGTGCTCTAAATTAACCGAAAAAGCTGTTACTTTGAATATGTTAGGAAAAAAAATAGTTCTGTAAGCTGTTTTAGAGGTGTTTAGATTCTTTCTGTCATTTTATTAAGAGACATCCGGCAAAGGTTACAGCATTTGTAATTTTTATATCTTTGATAAAGAGAGTAGTAAACTACAATAAGTTAACATTATTTGGAGCATTTTTAGATTAAGCCTAGTAAATTATGTTGTTTACATTTATTTAAAAAATAGAAAATGAATATATAATGAATTCTGTGTGCCAGTTATGTCTATCGAGTGTAACGTTATGTTTAAACTTACACAGGCCTAACTAAAAGAAAACAGTTGACAGCTTTCGGATTCGTCAATTTGCCAATTTGGGATTTTAAACTTACTTAAGGTAGGCCTAGAAGAAGTGTTATGAAAGTTAATTGGATTCTAAAATGTCTGCTTTGAGGAGTAATAAGACAGAGCTTTTCATCAAACTGTAACGTTTTTGACGTAAATTAAATTTTGTATTTGAAAGTTCACATCTCCATGAGCATTCAGAATGTGTGGGGAAAAAATAATATAGTGAACAGATATTAAAGATGTTGTCTACCTGGGACTCACGATTGGTCAAAATATGATGTTAATAAATTTACGTTTTATTTAGTGAGTTTTAAGACTATAACGTTGAAACAAAAAACCATAAATTCTTAAATAATTATAAAAACAGTATAGTACAGTGTCACAAAATTATTATTTTTATCTTAAAAGTTTTTTTGTAAAAGTATAGTTTATAAATCATCTACAAATAAGTCACGAAAATTTCCTGTAGGAATCCTGACAGGTTGTAGACGAGAAAAGTTCGTAGAAGCACATGTATATCCAGAATAGGAAACAAGTAAAGTGTAATCTTAAAAAGAAAGTCAATGTTTTCAAAATATTAATAATAGTCTAGTGATTGTGTAAACTCGTCAGAGGAAGAGGGGAAGTATTATCAGTATATAAACAAGAGGCCTCGTAGGGTGAACTGCCCATTTGCTTCACTTTCTTTCTATTTCATACATTTGCGTCTAAGTGCGTTAATGATTAGACTGTTCAGGTGTGTCAAGTTAAGATGCAACCCGCTTCGCAAATTAGCTTCAAAACATCAAAGTAGGCAACGTTGTTAAGTGAAGTGATATTTAAATCAAAAACAAATTGTTAAGTAGGCTTGTCGAAAGACGTTTTAAAATGTATCTTAGCAAAATTAGGTATAACTAACTCTTACAAAGCAGATTAGCTACGATATTAAATGGAGATAATAATAATTATTACTATTATTATTATTATTATTATCATCTAGCACCGCGTCTTACTATACGTTCGGGTTGTACGCTTTAAGTACTAATTACGCTAATGGATTAGGAATTGGGAAGGTTGAATTAAAGGAAGTGGACCCGCATTTGCGTGGAGGGAGAGNTGTCGGACTTCTGTGCTGGTGTTCCGGGGTTCAGTCCTCGGTCCCGGCACAGATTTATCTGATACCCAAACCCTTCCTTCATCTCTGACAAGACATCTTGTGAATGTGTGGAATGCCAGGCCTCCACCGTGGTTTGGATTCCACGTTAAACTGTAGGTCCTCCATTTCATCTCACAATCATCCTACCATTACACATTAGCGTAAGTGCGTACAACCCGAACGGGTAGTAAGACGCGGTGCTAATACTAATTATAATACTAATAACATATGTATTATTAAATCGGGAAGCGTTTAGACTTAATGCAATTTTCTTGAGACTATAGACTAGGCTGTAAAAATACAGAGTTTGTTTCTACAAGTAGATAAATTACAGGATATTTATTAGGTTAGTTCTGTCACTTTAGCTCAGTTGGTAGCGCGTCTGTCCAATGAGCTACGGGTTCCGGTTTGATTCCCAGCATAGCCGAAAAATCTATCATTGGTGATTTGTGGGTTTCACCTTTCACAGTGATGAATTAACGGCCTGGGGCTGGATGTTGTACATGTTCTAGATTAAAGCTATTGTAAAGTCGTGTGCTGATATGATCTGTCGGTTTATAAAGTTATACACCTTGAATAAATTAAATGTATAAATAAGACCAGAGTAAACTAATGGATGCCAGCTGTATGCGTGTGACCCAAAATAAAAATATAGCCACAAATATTCAACCAGATATGACTTATGGGATAATGATATATAGAGGGTTCCTAACAGCACCCATCTCAATAAAATTAATAGGCTTAAGTTGAATAGAATTCTTGTATTATATTTCAAATTATTTTTTATTTTTTTGTACGTTATAAATGTAATTTATAAACAATATACATTTAGAAAATATATATACATTTCTTTTGTGGTCTGTTCTTTCATTTCAGTTATTATGCCGACCTTTAGTTAAAATAGATACTGGGTTGAGATAAATGTAAACTATTTTGAACCGATATATTAATGCATTGATATTTTATTGATAAGGCACTTTATTTTAGAACTACTATTTAATTAATAAGATTTAATATATAGTTTGGAAAACCTATTTATCCAGGAGTACAGATGTTTTTATATTTTCAAGAAAGAAATAGATACCTGTATGGAAACGATTTGCTTTCTAAAAAAACATGTTCGCGAAAATAACATCAGTCAAATTTATAAACTAGATTTTACACATAAAAGGCAAAAATTTTAAAAATATTTTAGTTTGATTATAATTAATTTGTGAGCTGACAAAAAGACTTTTACCGTATTCACACCATGTTAATAACTATTTTCCACAATATATACTGTGACAATTTTGCTTGAAGATAACTAGACTCTAAATAGATGTATTATTAACATACAAACGATTATTTTAAATTAACTTTAATAATTCAAATAAAATTAATATATAAAACAATGGTTTATATGTTGTGAATTACAAATCAACCCAACCTAACCTATCCCAACATATTTGATAAAATTAAATGCTAGTAAAATTTGGAATGGATATACATTTATTTACGTGTACATTTATGGTAGTTTGGAGATTGGAGCGTTCCAGGAAATGCTGAGGTATATATATGAAGAATATGACCGAACAATACCCTATTAAATAGGCGAGTCAAATTATAATTTTAATAATTTCTCTTTAAAAAAGAAATTGTTTGCTTACTAGACTCAATAAATTGCTTCACTTTCATTGTACTGACTTACTGTGGGAAATCTTATAATATTTACATGAAGGATTGTTCTTTAAATACAAATCAATGTCAAGTAACTAAAAGATATATTTGTTATTTTGGTACTTACCTAATACAATCTCATACGACAACAGGATCAGCAGAAGTTGGAGAAAGAAACGTGAACCACCAGAAACGACGGTTGTTCCGATGGTCATGATGAACGCTTGGCGTCGCGATTCGAGACCCAAAGTTTTGTGGTTCGTAATCAAACGACAAACCTTACAAGAGAATACATTCTAAAAACTAAATGATTTAATTAATATTACACACGAGTCCACTAAACACAACTCTTTATAAACAGCATTTAGAAAGAGAAAATATTTTTGCACTAGAATAATATTCGGTGTTCTTTTTATACTTGGCCTTAATCTTCAATTTTTATAAGCGAGTTTTCATTTCATTGTTATCTGATATAGTTTGATTGTACAGTAAGGAATTTAAGTACATCTGAATCTTGATTTAGAATCGGTAGCAAAATATTGCTTACATTTTCAGAAAAAACACAGGAACTAAATGACTATATTTCTAACGTAGCCCAGTTTAAACGAGTTTTTACACAAAATTAGTCTGTTTATGCTTTGTTGAACCGTTATTCAAATTAGGAATCATACAAAATATTTCCGTTTAAATATTTGGAAAAGGAAGGAGACTTCTTCAAACTATTCACATTTCCATTGTTATTTTGGACGTCACGTTAGAAATAATTTTCCATTTTTTTTTCAAGTCTAATTGAGGCACACACTAATGACGGAATGCTTTTATCAAGTTATTCTAATGATACAGCTCACTTTAATATTCTTCTTTTTTTGAAAGTCTTTTGAAAGCGCCTCCAATTATCTGGTCGTATTCACCAACTTTGTCGTTCTGTAAAGAGAAAAGCGGATAAAATACTGTATCTACTTCATTAGAATTGGATGGTTTTTTTGTGAGGGGGAAGGGTGGGGGGGGGCAGGGGCTATTGATTTAAAATCTGTCACAGTATGAACGTCAACGGGGCATTTATATAACGATACAGAAAAACAAAAATATTTAAAACAAAATAGACAAGGCTTCCTGGTAATGAGCTTAAGCTGAAGGATTTCAATGAGATAATTAACATAAATATAATAAGTTATTTATTCCTTAGCTTAACTATTACAATAATATTTTTTCAACCAATATCTTAATATCTATCCTAGCAGTACACATTTTAATTATCCTAGTGGGCCGGGATATAAAAAGGTAGCATTTTAAGGGAAATTTAACCTTATTTGTTTGAGGAAAAGGAAGAAGGCATTTAGGAAGAAGGGTTAGGAGGGGGCGGGGGAGGGGGGGATAACTAGGTACACTTGGCCTCGTCAACAGTAAAACAGAAAAACAGATTCTAGGAGCAGATATGTGAAAACTTAGGGGATGGTCAACTAAACATATTTTAAAATATTGTTGGGCCTTAGATTTTCATTCATTAATATTTCTTTAAAATTAGTCAAAAAAAGTTAGATATGCATAGGGTCTAATAGACTGGCATGTATAAGTGTTTATACATTTAGAACGTATTACACTCAAAATTACCTTAGTGGCTTCAGTATATTTTTAAGTTCGTTCAGAATATTTATATGATGTGATATGAGCGAAGCTGTGAGGAGGAGATTCTTAAGAGAGCCCCAAGACAGTAGGTTGGTTTATAAAATCACTTTTACCAAGTTTCATGGTTGAAAGAACTTGTTAGCATCAATATGAGGATATATAGGACAAATTCTAATGCTGCACCCGATGCCGGTCACCCAGAAAATTGTGAGGCTCATTTCTCGTGATAGATTTTACTTTATGAAGCTTAAAACCACCATTTTTAAAATGACACAACGTGATCTACAGGAATATGTAATAAAAAAAAGGATTCTCATTAAAAATAAAGCAACATGACCTCAAACGCCATCCAAGGTCATACCATCCTTACCACCTTACTTCTCCCTCAGAACCAAACAAGTTTTGTTTAAAACTTTTTTTTTCCTGCAATGCGTTGTTTTCGAGATATTTTGGTGGAAGTAAAGTTTTCAAATGAGCACGTGGGTGCTATATGATAATTACTCTAATAGTATAAGAATGAGGAAGAAAGTATTTTAGAGGAAGTGAGAAACTATTTAGGAATAAAAACCATACTCATTAGGCCCGACTGAGATTTGAACCTCGAACTCTCCATCATCAGCATGCAACGAGTCTTAACACGAGTGTGAGGCCTTAGATCATTAATAAACACAAGGTTAGAATAGGGCGCCAAAATACTCATTTGTCCCTCTCAGACTTGTATATTAACTTGTAAATGATCTACATAAATATGAATAAAATCAATAAAGGACAATATTATTACTTATTAGGTGGAAATGGATTTCCGTCCACCCATGATTTATTTACAAACAATTTTTAACTGACCGATACAGAACCTGTGGATTAGAACTCTGCTCTAATTGTTGGACATCACCTTCCAATTAAAATGGTTGAGACTAGAGAAGACTTTAGCTACCTTACCTTGGGATTTAACGGATCGATGGGTTGGAGGGGAGTAACAAGATTACACCCGCTTCGGTGGTCGCATGATCTAAGACGTTTTACTCTCGCAGTCGACTAGACTGTCGATGATTGGGAGATCAAGATTCAAATCTTGATCGGGTGTACTGAGGGTGGTTTTTCCTATTTTTTTTCCACTCATGCAAATGCGAGTACACTTCATATAAACATATCCTTCCTCATCCCTAAGACCACTAGTGTATTATACTACTATTAGCCACATGGCTGACTCACTCACTGACATTAATGTTTACCCACTTCCAGATGAGCTAGAAACTTGAAATTTGGCAAAGTTATAGCTTCTAGCCTGTAAACGACGGGAAAATTCCAAAAAGTTTAAAAAAATCTAGTTTTTAGTTCCCGAGAAAAATTAAAAATGTCGTAACAACTTTAAAGTCAGTGTGGAACTTTATTTGGAGGTCTCTTGTGGCTAAGCGGTAAGACCTATCAAAAAGCTGCTCTGAAATTACATTAGTTTACATCCACTTGCAAAGTAAACCCACTGGGGGTTCAGGGGCTTAGCCCCCAACGAGAAAAGTTATTTTAGTATATAAGCATATAGCCCAAACAGGTAGTAAAACGCGATGCTAAAAAAAATAAGATCACAAAAAAAAAGTATTAAGTGCATGTAAAACCAGGTTCACTTGGCTTACAATTATAATTTAGCTAAAAATCAAACCGAAATGTAAATTAAAGATGAATTTGGTAAGCTATTATAAGAGAGAGACTGTACGTAATGTTTTATGGGGGGTTACGGTAGTACTCCCATAAGTACTGTTTTCTAACCAAGTACTTTCAGAAGTACTTTTTGTAGTCTGAGAAAATAATATTTTGAATTTACCATTGCTAGCACCAGGAACATCATATTTTAGTGGTTTTTTTTTGTGGGAAGGGCGGAGGGGGGAAGCATAATTAATAGTGAAAATAAAGAAAAAGTAAAAATTTAAATTTATTTATGTTCTGGTATGAAAATAATTTTTCTGGACATCAATATTTGTTTCTTGAAATTGACAATGAAACTTGTGTTCGTTTAGGTGAATGTAACTTAGTTTTTTTAGCACTTCTTCTAATTAACCGTTAGGGTTATATGCTTACGCACTAATTGCGCTAATGGTTATAAGGATTAGGAAGGCTATAATTAGAGGAAATGTACCCACATTTGAATGGAGAGAGAGAGTGGAAAATTAAACTTCAATACACTGGACCAAAATTCGAACCTTAACCTCCCCCGTTATCGGCGGTCTAGTCTACTGCGAGAGTAGCACCTTAGATCATGTGGTCACCGAAGCGGGTAATTTAACATAGTTTTACCTTGAAGGAGAAAGGAAATGAGAGTTATAATAAATAGTTGTGTGTTCAAATTTTTTTCTTTCTCTACCGCTATTATTTTCCTTCTATTCACTCTATTTCTCTCTCTTTTTTTGTTAACATACACATTGCACACCATACTGAAAAAATAGTCTATTTGTTAAATATGTTTGCCTTGCTTTTTCTACAGGAAAAATTACCATAGCTATAATATATCCTCCATACTTATAATAATTTTTATAGTATGAGAATGAATGTGAAAATAATATTCACATTTCTGAAATAAGAAGATAAAAAGTACCGGCATATTAAATATTTTGTAGTACGTTTCTGTTCCACGCTTTCTTTTCAAATTAAACTTTTGTAGTCTTGTTTATTTTTTTTATCATATTTACTTTATGGAAGACAGTTTAAAAGAAAGAACGCATAACGCTATTTGGTCTACGCCAATATGTGGATGTCATTTAAATATATAGGCCTATTTTTATATGTAGAGAGAGGGATAAAGAGGAAATGAGAGTATTTTAAACTGTTAAATTTATTAAATTAAAAGTAAACATTTAATGACAAAATTGTTAACCTCCTTTTCTCAAACTCACTAAATCGTTTCATTCTGATAAACGTCCTTTGTTTTCCGATATCATATTTGTTGTAACTATTTTTAATGTTGACAAGAGCAAATCTTAGCAATATGAGGTTATAAGGAACTCATCCGATTGATGGACTCGTTTCGGTGGCTGCACGTTACGAGGCGTCACTCTCGCAATAGACTAGATAATGTCTAGACTATGATGGGGAGATCAGTGTTTGAATCCCGGCCGAGTCTATTGAGGGCGCTTTTATCCTGGATGTTTCTACACTCTCCCTTCATGCAAATCCCGGTAAACTTTCTCTAAACTATACCCTCCTCATCCCTATTTCATTAGCGTAATTAGTACACAAACCGAACAGGTAGAGTGAGACACTATGCATTTGACTAGTATTTTAAGAACACAAATAGTAAAGGTTTGTGTGTAGGTAAACAATCGCCATAGCAGAGTGGTGTGCCGTAGCATAGTGCTGTGTCATAACATAGTGGTGTGCTATAGCATAGTGGTGTATCGTAGTATAGTGGTGTGTCGTAGAATAGTGGTGTGCTGTAGCCGATTGGTGTGCCGTAGCATATTGGTGTGCCGTAGCATAGTGCTGTGTCATAACATAGTGGTGTGCTATAGCATAGTGGTGTATCGTAGAATAGTGGTGTGCCGTAGCATAGTGGTGTGCAATAGCATATTGGTGTGCCGTAGCATAGTGGTGTGTCGTAGCATATTGGTGTGCCGTAGCAGAGTGGTGTGTCGTAGCAGAGTGGTGTGCCGTATCGTGGGAGTTTGGAGGAAGATTAACAGAGAAGCGTGAGAAAATATTAGGAGTAAAATTAAATATTAAAAAAAACAACATGTTCAACAGTATTTTTTAAAAATAACACAATTATTAGAATTTATAGCTAGTGAATTTTTTAAAACACAATCCATACATGTTTTTTTTTAAATGATAAAATCTCTCCTTAAATAACCTGACGGGTGTGCCTTGACAATTTTAATGCCTTGTTCAGTGTGACGTGAAAAGTTTGACATTCGCTTGGAGCCGCCCGCCACTCAAACTTTCGTACGCTCATGTTAAAAAGCATATATTTCCGTTGTGATCTTTTAAAAAAAAATCAAGCATAACCTATTTGCTGATCCGAAACGTATCGTAAGTTATGTTTTAACAACACTCACCAGTATCAACATGATTCATGATGTTTTTTCTTCTTTCTTCCTTTTTTTTCTTTTAGCACTACGTCCTACTACGTGTTTGGTTTATTCACATGTACTAATTACACTAGTGAAGTAGAGATGATAAAAGTCAAATTTAAAGGAAGTCTACCTGAATTTTTGTGTGGGGAGAGTGGAGAACTGTTTTAGAAAAAAAAAACACCCACAGTACACCCGAGTGGTTTTCGAACCCCGATCTCCCCTTCACCGGTAGTCTAGTATGACACGAGTGTGACGCCTTAGATCATGCGGCCACCGATGCTGGTATTATTGGTGTAGTGTTTAGAGCAGTGGTGTACCCTGGAGATGTGTCGAACGTATACTATAGAGAAGGATACTTTTTTTTCCCACCACCTTTTCGAGCTATAAGCTTAGGTATTAATTACTATGGTGGCTTAAGGGAATAGGTATGTCTTATTTAAAGTAAGTGCACCCGAATTTGAGTAGAGGGAGAGTGAAAAATCATTTTGAGAAAACCACCCTCAGTAACACTGACCGAGACTCGAACCTAGGCTATATATTTACGTCATTGGCAGTCTAGTCTAGTGTAAGAATGTGGCCACCGAAGTGGGTGGTGAAAGACTGTTTAGATAAATATGATTGTTCATGATTTTTTTTTTTACCTGGAAGACAGTTCAAAAATCATACGTTTAGGTTTTGGGTTGCCAACACTTGTAAGAGATCACTGTTTTGTTACAAATGTTAATTTTTTTAATTACATGTTATATTCTACATTTAAAATAATGTAAACTTAAGTTTTTTTACATTTTTTCATTAGTTTTAATAATTTCTTTTTACACAATCCGAAACAATATTTTAAATATAATTAAAAGTATTTATTCTCCATTTTGGAATGTTATCTATGATGTGTAATATAGTGTGGATACCGGTTCATCAAAATCTTTTAATACAGGTATCGTATCTACTTGGAAAAGAGGAAATACTTGTAGTTCTTATACATAGGCCTATAATAAAATATCTTATGATTATTTTATTGTATTTCGAAATATTTAACTGAATAAAATATTTTTATCCACTGCGTGGGTGCATCATTGTAAAGAACTTATTTCCGTCATGTTCAATCACATGGTTTAAATTTGTCGGTCGCCATTTTGAAGCAATGTTATTTAGACCTTTTGTAACAGCGATCTAAATAAAAAAAAAATTAAGTGTTAGATGGATGGTTTGAATAATTTCTACCTATAATCCTATGTACTTCCTTTTGACTGGTTTGAATATTAATAAACTTATTTGTTAAACATTTAAATCATTCTTATACTTTGTTCCTTCTAAAAAACATTTGAAAGTTCATGAATGTTGTAGTAGAATAAAACGATAAATAAGCTTTGTGATCGATCTAAAATAAATATATAAATAATATTGACCTGGATTACTGTGGTTAACTATCAAATTCATACACTACCATACGTTTTCAGTACAGTTAACCAAAGTGATAGATGTCAGCTGTTGGCGTAGGGATATATTAGGGATTATTTCTAGTAACTTTATGATCTGTCATCCAAGTAAACTAAGGCCGCGAATGTATTATAGTCTCACACCACTGTATCATTCCCAAAGAGGCTTTGTGTGGTAGACACATGAATTTTCATCGTGTTATTGATCCTGTTTTGCGTCACGTTAATATTCCATTATGTTAATGATTATATAACCTTAATAAAAGATTGGTTTAAATGTGCACAGGTTTTATTATTTTATATAATCCTGTGAAATAACCTTATACTTTAGTTTATAATAATTATTGTTAGTAACAAGAGAGCAATTGATATTTTCTATTAAGTGTGTTAAGCGTAAAATATATTTGACAAAAATGAGGAGGTAAGGGGAAGAATAGGTTACAGATGCCCTTCAAATAATTTCTAACAATTTATTGGCCCTTGTTTGGTAAAGGTTGGCCACCCCTGCTAGAAAGTTTTAATTTTTAAAACCATACTTACAACTTGATATTATAAAGGGATTCAGTTATATAAATTAAAAGTTCCCCTGAAATTTCCTAAAAATTGACAAAAATATAGGCCTACAAAAATATCAGCTTATATTCCCTTCAACGCGCCATAAATAAATATATGGGCATGCCACTGACTTAAGTTCGTGATGGATTTATGATGAATCTCACACCTTTTTTATTTTTTGCTGTAGCTAGCTTGACTCAGCCAGCCCTTATCCTATGAAGTTGGACTTTTGTTAGGGGTTACTGAGGACAGACTTTTTGCAGCTGTTGTGAAACAGATTCTACATTTTCCCTGCAACTTTCAGAGAAAAATATATTTTAACACCTCGATTATCAACAATATAAGCATACATTTTAATCTATCTAATTTTAAATTTGAGAACAATTTAGTTTCGTTCCATATTTTTACTATGAATTTAAATTAATTGTTGAAACTATAAAAACCTTAAAATTTAATTTACAATACCCACCAAGCCCCTTCCTCCAATTAACATCTTCGATTCGTAATCATTTTCTTTTTATTCAATGTGGATTAAAAGAATTAAACTATTTTAATGATTCTTAAAAAAATAACGAAACTGCATTTATTATTAATTTGTATTGAATACAATTTTAAAATTTTCGTTTTAATATAAAGGGCTCAATGAGTAAAAAATATTTTCAATTGTCACTCATAGATCATTTTATAGTTTTAAGTAGGTATGACTTTTTTTGGATAAAAATGTAATAATAGTTTCCTCAAAATCAAAACAATAGTTTCATCCCCCAAAAAAGAAAATATAATATAATTATCTTACTACAATATATTTTTAATTTACCACATACTTTTGTATATAATGTTTTCACAACGATCGATTTTAGTTCCGATCAAAAACACTATCCACTTCCACTTATTTTATACAACTTGACCATACAAACACGTCCATTTGTCAACGTAAACAAAACAGGGGTATTTCCCCGTTTGCCATCAACTCTTACTACGAAATAGTTTATTAAAACTATCCTAGCAGACCGACTACTTAAGAATCACCAAACGCGATTGGATGAAGACCGCCCGCGTGGGGATTTGAACCAAAGACGACCCCGACACAAAATATACTTTACTCGCCGGCATTCAAAGCAGAACTGTTATTGTCACAGGCAACGTGGTGGCACGCGCTTTCCTTGGTGCACCAGCTTCGGCTAAGTTCGGATAAGTTCGGATACGAGGAACCTAGAGAGTGGCAGCTGCATGGTCAAAAGGGGAAGGGAAAGATTGAGAGGGGCGAATGGGTCTCTTCTGTGATCCTTCTGGAATGTTGGAAAGGGTGGAGAGAGGAGATTTTCAAACGTCTGATCATTGGGACAAAAGCATTGATGGTAAAAATCAAATTTGTTGTTAGATTATGAAAATATTTGACATGACATAGGTAGACTTGTAGTCTCTAAAGAAATTACTTATCTCATCATGTTATTTATTCCCTGATTTTCCGGGATAATCTTTGAGTTGATAAATTAATTCATGCAATTTGAGAGCAGATTAAATGTGTCAAAAGAATAGCAATCAAGGTGACCTGGCGGTCTAGGGGTAAGGTGTCGGACTTCTGTGTTGAGAGTCCGGGGTTCAATCCTCGGTCCCGGCACAGATTTATCTGATTACCAAACCCTTCCTTC
>CABFOW010000212.1:355781-367788 GCA_902141385.1 Timema californicum | reverse complement strand
GATTAATACACGTCTTGTCAGAGGTGAAGGAAGGGTTTGGCAATCAGATATATCTGTGCCGGGACCGAGGATTGAACCCCGGGCCCTCCGGAACAGAAGTCTGACAGCTTACCCCCTAGACCGCAAAGTCACCTTCAACTCTCGCAGTAGAATAGACTGCCGATGACGAGAAGATCCAAGTTCGAGTCTCGGTTGGGTCTCCAAATATTACCTTCTTAATCCCTTAAAAAACCATTATCGTAGTTACTAGATAAGCCTATATATAATACCAACGGGTAGTAAGACGCGGTAATAAAATGTTTTGACGTTTCACAACCATTCATGCATTCATTACTCTTTAGTTATTGTAACATTTTGGTGTTAAAAAATTACTTTGTTTTAAGATGGCTATATCTATGTTCAAACTTACATTTACCATTTAATTTTTATTTATAAAAATGCTATATCACGCGTGAAACGTGGCTGAAAACGAGCTAATTTCACTTTCAGTTTAATTCGACAAACTATAATACAATAGTCACGACAGAAATGTCCTTAAAAAAACACATACATATTTATATTGCGGTCAACTTTGAAAATATTTTATTATATTATTGTATATTTTATCATTTTATACATATAATACATGCTAATACATGTTTTATACTTATAATACTTCAAAGCAGCAGCTGTAGATCACATGAATTGACTTATGAAAATAGTTTGAGTAACGTTATTGACTTTTAGTTGTGGCAAGTAAGCGATGTGTGTCGCTGAATAGATATTGCTGACGTGTGTTTTCAAGAACGTACCCAGAAATGAATAAGATGTGTCAGTAAAATATATCATGGAATTATTTTTAATATTAAATCCCTCTTGAATCAAATTAAATACCTTAAAACCTACATGTGTGGTCACGTAGTCTTATGCGTCACTCTCATAGTATACTAGATTGCAGGGAAGTCTTCAGTTTTAATCTCGGTCGGGTGTACTGTGGGTATTTTTTTTTTCCTAAATGATTTCTAACATTCTCTCCGCGAAAATGCTGATACATTTCTTCTGAAATCATCTTTTTTACCCAATTATAGTAGTACGAAGTGATTCACATAAATAAACAATTGGGAGTGTAGGCAAGGGAGTAGGCCTTTTTTTTTAAATTATTTAGCACCGCGTCTTACTAACCGTTCGGGCTATACGCCTAAGTACTAATTATGCTAATAGATTAGGAATTAGGAAGATTGTATTTAGAAGAAGTGAACTCGCATATGCGTGAAGGGAGTGTAGAACAATTTGAGGAGGGGGGGACAGTTTACCCAACCGAGATTCGAACCTTGGTTTCCCCGTCCTCAGCAGTCTAGCTCATCACGAAACTAGTTTGTTAGCCAACTACGCCACCGAGGTGGGTTTGGAAAGGGAGTAGAAAGGTACTTTTTCTAGGGGGGGGGGAGATGTAGGGGGGTCCTACTAACAATTGTCACTATACTTTTAGATCAAAAGTGTTTTTTACATATATTTTTGGACCCCCTTCCCCCACTTTCTATGCTCGTGAATTTAGGGCTCGGTGAATTATACAGTACTCCAATAATCTACTAGCCTAGACTTCTAGGAGTAATATTAAAAAGACCGGCACGAGCATTATTATTTATAGTTTTAAAATGACCAATTTTCACAAAGTTTACAATTTTAATTAGTCATAACGTTTATATATAGGCCCTACACCCGGAAAATTTGGAATTGGTACGACAGTAAAATAACAATAATTTTCAACATTACTGTATTTTTCGACCGTGTTGATTAATAATTTGACAGTTTGGGACATTTATCAAACAAGGTTTATTTTAAAAAATCAACTAATCCTAATCAAACTATCCTAATAGAACCCTTATATTGATGGCTCATATGCAGCTGCTTCCGCCGGCCTTGTGACGTCCCCGCTTAGGAATGTTGGGATGACGTCATCATACTATGAATTTTATACTACTGCTAGACCATTAACTTTTGACACTTCTCTGACGGTTCTAAAAACCACCAAGGCCAAAGTCCAATTTTCATAAGAAAGAACTTTCAGGAGAAAAAAACTATGATCAACATTGTAGTAGATGCTTTTCAGGTAGGTTAATATTAATACAGATTTTTTTTTCGAAAGGATTTTCCGGATAAATCTGAATTTCAGATAACCTTGATTCGGATATACGGGTTTTTAGGATATGAAAATCATTAACAATATCCTAAACACATTGATTTAACAAATGGCAATGATTATTAGATATTTTATATTTTAGACGAAATATAACTTTTAGACCCAAACAATGTTTCAAAACTACATAGAAATTAAGTGGTTCGAATTAAATGTATTAATTTTTTTCTCGCACAGAGTCTTACTACCCGTTCGGGCTCTCTACGCTTACATACTAATTACGCTATTGGATTTAGGGATTAGTAAGGTTGCATTTAAAGGAAGTGTAACTTCATTTGCGTGGAGAGAGAGTGGAAAACCATTGGGGGGGGGGATCNTGGAAAACCATTGGGGGGGGGGGGAATCAGTAGACCCGACCGAAATTTGAGCCTCAATCTCCATGCAGACCATGCGGACCACCGAAGCGGGTTAAATTTGATACAGTTTACACAAAAATCCTATTAATAATAATTAATAAAGAACATGGACATCCGTCAATTTTTTGTTTGCTATTATTTCATTTCAAGGTCAAAAGACAATGTTTGGATCATAGCTATGTGATAGAGGAGGGGGCGCTAAATTAAAGTTCATCCGGGCATAAAATTATGTTAGGCAACCCAGCCTACCGTCTACATTTATGATGGGGTATAATGGCGTGTGAAATAAGGTCTGTGTGTTTGCAGTTTTATATGAATTTTTTATCTACCCAAAATAAATAATTTATGTCTCCAGTAGAGACATGTGGTTTAATATTCTTCACGTGGTGATAGCAATAGTTCTTGGCTATCTGTCATGAGCATACCAGAATTAGATAAGAAACTTTTGAATGAAGAGAGAAAAGTTGTCATTAAATTCCAGAACATCCTTGACAAATATTCTAGGAATATTGAGGTCACCATGCAAAGAAAATTAATCTTTATGTTTGTGCTGGAGCAATATTTTATTTATTTTAGCCCCCCAAAAAAGTTTTAAAATAAAAACTGCAAAAACATTATCGTCTCGTATTGAGGTTACTGGTCGTTATATCCAGCTTGATGTGTTGCAGACATGGCAGTGTACATTCAACACGTGGACACAGGGTTCGTGTTGGACGTGAAGGAGTCGAACCCGGACCCTGGAGCGGAGGTTACCTTGTACGAGTACTACTCCACCCCGAACCAGCACTGGGAGCTGCGAGATGGCCGTATCCTCAGTCAACTGTCAAGGTACGTTTAACAACGTTCATGTCATAAAACAGAGATCTCTATAATATAACGGGATGAACATAAACACATCTCTGGCAAAAGACCAAAGCGTGACGCTCAAGTTTTGTCATCTGTTTGATTTTGAGGGGGCAGATATAACGGTTTCTTCCAAGGTTCTTGTGTTAAAGCATGTCTCCTGTGCATTAAATTGTTATTTTTTGAAAATAGTGAAGTATGATCTTACATTTGGGTGAATAAACATTTACATTAAAACATACACAATTTGATGTCACAGGTAATCGTGTACAAATACGAGTAGAATCTTTTATATATTAAAATATTTATCTATCACGCATGTTGTTTACATTATACTAAGACTACACTTTGTTTAAAGTTAGTTATTAGCTTTTATATTGGTTTCAGAATAAGATAAATAAACCATATTATAATGAAAGTTATAGAAATATAATGAAATAAGGTAGTAACAATTTGATTACATTCGTTTGAATTATACACTTTGTGTAATAGTGTTACAATCAAACGATAATTTAGGCTATAGGCTTGTAGGAAGTATTATTATACACAGATATGGGTAAGAATCCTGTCATAGGAAGCCTTATTTCGTACTAGAATCCTAATGAATAGTAGAAATATTCGTGTAGAATAAACGGCCTTCTAGAACGGAAGTAAAAATTCCCTCCTGGAAGGTCTTTTATCATGCCAAAATACTACTATACGATGGAATTTTGTCACGAGATAAGCCCTTTAAAATGGGTTTTATTCCAAAGTCATAGAAAATATTAGCCTACATCAACTTACTGAAAAATCAAGTCGCATGCTTCAGAATTCATTATGCTGTTCATAGCTTTTATTAACCTATACATTTCATTTAACTATTACATACATTGATGTATATAAAATTTCCTTCAAATTAGCAAGTAATATTAAAATCTCACATTGCCTTGAATATGTGTAAGAGAAAAGGAAATAACCTAAAGTTTCCTTCTCTCTTAACTAATGATGTGCAGCTGACAGCTCAAAAATGTCAGCCTCGGGTGTCTATCCAGTTGTATTATTGAGATCAGTGGTATTGGGAGTCTTGGATAGGCACTACAACTGTCGGGGTATGTTCATTGATCTCTATAATATAAATGGATAGACATACACTTACACATTGCCAAGGACAAAAGCGTGACGATCAAGTTTATCGTCTGCTACACTGGTAAAGGGACAGATTTTTAACGGTTTCTTTCAATGTTCTTATGCGAAAACATGTATTTGATGAATAAAAGTGTTAGTCTTTGAAAATAGTGGAGTATTATATCACACTTTCCTGAAGAAACATTTACATTAAAGGATATACAATTCAGTTTTACAGGTAATACTGTACACATACGAATAAAATCTTTAACGTATTTAAATAATTATATAGTTATCATCAATGTTGTTTACAGTCTGCCAAAACTACACTTATATTTAAAATTGGTTACAAGCTTGTATATTGGTTTCAGAAACCATAGGCTATTATATTGAAAGTTCGATAAATATAATTAATAAAGTATCTTAAAACTTGATTACATTTATTTGAATGACAAATTTTGTGTAGTTGCGATACATTCAACCTATCACTTAAGTTATAATCTTGCAGAAAGTATTATTATATATATTTTTTAAGTTGGCTCATATCTTGTATATTGCTTTCAGAAACCATATTATGTTGAAAGTTCGATAACTATAATGAAACAAGTTAGTTAAAAACTGTATTACATTTGTTTGAATAACATACTTTGTGTAGAAGTCTAACGTCCAAATGATAATTTAGGTTATAGGCTCATAGGAAGTATGGTAACTACTAAACCCTGAATTTAGTAATAATCCCAATCTGTAAAGCTTTATTTCGTACCAGAATACTATCATATTTATATTTTAGTAGGATAAACGTCTATTTATAACGGAAGTAAAAATGTCCTTATGGAAGGTCATTTATCCTAACTAAACACAACTATAAGGTAGGATTCTGGTACAAAGCAAAGCCTTGCAAGCGAGCTTCGTTAAAAAAAATTATTTAATATATTAGGCTATATCAACTTATTCAAAGAAAAAACTAACTAGTTTCAAACATTGATATGCTCTCCAAAGGTTTTACTAACATATTTATTTAATTTAACTAATCACACATTGATGTATCTCATATATTCAATCAAATTAATGAACGATGTCAAAATGACATTGCCTTGTATGGGTGTAAGAGAGAAAGAGATACCTTAAAGTTTCTTCCTCTCTTACACAATGGTATGCAGACGACAGCTCGAAAATTTCAGCCACAGATGTCCATCCAGTTATATTATAGAGATCAATGGGTAGGTTTAACAAAGGTCATGTTATGAAGCAGAGAGAGAGAGAGGAGTCTGGAGTCCTAGATAATCGATACAATAATTGTCAGGGTCCATGATGAATCAGAAGTTCACTTTAAATATATTTCAATTTGAAACTGTTATATAAAAACAGTTACCAACATGAACACTTCAACTTGCAATGTATTTATTTTCATTTTAACCACTTCAAATTTAATTAATATGCCAAGTTTTCTATAATTTTTACTTTTTAACATAGATTAAACACTGTATTTGTGAAAAATTATCACGGATCAAAATTATTACAGATATTGACGTTGTATATGCTCTTTAGCTTAAAATATAAGTATGCCTATTCTTTATTTATGTCTCTAAGAATCGGGGATTACAACCAACGCGGTATAATGTATTTTATTTAATCTTGACATTTATATGTAAACGGTTATATGGTACTTAAAGTAAAATCGTGATTTCAGTTCAAACTCTAAAATAGAGAGTAGTTCCTAGTAAATAATTTTTGGAAAATCAAAATTTGTTTTAATGCTTTTTTTAAAATTGATATCTGAAATCAGTTTTCCATTATAAATAGCACTCTTATATTGTTTTTTTTCTTTTAATTCATTCAAGGGTAGTTTTTTGATGGTTATTTTTTTAAATGTTAGTTTTAAGCTAGTATTAATAAATAATGTACGATAGTTTTGCACTATTTATCAAAGATTGTCTAAAAGTCGTTGTGATGTTTGTCTGTAGCCTTGTACTAGATGTGGAGGCTGGGACACGAAGGGTTACCCCTGCAGAGCAAAGTGATGCTCCGAGTCAACAATGGCAGTTTCAGGAGGATGGTACTGTGAAAAATGGAGCAGGCCAGTTCTTGGAGGTGGTGTCTGCCGGCGAAGATGGTCTGGAGTCACTGATAGCAGCTGATTACTCTGGTTCCCCAGCACAAATCTTCAAGACAGTGCCAGCCGAGTCGTCCTAACACCCCGTAGCTCTCTTTTTGACTTTTCTCAATCGTTTCTTGTATGAGAAACATAAAGAACTTTGGTTTTGGAAACACACAACCTCTTCGAAACTACGAGCATCTTGCACAATTGGAAAACATTTTTAATTTTGACTTTAGCTTAAACATTAAAGCTTGTTTTCTGTATTAACTATTTACATTATTGCTGAGATAAACATTGTTATGAAGCTTAGACGATAGCGTTTATTGTTGCATTAATAGGTTAAGAAACTTTATTGATGTTTAATCTAAAACCTTAAAAATCGCATTGCATTATGTTAAAATGGTTGATAAAGCACTTAAGAATATCTTTACAAATTACGTATCACAACAATGTTACTGATAGTCAAGAAAGCACATGAAATTTAATAACAAAATACTTGATCTGAAACATGATGGGCGATGTAATAAGAATATAGCGATTACTTCAGACATACCGGTATATAATTGATAAGTTTTGGCTTTGAATACTGTATTGATGAAAACTAAAATCAAGGGTGTTATGCTCAGTCTATCAGAGGGAAATACATCTATTCTAGACTTGGAAGTGAACACCTGTAGCTTTTATTATTATTATTATTCTCCAAATTTGTTTGCAATACAGATGAGTTCGATGCTCTAAGCTTGTATATGCTCTGAGTAATAGCGGAATGAAGAAAGGTAGGGTTCAAGAGTAAGCTAATAAGTGTTCCAATTTAATGAGTCATTGAAAGAGTAGGTTTTGTTTGCTAAATTCAAACATGTTAAATTATAAAGGCATCTATAATGTTTTATTTATGTAAAAAAAATCCCTATATATTAAAATTAAAAATGTCAACTCTCTTAAGAGAAATATTTGGCTTTGCATGCAAATATATTTTGTGTTAATACACCTTAAACTCCAAATACTTGTTTTTAAAGCGTTTTGTCAGCTTATCAATTTACAGATATATCTGAATCACAACATTTTAAATTTAAGTATATGATTTTAAAAAATGGCTGTAATATAAGTATTTGTCCATATTAATTTAAAATTATATGTGTAAATAATAAAAGTACAATAATTGTTCAGAAAGTACTGGCCACTCAAATTTTTACTAAATTGTGTGTGTATGTGTGTGTGTATATATATATATATATATATAGTTAAATGTTGCTTAGCTTTAAAACTTTACACACTAAATTTATTTATTTCAAAAATAAAATTAATTTGAATAGATATTTTATTTGGCTTTAAAATATATCATACTAAAATGTCTTATTTCGAAGTTTAAATAAAATAAGTATATAGTATGGTTATGTTGTTTATCTTTAAAACGTAACATGTTAACATTATTTATTTTAAAGTTAAAATAAAATTAAATGCACATTGGCATAAGTTCTTTATATTGTTGACACATTTATGTATCCTAAAATGATCATTAAAAATCATTACCATAAGATAAAGTTTACAATGATGGCAAAATAGATAGTTGCGATTGAAACTTATGTCAATCCCGTCCAAATTCTTAAAACATTTAGTTATTGTCATCTAGAGAAAACTATTCTAACCTCTCAAATGCGATTAGGGCCGTTTGTCAATGTATCATAAAATGTTTAATTGTTAAAAGGGCTACCAGAGGATATTTTTAATATTTATTTTATTTTTTACATTTTATGTTGTGATGTGTGGGGTGTTTCGGTAGGTTAGTAGAAATTCCTTTATTGCCGTGGATAAATCGACTCCTTCAAATTTAGCTTTGCGTAAGCATCGTTTTATTTGACACATTCCGTTTTCGGCTTGTCCATTAGTTGCGGAATGGTATGGGGCCCCAGCCCTACATTCTATGCCGTTTCTTGAACAAAATTCAGATAATTCCGTAGACCTTATTAGTTGACTGCCATTATTTGATATAAGGACCTCTGGATATCAAAACAGAAAAAATTGTAGTAAGGGCACAAATTGTTGCCGCGGAAGTAGTCGACTTCATTGATCATACCTCAAGTCATTTACTGTGAGCATCAAGAACAAGTAAATAGCTCATCCCATCTATATATGTACAAGGAAGTCAATGTGGATTTGACTCCACGATGTTGCCGGCCACTTCCATGGAATCAGACGACTTTTCTGTTGTTTTACTACCAAGACGTAGTTTTCGATGTCCTTGTTCATGCGGGGCCACCAGAAGTAATTCTTAGCTGATAGCTTAGTCTTGACCACTCCTAAGTGCCCAACATGTTGCTCCCTCAGGAGTTGTCTCAAAGAGAAGATGGTACGATCAATCAGCTTCCTCAAAAATTGCACCCTCCTTTGACATTTAGTTCATCTTGTATATACTTGAACTAGGATAGTGGCTCCTTAGCTGCTGCTGGCCAACCATTAACAATGCACTTCACCAGCCTGCTTAGTACTGGATCTGTTCTGCTCTGTAAGTCCACTAGTTTTCTGTTCAGGTTACAGAGTCCCTGCTGAAAACTCTTGTGAGTAATGTAAAAGAGCACTTTCATGTTCCAAATCTGACGGCTGGACTGCACAAGACAACTAATAAGCACCATTCCAACGGGTGGGCACAATCTGTATCTGGTAGTCAAAATTTGATAGGAAATACACTTAATTTTGGAGGCGATTTGTGGAAAGAATTGGTATTCCTTTCTTTGACCCCAAAATAGTGACTAGTGGCTTGTGATCTGTTTCAAGCCTTAATTTCCACATATACAAATATTGCGCAAACTTTTGCACTCCAAAAACCAACTCTAGTGCGTCTCTGTGTATTTGGGGATATCTGCGTTCTGTTTCTGTCAGCGTTTGAGAGGCACATGCAACCGAACGTATTGTTCCATCTTCATATAGTTGATTCAGAACCCCAGAGACTCCCCCTGGTCTGGCGCCCGTTGTAAGTATCAGCTCTTGCGTTGGGTCATCATGAGCCAATGTTGGAGCCGAGGTTAGTAGTACCTTAATTTGTTCAAATACCTACTTGAGAACACGTAAAGATCCAGTTCCACTCGGATTCCTTCTTCAACCGACTGTATAAGGGGCTTAGTGTAGTTGAAGCGTCCTGAAGAAACCTTCTATAATATTCCACCATTCCAAGGAAGGAATGACTTTGGTGACCTTTACTGGTGGTTCAACCTTCAAAATTGGTTCGATCAATTTCTTATCCAACATAAGGCCTTTTTCACTTATAATGTATCTAAGATATTTAATGGATTCCTGCACGAATTAGCACTTATTGACGTTAAGAGTTAATCCATTTTCCTTGAGCCTTGACAACTTGACAATACATCACACAATCTCTTATCTTGTTCCTCTTTTGTTTTGCCCCCAACAATAATATAATCCTTCCATACTGCAATTCCTTTCACTCCTGCTAATACGCCTTCAATAATTATTCTTTGAAATAACTGTAGTGCTGGTGATATTCAAAATGGAATGCGGTTGTGCGAGTACAGCCCTTTGTGTGTGCTGATTGTGACTATCTCTCTGGAACTATCATCTAGTAGTACTTGTTGATATGCACTCTGTAAATCCAATTTTGAAAAGAACATACTGCCTTGCATTGTTTGAAAAACTTCTTTTGCCTTAGGTAGCGGGTGGCGGTCAACCTCCAAAAATGGGTTTAATGTCACTTTAAAATCCCTGCGGATTCTGACAGAACCATCCGGCTTAGCAATAGGAACAATCGGCGTTCCCCATCTACTGTGTTTGCTGGGGGAAATCACTCCTATTTCCTGTAAGCGAGTTAATTCAGCCTCCACTTTTGGTTTTAATGCAAGAGGCATGGATCTAGATTTACAAAATGTTGGCACTGCTCTATCTTTTAATTTCAAATTAAATTTCCCTTTGTTAAAGGTACCCAACACGTCTGTAAAACCTTTAGGATATTTCTTCCGCAAAGTTGACAAATACTCATCTTCAGATGTCGTGTGACGTATTTGACACACTTCAAACCCAAAAGTATTCATGAAGTCCCTACCTAAAAACAAAGCGCTACCCCCCCCCTCCCCGTTGGCACCACGTGGAACCCTATTACACCCGTTTTCTATTTGTATGTCATCTTTATAAATCAACTACCCAGAGGTTTCCCTATATTCTGGGAATAATATCGCAAAGTTTGATTTGTTTGTCTCAAAGGTTTTTCAGAAAAACCTTCCCTACACATTGATTCAGCCATAGCACTGAAGGTTGCTCCTGAATCTATTTCCACAGTGAAATATTTATTTTGAAGTTTAAGAGTTGCCAGCACCGGAGGAGTTCCTTGATTCTCCACGATCATGTTGAAAACTTGGAATTGGGAATTTTCACGAGATGTAGTTAGCATATACTTAGAATCTGCATTAGAAGCTCTGTACACTTTCTTTAAGTGCCCTTTAGTTCCACACAGATTACAGATATAATTTCTGAATCGACAACGTTCAGATACATGGTTGATATAACCACATACCTTGCGAGGAGGCCGGACTGATAGCTTTTGTGATGTTCCTTGAGCTCTTGATTCTACTATCCTAAATATTTCTGATGCCTCCTTTATTTTGACCTCATCAATACTCAGTGGCGAATTTAAAATATCTGCGCCCCTAGACACAATTATAATATGCGCCCCCACCCTTTTTTCAAGGGTTTTAGGATGTTTTGGAGGAAAGATTTGTGGGAGGGGGCCGTGGGTGGAAGTTAATATTCGAGAAAAGAGTTATACGAAAGAAAATCAGGCATGTACACGCCATAAACGTAATTATCAAAAACAAAATATTAAAATAAAAATAATGTTATCCAAAATGTGTCCCCTCCCCACCTAAAGCCACCACTCCTAGGCCCGTGCCTAGTGAGCCTATAGTGTAAGTCCGCTTCTGTTAATACTGGAAAACAATTCATTGTTTGCCGCAACTTGTTCTGTAATATCCTTAGCTTTTGAAAACGTTAAGGTCATTGGATCCTCAGTGAACAATCTTCATTTTATTTTCCCTTTTGCTAAGCCCATCACAAATTTGTCTATGATATTGGACTCCAAATTAGTCCCAAAACTACAAGTTTCTGCCAAATGAGAGAAAGTGAATCTTCAATATTGCAGGTACGACGTTTCAATTGGTGCAATCCTGACACACCTAGGTGGTTTGATTCCTCTGATACAGTAGCAGTGACTTTCGTGGGCAAAGAGCTACCGTCTTATGTTGTCATGTGTTTCTCTAGGGTGGAGGTCAAGCCTTATGTTTATCCAGTGACGCAATGTCACAATTGTTTACACTTTCCACATCTCGCTGTCAACTGTTGTAGGGAGGGGCATAGGTGCGCAAAGTGTGGAGTTGGTCATCTCATAGATGAATGTCTACAAGGAACCATAAAATGTGCTCACTGGGG
>CABFOW010000212.1:310323-350938 GCA_902141385.1 Timema californicum | reverse complement strand
GGGGGGGGGGGGGGGGGGGGGGGGGAGTGGGCTATTACCTACACTGGCGCTACACCCTTATTACTTTATCTATCATAATTTTAGTTATTTAAATTGTGGATATCATGGGTAAGACGTGGAGCAAAAAAAAAACTAAATTATTTGATAGTATTTAAATACTGTCTACAACTATTTCTAATAATATTTATCATATTCTAGATCTAATAAGTATTTTTGCCGGTGACCTGGCGGTCTAGAGGTAAGGTGTCAGACTTCTGTGCTGGTGGCCGGGGTTCAATCCTCGGTCGCGGTAAAGATTTATCTGTTTACCAAACCCTTCCTTCACCTCTGACAAGACATCTTGTGAATGTGGGGAATGCCAAGCCTCCACCGTGGTTCGGATTCCACGTTAAACTGTAGGTCCTTCATTTCATCTCACAATCACCCTACCATTACACATTAGTGTAAGTGCGTATAACCCGAACGGGTAGTAATACGCGGTGCTAATAATAATAATAATAATAATATTTTTACCATATAATTTGAGCGGGTACTAGCCACGGTACTAAAATATATATTATTACCAGTAAGTAGGTTGATTTACATTTGATCGTCTCTTATTATTTGTATTACAGAAAGATAATGAACAAAATAAAACAATCATAATTACATAGATAAAACTATTATTTACGTACGTACATACTCATATACATTCCTGATTTGCTTATGAATGGGCTTAACTGACGGCTAGGAAACGTTACCAGTTCTAATTTCATGTATCCATACGGAAAACATATTAGGTTGAGTAGCTGTCACTTTTGGCAGACAAAACTTCCACAACAAACCACTTGTTTTAGTTATATTTTATTTTTAAGGGTGTTTATATCATTGGAACATTAATTAATGTTGAAAATAATAGTTTGGATGTTTATTTATTTGTGTTATAGTCAAAATTCAGCTAGTTTTTATGTGGCACACTTGTTGGGAAAGTCTCACCATCCCTGTTAATGGTTAAGATAAAAGCTATAATTTGTTTTATATGTATACACAAGGTACGTTTAGCTAGTTATTTTTCTAAGACTGTTTATAATATTTACAATTGTGATACATCTAAAATAGTTTCTTAAAATAATAGATTAAAATTCTAAATAACTATACTATAAAATGATATTATAATGAAATTATAACGTAGGTCAAAATGAACAACATAATACATCATTAGGATTCATAAAATGAATATCTAACTATTTAGTTTGATACATGGTTTCCACATGTGAGTTTTTAAATTGAGAACTTTAAAATTAACTCATATGTTTGGTTAACCTGTTCATTCTAATAGAGGATTCCAAAATAAAAATAAACTAAAACAAGGATGTAGTGTCATAATTGTTGTGACGTCTTATCAAGTTGGATTTTCCAAGGATGAAAGTGGACTCCCTACTAATACCCATTCCTCTAGCACAACTGCCTGTTGTGACTAGCAGTGCTTGTGTGAATGTGATGTTTGGGAAAGTTTATAACTTTTGTTTAACTCCTTGAAAATTTATGTAAAGAAGCATCTTAAGTAACATAATGCTTCATTAAGACATGTTGCTTTGAAGGCAACTATTTGAACAAGTAAGAGAATCATTGTAAGTTAAATATTTTCTATAACACCTATATTGTTTTATAAGCTAAAATTATTTTCATTTTAGAAAGTATATTTAAATTTTAAATAAGTTGTCAAAGCTTGGTTACAATTTGAACCAGAGCTTTTGAGAATGTTAATCTTCACAAGTAAAAACATTTGTACATTGAGAGATAGATCAAGGTGAAATCTTGTGGTCAACTTGGTAGAATATTAAAATGATTTCGAGATAATTCACACTTCAACATAATATTTTCACTACACATCTATGCTATAAAACTTTGATTACACTCATGAGTGAATAACCAATAATTATTTATTCAGATTATTTTTATTTTTTTTACTTGAATTGTATTTATTTTTCTATAATTATAGGAATATTACTATTGACAATAAAAGCATTGATAATACAACAGACCTGTAGATGAAATTGAAAAAAAAAAATCAAACTTGATTAAGTCAATTACATTAGAAAAGAACAAAAAATCACAATTTTTTTTTGTTTTATTTTTTATCTTAAACACTTTTTTTTAAACATAGCTTGTGAGTATATAAATCTACTAAAGCTACCAATATTTAAATATTACGCTGAGTATCAAATCAATTCTTCTTATCTGCAGCTCTTAATTTAGACATAACATAGTATCACTCCCAATAAAATTATTACATAGCCTATATTGTTATTGTTTCCATCCAAAAAATGAGTTTCTAGGGAAACTGTACACAACAGAAAGTCAGTGTCAGACAATTTCTTAGTACAGTTTGTGGCAGTCTGTTGAAGGTCTGAGGCTAACATCTAGAGGCCGCTCACACAACCAACCGCTGTCAATTTGTCAGTGATTGTGGTGGTGTTTGGATGTGTGCCTTGGTAGATTCAGTGATGGTGCATTTCCAAAGATTGAGGTGTTAGCGCTATCAATAGGAAATCGCAAAAAGACACTAGCTCAGAAGTATTGGGTTAACCCTATAGACAGTCAGCAGTTATTAAGATGGCAATTTCATATTTTATTTTAAGATCTACTTTCCTCCCCAGAGAAATTTTTCATTTACCATCGAATGTCATATAGACTCATTCAATGTTTTGGCCAAGAAAATTAAAAAAAAGCAGACGCACGCAAGTGTACTGGGTTCTCAAAATATACAATTTACACACCATGTGGGGCTGTGTGTGCACCTTGTACACTCCCCTACAAAAATGTCAGTCAGATTTATTTGTAGGCCTAGTTCCTGTGTGTGTGTCCACTCTTTAATACAAGATTCCTATTCCACCACTGACAATCGGATATATGTGAATTTGGTTGAAAAATGGAATATTACACATCTTTTTCATAGATATCTGTATTTTTAATCTGCTTTGTGAGGAGCCCAATTTGAATCTATGGCCATTTCGACCGATCAAATTGTCTTATCACCAACTGTGTTTCACGTTCATTCACCCTTATAATATTACCAAGGTCACAGGACTTTTTGAATAGCATTGGTGCGCTAATATAAAAGAAAGACCTTTTAACCAAGATTGACTTTTTTTTAGTAGGACAGTCCACTAACCACCATTAATGAAGTACTAATGTGTATCCTGTTTATTAATAGTAAAATATTTGAAACACTAACTTATATCAGTTCTTTGACAACATAATTCACAAACTATAATGCTAATACTATTATTAATTATTACGTTGTTTCAATTTGCTAAAAGGGTATAAGTTGCTAAGCTTTACCTGTGACATGACTTTTTACAGTAATTATAGTACACCTTGTATGAATGTTACACATATTTTCTTTGTTACTTACCATCACCTAAATTAATTATTATAATTAATAAAAATTGACACAGCAGTAATATGGACATGTAAGAGCATATTATTTTAAAGTTTATTCTGACAAGATGTTAATCCATGCTTGCTCATTTTCCTTTGAAGTAAAACAGTGTTAGGTTAACTTCCTGCTAAGAATGGTGTATTATTTCTTGTTGACAAGCGAGCATCTTGCAACTGACGGATCTTACCTGCATGATGGAAATATTGAGATCAGCATGTTTCAAGTATTAACTAGTAAAGTGATTAGTTGTCTAACTGTTAGGGGCGGAGCTTTACCCCAGTTGAAGAGAAGTACTGCTATAAAATGGAGATGTGATATACACACCACAATTTCGTGGTTACCACCACAAGAGGTTGAATTTGAATATTTAGTCAGCTCGCGAGGTCAATCTCCATCGCGACCACTCCCACGTCAGTGGATTGTGTTATTCGTGTTGCCAATGTAGTATATTATAATGTTATAGACAGTAAATATATTAATGAAACAATAGCCGAAACTATTGTTAATGCATTTTAGTGGGGACGTCCATCTTAGACTCTGCCTTAAACTATGAGTGAAGAATGACCATGGGCACGGGACGAATCCTGGATAGCTCAGTGGTAAGAGCATTGGCGTACTAAGCCAGAGGTCCCGGGTTTGATTCTCGTGTCCAGGTGTCATTTTTCAATTTTCAGAATAAGTAAATATATTGTTATATTGTTAACCTCGTTCCATACTTAACCCCTACGCACCGTCCAATCTTTCAGAATTTCAACCCCTTACAGCTTGGGGTCTATCCAGACAATGTAACTCCTCTGGGTGCCATGTTAGTGTTGTAGTAATGGGTAGTTATTGTCCACCATGTAAAATTAATTATCTAGATTACATGCTAAAATATATTATTTGCCTTTGTACCATCTTGAGCCAAGAACACAGACAAGGTATATACCACATCCACAGCCTCCAGGTTAAAATGACTGTTCTCATCGGGAGAGCCTGAGTCCTTCGACACGGGGATCGCTACATGCAGTCTCAAGGGACAACATTGCTGTCAAACAGAAAATACAAAAATTGCCTTCTAGTGTCAATGAACCGGCATTCACAAAGATAAAAGCTTAGAAATATTTGTTCATTGAAAGGGGGTGAGGGTTGCTGATACCTGAATTATTGTGTTTGGACTGCCATACCTTTACAAGGAATAATTTTAAATTGAGTTGTTCCACTTGGATGTAGTGTTATCACTGAGAACCGCAACTAGCACTCCCCAGTGTCCAAGGACTCAACCAGGCGCAAGCGCAGTGAAACTCTCTTAAGGCTGAAGTGTTTGGTGTTTCTTTATCTGTGGCCATGATCCTATTTGATTATTATTTTATTGTATTAGTCCTATTCCATTCCTACTTATTAAAATTATTATTATTAGCACCGCGTCTTACTACCCGTTCGGGTTATACGCACTTACGCTAATGTGTAATGGTAGGGTGATGGTGAGATGAAATGAAGGACCTACAGTTTAACGTGGAATCCGAACCACGGTGGAGGCCTGGCATTCCCCACATTCACAAGATGTATTGTCAGAGGTGAAGGAAGGGTTTGGTAATCAGATAAATCTTTGCCGGGACCGAGGATTGAACCCCGGCCGCCAGCACAGAAGTCTGACACCTTACCCCTAGACCACCAGGTCACCTACTTATTAAAAGTATTCTTTAAAAAAATGTTCCCTGTAAACAGTTTATTTTAACAAAGTAGGGACCCATCCCAACTTAACCAAATCTTTTCTTTATTGGTGCATGGAAGGTTGGCTGTATTTAGGCTGGGTTGGTTATAATTTAAAATACCTTTGACACCATCATGAGACTATTCCATTCCCATTTTTTTTTTAATATTTATTTTTTTATTTTTTCAATTTTTACATTTGCTCCTGTAACCCTTTATCATGTCAAAAGACAATGTGGATATGGAACATATACAAATTTCCACTCAACAATAAAATCATAATAATACAACATACCAAACTCAAATTATATACACTAAGTTACATACTCTTACTTAAATTAATCCAATAATCATATCAAAACTTATAACATTTTGAAGCCGGTGACCTGGCGGTCTAGGGGTAAGGTGTCAGACTTCTATACTGGCGGCCGGGGTTCAATCCTCGGTCCCGGCAAAGATTTATCTGATTACCAAACCCATCCTTTACCTCTGACAAGACATCTTGTGAATGTGGGGAATGCCAGGCCACCACCGTGGTTCGGATTCCACGTTAAACTGTATGTCCTCCATTTCATCTCACAATCACCCTACCATTAAACATTAGCGTAAGTGTGTATAACCCGAATGGGTAGTAAGACGCGGTGCTAATAATAATAATAAATAATAATATAACATTTTGAAATCACAAAGCTATTTATTAAAGTGTCACAAACAAAAACAGCTAAGAGTACCCAATCATACAATATACAAATAATTATGTCAATGTTCAAGAAACTCATGAATTTTATAGACTCATCTATCAAAGTTTGCTATATTGGTAAGTCCGCATTGTGAATAATATTACATTTTTGAGGTGTTTTGTAACAAAGAAAGAATGTTTTCGATCTATTAACACACTATTTTGCATTAATATCATATCTCCAAAGTCGTGACCTACCACATGATAAGACGAAGGCTTTTAGTAAAAAAAAAAATTAAAAAAAGAGAAACAACAGTTTCTGGCTGTTACAAAAGTTACTGAAACTATTTTCATAGCCATCATAACATGTGATATGCAGCTGTCCCTTTTAATAGATTTTTAACAATGCTTATACATTAGTACTAATTATTTATACTATATATAAATACTATATATAGTAAATTATATATATATATATATATATTGTATCACAGTTGACCCCCAAAAATAAGCCATTGTTTGTACCTTTTAAACTGACTTTCCTATAAAATTCTCACAGAATGAAACAATATATTTGAATTGCCTTGGCTTAGTGAGTGTGCATATATGTTAATTCAAACTTGTAAAGCTTCATATCTACATACTTAGACAAGTGCTTGCATCCATAGCACGTTTCAACATTTATCTTGCCATCCTAAAGTCCAAATCATATTTTTATACTTTACGTTGTAAAATATTCAGAAACACTAAAGAATTGAACCTATTAAGAATAATGATTTCTTAAACTAATAATGAGCTTTTTGCCTTTTTCCACTTCTGTATTGACTTAAGGATAACACATTTTCATTATTGTATTTTGTATTTAAATATGGAAAAATATATATATATATTAGTAACTTAAGTTAGCAAACAAAACAATAGTAACATTTTATTTTATTAGTGTTTTATTAATAAAGTATAGTTTAAAATGTGCTTGTAGATAACATTAGCTCATATTGAAAATTATAATTTATTCATTTGAGATATTTGGCATGCACCTTATAAACCTACTCATTATATCAGCACATGAGAATTTCTATGAGCAAGAGCTAAACTCTACTAATTTTGCCAGCAAAGGTATTTTCACATACCTTCCAAGGTTCTTTTACATGCCACATTCGACTTGGCGGCTGACGGATATACATCCTCTCCAAAGAATTTTTATCGCTCAAGAAAAATTTGCAGGCCTGGCTGAGCTTGAACCTACAAACATCTGGTCCTTAGATGAGCAATTTACCCCAAGACCATCGAGGTTGATGAAAATGATAATGTTGTAGCCTATATGCTTCTATGAGTCATAATGTTTTATACATTTTAAAAAGTAATTTCAGGAAAATTCTCCATTTTGAGCTTGTTTATCATTATAAAAATAAGTATATGTTGTGTAACAAAGATTCCTGCATAAATTTCTTGTCCTATATTTGTTAGTTCTTGTTTTGATGGAGCTGTGTTCAAAATTCAAATTGTGAAGGTAGGTTAGCATAGATCTATGTTTGACTAACTTCCGATTGGCGGTACTCTTAGATTGTTGTAAGAGAGATTTAAGTTACATTTCCTGGGGGTGTTCTTGACAACCAGAAAAACGCCTTCCCCAAAAAAATATTATAATTTTGCCATGACTGCCGAAGACGGGGGGATTGGAGTTCATTCATTCTTGGTCGGATGTAATGGAGGTTTTCCCTAAATAGTTTTCTGCTCTACCTCCATGCAACTGTGGGTGCACTTCCTATCCATTCAACTGTTCTCATCCCTAACACATAAGAGTAATTAGTGCATAGGCGTACAACCCAAACCAGTATTAACATGCAGTGCTGAAAACATAGATTGAGATTGTGACTATTTGACACCATTTAAACACATTATCTATGCTAATGGCTAGCAAGTAATTATGCCGACAAATAATTGGGTATCCAAGGACTTTGAAATGTATCTCTTCAAGGAACATGGACAAATACCACACCTTTTGAAAAACGTTGACATTACAAAATGCAGTCATAATTTGTCCACCACGATACTAAGATATGTTATAGTCTTATAAAGCCCGAATTATGTAAAAGATATTTATGAATTTGTAGACATGATTATATCTTCAGGATAGCATATTTTAAAAGTTCTTAAAGGAATATTACTTTTTTTTAAGGAATACAAGACAAGGCTAGTGCTCATAATTTGAGGGTAGGGTGTTAGGAATTTCAGAGAAAATAATAAAATTAATAGTATTGAGTAGCTAGCTATTTCAATACATAAGAACTTTATCTAATGTTGGTTAATTAAAAGAAGACTGTGTATGATTTATTTGTCTGTAGTTAATTGTTCATATTTTATTAAACTATCAACATTTTGACAGTAAGAAAATCTTGTAAATAAAACTTTAACATTTATCCTGTTAAATATCTAAAAATAATTTCTAAACAAACAAATGTAATGTTGATTCAAAACTATTTTAAAATAATATTTATTGAAAATTAGGTAAGAGAATGTTCTAATTCTAATTAATTATGTTTGCAGAACCAAACAACTAAATGAAGTGGGAATATAAAATACAACAATAGCCTGATCTCTAGTTCACGATGAGTAAACTCTTGAAGGAATTCATGGGTAGACTCAAAAAACAGCCAAGAAAGAAATCGTCTTCTCTGAGCGACCTGTCCGGCACTAAGAAAGTTAGAGATGACGGCGATGGTATTAAAAAACAAGGTGACCTTCACGCGGCATCTGGGATCATCAGCATAACTGCCGATGATAATATCTATACACCTCTTCTCGAACAGTCGCAAGTGCAAGGCTCGGCCAAAGAAGATTGTCCCGAGAACCCCGTGCTGCGCGTGGGTGAAGACAAGCATTCCATGACAGACGGTCGCATTGCGGCAAGTTCCGACTCTAATGGTGACTCGCATATTTTCACATCTGTGGTCACAAACAGTGTGAATCAATTAGAACAAGCCATCCATAAACAGTGTGATGAAGAATCGCCCGACACAGCCCTCTGCCTCTTCCAGCCTTATACCACAGATCTTTTAGAATATGAAAGCATACCCTTAAATAAATTAGAAGAAATCAAGAATGAAGCATTCAAAGAGGCGAACAATGAATATCCGGTAAAATTCTATGATTTTTGCGTCATTGCTTGTGACGCCGACAGTGAAAATGCTAATGGATTTAAAGATGAAATGTGCAGGCTTTTTAATCTGACGGGTTGCACCATCGACGATGATAATTTGACATTAGGTAGAGACATTTTCCAAGCATACGAGTTTATGATGGATCGCAGCACCAAAGTGTTTTTTTATATATCTGACGCTTTCAATGACAATTTGTTGTACCGCAGACTTCAAAGTGGTGCCGTCTTTCAGACCCTCATGTCGCGCATAAAACGGGAGAAATGCGTTCCGATCTTCCCGCAAGGGCTCTGCGATGTTCCCCTTCCTTTGTCCGGTATTCAAGGGATCGACACGAAATACCCCAGCATATTGAAGAATCGTGTTAATTCTACTTATACCCAAGAGGTTCGCCAATTGCGCCACAAAAGGCAGAGGGAATTCATGGAGCTGAGGCAGAGCTATTTTAATAAACTGATGTCTCGTAAAGTGCAACAGTGTGCTGCTATGAATGCTAACAGTGCCAACAGCGCTATAGAAGAGGACATGTCTCCCATAAGTCAGAATGATGCAGGCAACAGTGACTTGGCAAAGCTGCGGAATATCTTGTCTGGCTATGGGGTGGATAAAGTTCAGCTAGAAGGAGTGCTCTCCGTGGTTGAGTCGACCCCGGCAGTAAGTTCGCCAACTGTCAACGTCACTGGCTCAAAACATGTGCAGATTGGAAACAATATTATTGTTAATGTGAATGGAGTGACGCCTGATACAATTGAAGAAGGTGCAAATGAATCTGAAGACTCATTCAGCGATAGTTCTCGCAGCGAGTCTGAGAGTGAATTGGAAGAAGAAGATTGTTCACGACAATCACTGTGATACAACTCAAACTTCCTTTACGCATCACGTTAAGGATAATATCAACATTTTGTTTTTTCTTCACATTAAAATTTTAAGAACAGTAATAATCTGATCTTTTTATTTACGCTGTCTAAAAGATTATTTTTGTTAACTCATTCTAGTTTAATAACGTTACTATTTTGTGATATAGGTTTATTATTATTATTATTATTATTATTATTATTAATATTACTAGCAACACACCTTGCTACTCGTTCAGGTTATACGCACTTACGCTAATGTGTAATGATAGGGTTATTGTGAGATGAAATGGAGGACCTACAGTTTAGCGTGGAATCCGAACCACGACGAAGGCCTGGCAATCCACACATTCACAAGTTGTGATAAATACACGTCCTGTCAGAGATGAAGGGTTTGGCAATCAGATAAATCTGTGCCAGGACCAAGGATTGAACCCCGGACCTCCATCACAGAAGTCCGACACCTTACCCCACCTAATATAGGTATAAGTGAAGAAACAATCATATGTATTTTCAAACTCTGAACTTTGGTATCTTAAATTGTTTAACTCGATTGAGTAGACCGAATAAACTATGTTTAGTTATCATCAAAGCGGGAATTATGAATTATGTTTCTTAGCACTGCGTATTATTACCCTTTTGGGTTGTACACTAATTATCAAATTAATACACTGCTTCAACTAACGCTCAGTGGTTAAAAGTTTAGTTATGAACTTCATTTTTGTATCAACCTTACCACATTCTTGCAGATGTACAATAAACTTAAAATCTCATTTTTGTGATGATGAACATTCTTATATAGAAACCTTGATATGGAGGTATATTTAGAACCTAACACCAACAAAGAATAGCTTTCAGTATTGGTAAAATGTAATTTAATCAGCACCTAATGATTAAGTCAATAAGTCAGAACTGAAATTTGCAGAACAAATGAGTTGACCAATGAATAAACCTTTGTGTTCACTTTCAGACCTTCCTACTGTGATTCCACTGTACAGAACATAGAGGCCTTAAACAATTAATTGCTCATAAGAAATGCAAGACAATAACCTAAAACTTATTTTTATATGCCTATAATAATCGCCAAAAACTACCATACCAAAATTTGACTAAGTTATAATTACAGTTATTTGTTGTTTAATTAAATATGTACATGTTAATATTATTATATTATCTTTTATATATATTGATGATTAAATAAACCTGCATTATTATGAACATATCGTTATGTCATACATGAGCTAGAGAGTGGTACGCATCTTATGACAGTTTATAGATTTTTTTTATTTTATGTACTCATTAAATTAATCAAATAATAACAGTATTACTCAATGGCACTAGGTACTCCAAAGTACACCACCTTTTTCTATCTTGAGGTAGTTCTATCCAGTCCACCTCATTACAGCCTATCTCTTTAAAGTTCATTCTAATGTTATATCCTCCCATCAGCATCTAGATCTTTTCAATGGTCTCTTCCCATTGGGTTCGCCAATCAATATTCTAAATCATGGTTCTAGAATCGCCCATTCATGCTGCATGTCCTGCTCACCATAATCTATGAGACTTTATCATCCTAACAATGTCTTATTATGAGTACAGGGTATGTAACTCATCATTATGTAACCTCCACACTTCCCTGTAACCTCATCTTCCTTTGGACCAAATATATCTCTAAACATCTTGTTTTCGAACGCTTTAATTTTATTTTTGTCGTGTCTGGAAGAGACCACATTTCACATCTATAAATAACAACCGGTAAAATTATTGTTTTGTATATCCTGAGTTTTACATTCCTTGAAAGCAGTCGAGATGTCAACTTAATGACCGAGTAATAGAATGCAATACCTCACTGTATTCTTATCCTAATTTCCAATCTAATATCATTTATGCTGGTTAAAATTGTTATTAAATATTTAAACTCATTAACCTTGTCAAATGATAAGTTGTTTGCAATAATTTCTAAATTATCGTATTTCTGTGATGATATACTTAGTATGTTCAGTGTTCAATCCTAAATCTCTTTCTTTGCTTGCCTCCGGTAAAATTTCTGCATTTCTTGCAACAACTTTCCTACTATTGCCTAGCAAAGCTTTCTCATCTGCTTATACTAATAGCTGCATTTTACTGTTTGTCAACTCTTCCCTATCCTCTTGCATAACCCTACTATCATACTCTAAGATTGTATTTAAAAGTAAGTAGGAAAGTACATCTCCATATTTCAACCCATTATGTATTTTGAAAATATCTGATGACACCAAGCCTGTATCCTGCCACGTGTATCAGACAAATATACTTCAATTAGACTGACAAATTTTTTGGGTACCCCCAAACTTAACTAAAATTTCATATAATATATATATTTTAATTACATTGTAAACCTTTTTTAAAATCAATGTATAATTGTTAAATCATCATGTTGTATTCCAACTTTTTTCCTAATATTTGCCGAAAAGTAGAAATTTGTTTAAATCCATGCTGATAATCCCCAATTATTTATTTTGTATATGGGGTAGTTTTCATTAAAATTAACTAGATACAATTTTATAGCATGTTGGTAGTAGTGTAATTTTTCTGGTATTAAAAAATTAAAAATGTACTCACCTAAATCAAAGGTGTATTAGTATGCAATGGATAATATAATGATTATTATGATTATTTTGAACTAGTCCTATCAAACAAAACCTAACCTTCCATACAGAAACAAAATTCCTTACCCTAAAATGCCATATTTACTAATAGGACATATGAGTCCATCCATTCTCATTAGAAATATTAAATAATTTATTTTAACAATATTATCATTTCCAACTTGAAAATAAATTGTTATTTATTCATATGTTGAAGGTTAGGTCGGGATTGCTTATGGGCCTAATAATAAATATATTACTTTTTGTGCGATAAAATATTTTACACCACTATTTAAGTATATTAATGGGTTTCCCAGATAGGATTGATATGTGCGATAGTTTAATTCGTGTAATTTCATTAGAAGACATTCTAAACGTTTCTAAACAGAACAGTAAGAGAATAATAATTGTTCATTTTCGTGTCTGGAAGAGACCACATTTCACATCTATAAATAACAACCGGTAAAATTATTGTTTTGTATATCCTGAGTTTTACATTTCTTGAAAGCAGGTGAGATGTCAACAACTTAATGACCAGTAATAGAATGTAATACCTCACTGTATTCTTATCCTAATTTCCAATCTAATATCGTTTGTACTAGTTAAAATTGTTATTAAATATTTAAACTCATTAACCCTGTCAAATGATAAGTTGTTTGCAATAATCTCTAAATTATCGTCTCTGTGTGATCATATACTTAGTATTTTCAGCGTTCAATCCTAAATCTCTTTCTTTGCTTGCCTCCAGTAAAATTTCTGCATTTCTCGCAACAACTTTTCTACTATTGCCTAACAAAGCTTGCTCATCTGCTTATACTAATAGCTGCATTTTACCGTTTAATGTCAACTCTTCCCTATCCTCTTGTGTAACCCTATTATCATACTTTAAGATTATATTTAAAAGTAAGTAGAAAAGTACAGCTCCATGTTTCAACCCATTATGTATTTTGAAAATATCTGATGACATCAAGCTTGTATCCTGCCACGTGTATCAGACAAACACACCTCAATTAGACTGACAAAATTTTTGGGTACCCCCAAACTTAACTAAAATTTCATATAATATATTTATTTTAATTAAATTGTAAACTTTTTTTCAAAATCAATGTATAATTGATAAAATCATCATGTTGTATTCCAACTTTTTTCCTAATATTTGCTGAAAAGTAGAAATTTGTTTAAATCCATGCTGATAATCCCCAATTATTTATTTTGTACATGGGGTAGTTTTCATTAAAATTAACTAGATACAATTTTATAGCATGTTGGTAGTAGTGTAATTTGTCTAGTATTAAAAAATTAAAAAATGTACTCACCTAAATCAAAGGTGTATTAGTATGCAATGGATAATATAATGATTATTTTGAACTAGTCCTATCAAACAAAACCTAACCTTCCATACGGCAACAAAATTCCTTACCCTAAAATGCCATATATACTAATATGACATGAGTCCATTCATTCACATTAGAAATATTAACAAAAATAATAAATAATTTATTTTAACAATATTATCATTTCCAACTTGAAAATAAATTATTTATTCATATATTAAAGTTTAGGTTGGGATGGCTTATAGGCCTAATAGTAAATATATTACTTTTTGTGCGATAAAATATTTACACCACCATTTAAGTATATTAATGGGTTTCCCAGATGGGATTGATATGTGTGATAGTTTAATTCGTTGTAATTTCATTAGAAGACATTCTAAACGTTTCTAAACAGAACAGTAAGAGAATAATAATTGTTCATTTGCAAGAGTATATTAGCTTTTACACATATGGATAGGTTTATGTGGATAGATATTCAACAATATAGTAAATCAATAAGTTCCAAGTAAGTTTACACAATATGGACAAACATTATCCTTTAAGTGCATTTTTATTTTCATAATTATTATGAAAATGTATAAATAATCTTAATGGTGTTATTATTTAATTCACCGTATTCTTGATATGTGCGCTAAAAATAAGATATTTTCATTATTAAATGGGGGAAAAAAAATTACTGTCATCATCTTGAGCAACATGAAATTCACTAATTTGCAGCTTTGACATCCTAGCTCAGTCGATAGCTTGTCTGCCTACTTAGCTAAGGTTCCCGAATTTTATTCTTAGTATGAATGGAAAAATTATAATTGGTGAAATGTAGGTTTCCCCTTTCATAGTGACGAATTAACAGCCAGGGACTGGACCTTTTGTCTGTTCTAGATTTAAGTTAGTTTAACATGGTGGCTACAGACAGGGAAAACAGGGAAAACCTGGAAAAGTCAGGGAATTTTTGGATGACAGGGAAATGTCAGGGAATNAATGGACAGAGTCCTGGCGACACGTTTTATGATGGCTAGCTTCTTATTGGTATAGAGAAATGGCGTGCTCCCTTCAACAGGAATTGACGCAGTTACTATTTTAACAAGAAAGAAGGTGTAAAAAAATATATTTTAGGGTGAGGTCCCTTTCACCTCATTCTGAGAAACGCGTGTTTGTTCATGGATGAATCTTAAAAGGATACTCTACCTATATTACTTTAAAGAAAATTTACCTTCATCCATGACTTTTTACATAATTTAGATTAATCCAAATCAATACATTACATGCTTTGTGGCCACTACCCACTCTTAAATGTTGGGTTAAGGTTTTTTGTGCTGTTTTATAATTGAATATTAGGATGTTATTAATACAGTAATTAATTTCTCAACATTTTTGATATTTTAAAGGTAGAACTAAATGTATTAAAAAATTGTAATTTATTTGAATACTTTTTACTATTGTTCTTGTCTACTTTATACTATATCACCTGGTATTTATTATATTGAAGTTTTCATTGTGCTCTTTCAGAAAACAAATTTGTATCAGGACATGACTTACAAACTAACTTTCCCAGGAATAGCACATTTAATAGTACATAATCAACCTTGTTGCCAGAAATGTAAATATATAAATATAATGGAAAACACATTCACACATTATAAAATATGCTAAGCACAAGAGCTATACAGTCATATTTTACAAAGAAGGGCCTTTTGATAACTAAATAAGTTAGTAGATCTACTATCACGTATTCATACGTCAGGTCATGTGATCTGAAACTGTAATTATTGATAAATATTATCAAAACCTATAAAATAGGCTAACAATAATAACATAATGAAATGTTATAATTTAACTGCATAAAATTTGTTTGTATTTTCTAAACTACATTTCCTAAGAAAATTGGTTTGTAGTTCATAATCTCAACTCTGACCTAAGAGTCGAGGATTTTAACCGACTCAACACACTTTTTTTTTTTTTTAGTTATCTAGTTACTTTTCCTACAAGTGAATGTTCCCTGTGTCGTGAACAGTCGAAACGGGCAGCAAGATATCTATCACTCGAACATGTTGTAGTGCAAAGGTTTTCGTTTGTAATAAATACCTTTTGTAACTTGGTCATTGTTTTAAATGTGATCACATTTATTTCTTACTAATTAATTGTAAGCCAACATTTTAAAATAAGACTAAATTGTAGAGTCAACAGACCATTTGTGATGTAAATTGTAGATAATTGGAATTAGTTCATATCATGAGTGGGAAAATACAAACTATTGAATGTCAGATTAAGGCCAGTCTTAGGTTAAGTTTGTAATAAGTTTTCGTGGATTTTAGAAGAAATAATAATCATTTATTTTGGTTTGTTGTGTTTTTTATTTAAATAACTATGATGAGTCACGGGCATAGGGAATAGGTGAAAGGGGGGCTATAATGTTCAAACCCTGCTTCCCTCCCACTCCTCGGCATAATAATTTTTGAAAGTTTTTAAAATGAAGCTTAATATGGTTTTGTATCAAACTTCAAATAACTTATAGAGCCATTCATTTTCCAAAATTTGCCATGGAAGGACCACTTCAAATAGTGTCTAGAGGCATCCAATTTTTTAAAAAATTACTGGAAGGATGTTGCTCCAAATAGCTTCCATTCCATATACTATTTATAAAAAAATATCCAAGCGAAGACCACTCCAATTGGCTTCTAGAAGCATTCAATTATACAAAAAAATGTGTCAGGGGGAAGCCCATTGAGCTTCTAGGAACATCCAATTTTATAACCTTAACTTTAGAAAAGGAGGGCAGAAAATCCCTTATATATTTTTAAGAGCAACTATACTAAGTATATTGTTGACACATTATGATTTTAGTAAAGTTCTTTACAATGAATTAATATGTTATTAATATGAAAGAGATTAAAGAGCTTTTTGCAGTTTAAAATCTCATTTGATGACCTCTGAATTCACATCCAACTTTTTATCATTTATTTTAGTTGTGAGAGAACAATATATTTCTGTGTGGAAGTATATGCCATTAATAGTTTGGTCAGCGTACAACCTGAATGGGTGGTAAGACTTGCTAAAAAAAATCGATAATTCTCGTGTCAAATAGCCAACATCAGCTGATACTGTTTTTTTTAACACCGCATCTTACTTCCTGCTAAGGTTAAATGCTTATCTATTAATTATGCTAATAATTTTAGTGATTGGGAGGGTTATATTTATAGAAAGTGTACTTACATTTGCATTAAGGGAGAGTGAAAAACTATTTTGGAAAAACCACCCTCAAAACACCAGGCCAAGGTTCGAACCTCGATCTCCCCATCATCGGCAGTCTAGTGTACTGCAAGAGTAGCACGTTAGACCATGCGACCACCGAAGCTGGTCTAATGCTGTTACATTTCCACCAAACTCCTACCTTCTTCAGCCCTACCCCAGGCGTGTAAATATATGGCAAGCCTGAAGACATAGTACACTTTCATTTTTTAATGGAGGCTGAAACTTCATATCAACGTGTGTAATCTTTGGTACTTCACTTCCATTCATAAGATAAACAGATCATAGTCACATTGTTACACGTGTGTTGTGTTGGCTTGTCATATTTCAGTCTCAAGTGCACCTTTATCTTGGGAAGATAACATTTACAACACCAATGCTCAAAAAAGTCTTATTAGCATTTAATTATACTAGTAGGTCTAGAGATGGGAAAGGCAAAAGTCAGATGGAATGTACCTGCATCTGTGTTAAGGGGGAAAGAGAAACTATTTATAAAAAAACATCTTCAGTACACTATGCTGGCACATTTCCACATAATTTATTTATTAAACTGCGGAACATCCATCACCAGCGACGGTTGATGACCTCGGGAGCTGGCAAGCAGCTTTGGATATGGAGTTAAGGGTTAAAATGTTCCAAGGCTTGTTTTTATATTTGGGCTTTAAATGATTTATTCAAATAATTATTGTGGGATAAAATTTATTTAATTATCATGTTAAATACATAAAATTACACTAAATTAAAATAAATATGAAAGAGAGAAAAAAAATATTTAAATATGAATCGAGACGTATTAGAGGAGTCCTTAACACTGACAACTGACACTGCGCATGGACCAACATTGACCAATACCACTAGATAGATATTTTACCATTATATTCTTTTATCGGCCAAAATACTCCACAGCAGAAAGAGGCATTTCTTAGAATTTTCCTTACCGTTTCCTCTATGGACACGAGTGTGCCTTGCCTCTTTTCCTTATCTTTCATCTCTCTTGCATTTTGAATACTTTGGACTAGAAGCAAGTTTGAGTTGGCCTCTAGTACGACCTCTTAGCTTGACTACACCATAGTTATGCTTGACAAACACAAGGCTCAAAAAAAAGATGAGGCCAAAATTATAAAATATATTAGACTTGTGATGTATTTGTAAACATAAATTAAGGTTTTATGTCACTTAAAATAGGCCAACAGTGCATGCTTAACATGGAACGTACACTACTACCATAATAATAATAATAATAATAATAATAATAATATTGTGCGTGTGTGGGCTACATCGGTTTGTAGAAAGGTCAGCCAGTACTAATGTACCATTGCCCAGAGGACGCTCCATGGAGATTTTTCCCCGTGATGTCCCTATGAGGTGAGAAGATGATGATAGTGAATATGATGGGCTGAAGATCTTAACCTAATTTAAGCTCAGTTGACCAAGCCTTGATTACTGTGTGAATTATTCCCCATTTGAGAAATATTCCCCGGTACCAGCAGAGAATCGAATCCAGAACTTCTAGAGTGGATAAAATATGATATGATTAGTTTAATTGTTTACACTTGGTGATATCGCTAGTTCTTGATTATTTGTAAGGGGCATCATAAAATTGAATTAGGATTTTCTTTCTTTTTTTTACTTTTTTAGTACCTTGTATTACTATCTTTTCAGGTTTTTACACATGTGACATGTGTACTAATTACACTAATGAGTTAGATATGTGGATGGTTGAATTGAATTTAGAGGAAGTGTACCTACATTTGTGTGGGAGGAGAGGAGAAAACCATTTAGGAAAGCCACCCACAGTAAACCCGAGCAGGATTCAAACCTCAATATCTCTATCATCGTCATTCTTGTCTTAGTGAAAGAGTGACACCTTAAACCATGTTGCCACTGAATTAGGTGATTATTTTTATTTAAAAGGTTTCTTATCAAATGTAGTTATGTTCATGACAAATATTCAAGAACTGTTGATAGTGCTATGTATAGATAACTAAACAAAACTTCTGGAGCAATATTTTATTTATTTTGGCAAAATAATATTTTTTTTTGCTCTAAAAAATGCAAAAATCTTGACCTTCTATCCCACCATAATAAATGTTTTAGTAAAACTTTTCCTAACTATAGAGATAAGTTAGCAGTGGTTCAGACCTTACAAAAAACTACACATTGGTTGGTGACCTTGAGGATTGACTGACACACTTGACACTAGTCAACTCACACCCATATCAGCTGGGTTGTTGATAGTATTAAGTTTTATCATTAATAACATATCATGATAACTATCTAACAGACTATAACAATTATAATTACTATCATCATCATCATAAACTGTTTCCAGTCTCTAGTCGGGTCAGTTTATTAAAATACCTCCATCTTCCTCTACCCTTACATTATTCTTCCTTTAATTTCCTCCATTCTCCTCCTCTCACTTGAACACTTTATGCTATCTGCTCCTCCCATCTCTTTCTTGGCCTCCCATGCTGTTTTTTTTCTTACATACTTCATTGCCAACATTTTCTTTGGTATCTTCTCAATTTCCATCCCCATTACTTATCTACTCTACGGTACTAGGAACTCAAAATTTCATTTCCTCGCTTATAAAAGTATACCACCTATTCCTATCTTGAGCTAGTTTTATCCAGTCCATCTCATTACACATTACCCCTATCTTGAGCTAGTTCTATCCAGTCCACCTCATTACACATTATCCCTATCTTGAGCTAGTTCTATCCAATCCACCTCATTACATCCTTATCCCTATCTTGAGCTAGTTCAATCCAGCCCACCTCATTACACCCTATCCCTATCTTGAGCTAGTTATATCCAGTCCACCTCATTACACTCTATCCCTATCTTTGCTCAATATAAGATAATTGATAACATTTTATGTTTATTATTCATTAAATTTACAAACGTTGTGGATTAATATTAATAAAGAAATTATTACAAAATAATAAATGACTAAACAAATTAAAGAATTCTAAAATGACATGAAACAATTTATAAGAAACTTTTAATATAAAAACAATGTTAAAGGTTTTTTATGACAGTGATAAAAGGGAATATCAAAGTGAAGGAAAAATTAATAAGTTAAATTTATAGTTTTTAAACCACATAAATTAATAATCTGATACATAAGATTATTTTATTAAATCATGCGGTAGGTAAAGCTTACGTATAGTAATAAAATTTGTAAAATGTATTAGTCTTAACACATATTAAGATATTTCATAGCTTCATGCAATACAAAATAATGTTTGTTATGAAGTACTTTAGAAAAGAAATAGATATATTACTTGAGATATAAACTAAGTCAAAATAACATCTTTTTTGTCGGAATAAGAGGGGAAAATATTGAATGTAAAGTTGATAGAAATTATCAATATGTGTTGAAAAATAACTGGCTTATTGACCTTTTTTTTGTCATTAAATTATTTTTCAATGAGAAATAAATGTGTATGTATGTTTTACAAACCTATTAGTGAATTTACCTGAGTTAATTATAAAGTAAACTCTGGGTTGAGAAGAAGGTATGTAAGCCACCGCTTGGTAAAACTATACTCATTACTTCCAATTAGGTCTAAACCACTCTCGAAGAGTTGAGGGCTACAACTGAGAAAAGGACCGTGTCGAGTGTTTGTATCGTAATTATCGCTGTTGTCATGTCTGTCAGATTTAAATGTCCCGGCAGCGAGTGAAGGGGAAGAAGAAGTCCGGTGATGTGTTGAGGTGTTTGCTGCCTTGCTACTCTCGTAAGAAAATTCCTCAACCCTCGGTACCTTCTCCCTCACCACGACCTCAACAGGCGATAGTGACATGCCGTGAAAACGCAACCCCAGCAGTGACCCCTTCTGACACTCCGCCGGTCCAGGATCTTCAGGTGGGTCTAGCTCATAGTGCACGGTAGGAAATATGTCTCAACTTTTGAGTCTTTGGTAACACTTCTCAGCAACTATATCTCTACCCGCCTCAGTGGCGTAGTTAGCTAACGCGCTAGTCATGTTGAAGCTAGACTGCTGAGGACGGGGAGATCGAGGTTCGAATCTCGGTCGGGTGAACTGGGGGTGGTTTTTCCTAAATTTCTCCCTCCACGCAAATGCGGGATCACTTCCTCTGATTCAACCTTCCCAATTCCTAATCCATTAGCGTAATTAGTACTTAAAACGTATAACCCGGACGGGTAGTAAGACGCGGTGCTAAATATTATTATTATTATATCTCTAGTTGAGCCATTGCCAGGGACTCGTTGACTTTCACCTAACGCTATTAAGTCCTTAAATTTCAACCAATATTGCAATACATTCAGATGCACCTTTTCAAGTCATTTAATAATATATGATTATTAATATCCCTGCTACATGCCATGTAAGCAGTCATCTTGAGTCACACAGCCATACCCCGTATTATATGATCGGCTGCGGATGGCTATTTTTGTGAGCTGTGACATCACGGATCATACAACATCAGTGGTGTACCCATAAAAGGGCATTTGGTGCATTTTATATTGAATATGTATATTTGATAAAAAATAAATTAATTTTGTTGAAATAACTTATAATAAACTTTATTGGAATGGAAGTTTGGAATCACTTATTAAGTGTAGAACTTTACTAACGAATCCAACTGAATAAAGCATACCTGGCTTAGATTAGGGCTTGTAGGTAAATAGAAGAAAATAAACTGATATTTTAATAGACATATCGGCTTTAATCGTGGAAACAAAATTCAACTTAGCTACCACAGTTATACTCGCCCACTCTGGTGGTTGAATGGTCCAAGGCGTCACTCTCGCCATAGACTGGATTGCCGATGACAAAGAGATAAGGGTTCAAATCTTGGTCGGGTGTATTGGGGGCGGTTTTTCATAACTGGCTTTCCACACACAGGCGGGTACACTTTATCTAAGTTCATTCCTCATTCCTAACACAATATAATAATTAGTACACATGTATATAGTCCAAACAGGTAATGGGACGCGGTGTTAAACAAGATTTAAACTCGTTACAACAACTACTAGGGAACAACCAGGGTGGCTCAGTGGTAGAGCATTGGCGAGCAAAGCCAGAGGTCCCGGGTTCGATTCCCCTATCTATGTTGTGATTGTTCACTTTATTTAAAGTAAATAACAGTTTATTTTTCCCCAAACTACTCTCCTGATGGTCAACTATAAAAATCTATTTATTCAATGACATTGCCAAAAGAAAGGACTTAATTTGTATCGCCCATCCAGCTAAAATAACACAGATATTACCCGCTTTGCTGGCTGTGTGGTCTGATGCGCCAACTCTCGTGTTAGACTGGACTGCCTGAAGTTGGGTAGATTGGGGTTCAATCCCGGTCAGGCGCACTGAGGGTGGTTTTTTCGTAAATGGTTTTCAACTCTCCTTCCACGCAAATGTGGGTGCACTTTATCTCGATTAAACCTTCATAAGCCATTAGTGTTATTAGTACATAGGCGTATAACCCCTAACGGGTAGTAAAATGCGGTGCTAATAATTAAAAAATATATAACGCAGGTATTTGAGTTGTCACTTTCACGTTTTTTTTTGTTTTTTTTAAATTTCCCTTGTGTTGATTCAGTTGGTGCCGTCCACGTGGCCGACTGATAATCTCCGGGCAACGATCGAGAACATGGTTTGTGGGGAGAAGGCTGTGACCAGTGCGTCTTCCTTGGACACCATCCTAGCTGAAGTGGAGCAGGAGCTCAATATTAGGTTTGACACACGTTCTTCTTCGTGACACGTGGACAAGTGGCTGTGTTTTTTACCACTTTGGTGACCTGGTGGTCTAGGGATAAGGTTTCAGACTTCTATGCTGGCGGCCGAGGTTCAATCCTCGATCCCGGCAAAGATTTATCTCATTACCAAACCCTTCCTTCACCTCTGACAAGACATCTTGTGAATGTGTGGAATGCCAGGCCTCCACCGTGGTTCGGATTCCACGTTAAACTGTAGGTCCTTCATTTCATCTCACAATCACCCTACCATTGCACATTAGCGTAAGTGCATATAACCCGAACGGGTAGTAAGACGTGGTGCTAATAATAATAATTTTACCACTTTTAAAAGTCAGGACTATTAGTTTGTTTGGTATCACCCAGCGGATTTTGATACCCATTCAGGTAGTATCCTAATATATTAGGAATGAGGTGGGTTGTATTTAGAGGAATTATACCTGAATTGGTGTGGAGAGAGAGTGGAAAATTATTTTGTAAAAAAAAAACCTCAATACAACCAACAGGGGTCATAACCCTAATCTCTTCTACATTGTCACTCCAGCCTATTGTAAGAGTGACATCATAGACCAGTGGTCTCTAACTTATGGCCCGCGGGACCAGATTCGGCCCACCAACTTATTTTATCTGGCCTGCCAAATATATAGTAAACCAACAATTTGTTGTTTTAAAAAAAATTAGAGTAATAACTAATTACTTAACCAATATAATCTGCGATGTCAAAAAGGTGGCTGACATGTGAATTAGACCATTCGACCACTGAAGTAGTTCTTAAAATGAATGGGTAACCAATATAAATTGAGGGCCACAAACTCACTTAAATTCATTTAAATTGTAGAACCATAATAATCACATTTATTATTCATGGTCATCATCGTGAATTCTTTTAGTCTGTGACCAGGTCAGTTTCATAAAATACCTCTGTCCTCTGTCCATTCTTCCTCCTTTACTCTTTGTATTTTCTTCTCCCCCCACTCACATACACTCTCCTCCTTACATCTCTTGGTACAGTAGCCCCATGGCTTCTTTGGTGCTGACTGACAGCTCACAGCTGACAACTGACATTTAGGTATATAACTAAATCTTGACTGTCAGAAGTGACAGCTGCTAAACACATGTTTTTGCAGATCATATGATTCGGCGTAGGGATACGTAATTTAGTCTGGTAACTTTTCAAAGCCGTCAGCTGTTAGCTGTGAGCTGTCAGTCAGCACCAAAGAAGCCATGGGGCTACTTTTTTTTTGTATGTCTTATAACTATTTTGATAAAATCTTTTTTTTTAATATCCTTATACCAATAAAATGTTGTCAATATGATGAGTTGTTAAAAGACACACAAATGCATTCCATTTATCAGAATTATGTAAAATATTAATTGTTCAGGCTGTAACATAAAACATACCTAAAAAGTGTATCGTGTTTATAATTTTAAATTGTTCGAATGCATATTTTCTCAAATTTTAGATCCATATCTTCAGATTAATCACAGGAATCTCAAATTTTAATCTTAGAAAACATGACATTCAAATTCCAACTCATTGTTAAGATATTTTTTTTAAAACGTGTCATTCTGAGGTATCGTAGTGAATGATCACAACTATCACGAATGTTCAGGCTACCTCTAGACACGGAGCCCCAGTACGACTTCTGCATGGTTAGTGCCGGGCTGGACTACGAGATGGCAGATCAGTTCAGCAAAGAAATCACAGACAGATTCCAACTGACAGGCTTTTCTCTCGGCGAGACGCTGGGAGCTGACCAGTTCTCCGCCTTTGAGTCGGCCATGAGTAAGAGTTCCAAGGTACGATAGCTAGAGAGGTGAACCACGCACTTAAGTGCCCCTGGTTTGATTCCAACCAGTGTACAAAATAATTTACTATTTGTTTGTGTCCTTCAAATTGCCGAGTTAGCAGAGTTCATGAGGCTAAGGTTGTAATGTACACAGTGTCTTGTGGAGTGTATGACCTAATTTAAGCTAGTTTGTAAGTTAAACACCGATGTGACCTTGTTTGAACTATTAACCTATTTGAATGGAGCAGGGTGTCTACTGGGTCCCAAAAGTCAAGAAAAAGTTACTAATTGCAAAAAATGGCCACAAAAGTCCCTGAAAAGTCACGAAATTTCAATATTTTAGTTATAAAGTCAAGAAAATATGTTTGTTTAAATTTATCGTGCATTGTAACAACGCGCCAAATGTCGAGCCGCCCACTACCCCATGATATCATGCGTTAGCCGCAAGTTGCCTGATTGTTTGTACCGTGATACCAAGGACTAGGTTAACGTCCGTCATTTAGTTCAAGTTTAATGTCGCGTGTGAGTTCATTATGCCCATATATGCATTATATAATGTTCAACCGCTTACCGAAAGTATTTTGTTGTCAAAAAAAGGTCACCAAATGTCACTAATCTTTATTTTTCCGATTCAGTAGCCACCCTGTGGGGGTTTCCTTTTTCCCCATAGTATGTTAAATGTTATCACTTTTAATCCTCGTTTACAATCTTTGAGGCTCTAGTCCTTCATTTTGATCTCCAACTATAATCAGTAGTTCTATGGTAGGCCTACTAATTACTCGGATGTCAAGGATCATAGACTCATAGGTGCACAAAGAAGGTAACCAGTATGTTCAATAAAACATTTAAAAGAGAATAGAAGGACAACGCACCTGCCAAAAAATGTAGGCCTCATAGTTCACAATTAAAAACAAAAACACATAATTATGTAATTTTCGGCGTAAATCAGTCCCCTTCTTCGGCAGATGGGAGTAAAACACATACTGGACTATGGCAGCACGGCTTAAGGTAGGTCATTTAATAATTAAATATAATATAAATGCAACATTCTATCTATTTACTAAGAATAAAAACACAAGTTTGAACAGGCAGCTGCATAATCCAAGCCTAAACTTTTTTTTGTAATCAAGAAACAGGCAAGAACAGTATCTAAGTGATCATGATCAACCTTTAGCCATGCTGCCATAGACCCATCTGTGATTTACTCTCTTCTCCTGAAGAATGGAACAAGTGTACCCCAAAAATTACATAATTATGTGTTTTGTTATGTTGTGAACTTTGAGGCCCACAGTTTTCTGGTAAGTGTATAGGTCTCGCCCTCTTATCCTCGTTTCCATTTTAAATCAAGACAGCTGTTTGGCACCATTTTGCCTTTTTAAACAGTATATTGTGATTTTTTTTTTTGTTGGAAGGTCCTGTTCTACATAACTGAAAACTTTCTGGTCGACGCGTTCTGTGCCCGTTTGCTTCATAACACAATGTTCACGCCATTCAACAGTGCAATCTCAGCGCGCATCGTACCGGTGGTAGAGACGGCAGGCACAAGTCTGCCCCCGGCGCTTCGTATCATGAACAGGTTGGTCAGGTCAAAAGATGTCCAGTTCAACGCGATGATGCCTCAAATCTTTGATAGTTCAGTCAGACAGCAGAAGTTCAAGAGACGTCAACATCTCGAGAAGATGCTCGACCAGCAGAGACACAAACTTGCCATCTCCTTGGTTAGACAGAAGCTTGAGCTGTGTGAGACGTGATATATTTGTGATAAGAACACATCACAATAAGAAATAATGTTCTCCGCAACCTGTCGCTTACATCTTGTCGGTTTTTATTTAGACATTAATAAATAGAAAAATACATTTATGGGAGCCTAATAATATATTAAATGCAAATTATTATTGTAAGATTATATTTTTAACTGTACACTCTGTTTACATGTAAGGCGACAGTATTATGATTGGCTATGCTATTTCCGTATCTTATAAGCTACACCATAGTGAAACCAAGCAAGCTAAGCCTGCTACCTTTTAGAGTAAACATTACTTGGGGATGTATGAATATCCTAAATTCAAGAGGTCAGCCATTCGACTTAAACTGCTTGTAACTAATGAATAAAGTTCAACAAGTATTTGTATTCAATAAACTTAAAATGAGGTTAGAAGTAAAAGATCTATTACACTAACAGAAAATCTGCATATCCTCAAAATAATATAAATCGCACACATTTAACCGAATAAAATAATTTCATATTCCTGTTGGGGACCTTCACCAACAGAGATTCTTGGACACTAACATTAGATTAAGGTAAATTCCTGTAGCTACGGAATACAATTATTTTCCGGGTGTATTGAGCTTCTTCACCAGCCGAAGAGTTAATTATTATTAGCACCGCGTCTTACTACCCGTTCGGGTTATACGCACTTACGCTAATGTGTAATGGTAGGGTGATTGTGTAATGGTAGGGTGATTGTGAGATGAAATGGAGGACCTACGGTTTAACGTGGAATCCGAACCACGGTGGAGGCCTGGCATTCCATACATTCACAAGTTGTGATTAATACACGTCTTGTTAGAGGTGAAGAAATGGTTTGGTGATCAGATAAATCTGTGCCGGGACCGAGGATTGAACCCCAGCCAGCCAAAGAGGGTTGAATACTTGGTGAGATAAACTTGAGGTTGATATTTTTACAAGGATCAAATTCACGTTGATTAGAAGAGCCGCTGATGTAACTAATTAACTTTGTATCATGTATGCTTGTTTGGTTGTAAAATACACATTCCTGGTGAGACTGCAACTAAGCTGCAGAGGGTTGCGTTGGAAGGGGGTAGCTATTACTTCTCAAGCACATATTTATAAATCAATATTATATTTAGCTGAATGCAGCTGTTAAGCTGTTACATTGAATATTGAATAGTTTCCCTTTTGTAAAGTGAGTGTCTGATTTAGTCATGTGCATTCATTATGAGTTTTTGTTTAAAAAAAAAGGTCATTATTTGATTATTTTTAGCTCATCAAAGTTGTTGATTATTGATCAAATTTCTGTTGATGAAGAGGCTCAAAGAGCCTCGAAAATAACTTCATTTTGTGATGTTTGATTTTTAATACTATGCTCTTGGTCTAGAGTTTTATCGATAATGGCATACAACTTGTCTCTTCTTAGGTTTTTGTTTATTAAACTTCATTTACGTAAGAAACACGATTCTGATAAAACACTAACAAGACTTTTATAATCTTACATTATAGCTCAGTTTATCATCTGCTGTAGATAATTTATTACCTTTATCCTACAATTCCATGTCATCAGCCCGCAACCAAGCCATACTGACAAAGTGGCTGCCATCTCTTGGCACAGACATTGCCAACTTTTGCGTATAGAGGGTGTCATATGGTCAGCACAATGCACTCTCAGGCTGTTAATCTCAGTTTTCCAGACCTGAGTCACTACTTATTCATTCAAGCGTATCCCCCTGAGGATCAAACCCTATGGATTTGTAGCCAGGAACTCTGACAATTAGGCCACATAGGCCATCTTACTATATTACACATTAAAGATAACATTCCAAAACAAAGAATAAATATTTTTAATCATGTTTAAAATATTCTTTATGATTGGATAAAAAATATGATTAAAAGTAATGAAATAGTGTGAGAAAACTTAAATCCATGTTATTTTAAATGTAAAATATAACATGTGATTAAAAATTTATCATTTATAACAAAACAGTAATCTTTTACTAAATGTTGGCAACCCAAAATGTACCTAACCTTATGATTTTTCAACTGTCATTTGGATAAAAAGCTATGGTGAACATACTGTAATCTGGATTTTTTTTTCGTTGCGCATCTGCAGATAGCATCAACCATCGTCGTCACCATCAACTGTTTTACCTGTGGCCGAGTCAGTTTAGTAAAATGCCTCCAGCTTGCTCTTTCCACCCACCATTCTTCCTCCTTTATTTGCTTCCATTATTCTCCTCTCACACACACTTGCTGTTATCTACTCCTCCCATCTCTTTCATGTTTTCTTTTTTTTTCTTTTTTTCCCACATACTTCATCATAACAGGCCAGTTGTTTACTGCTCTTCTGTCATTCTCTTTAATTCATTCTGAGCTTAAGATTGGTTTGTCACGGATCTTCTGTCGTTTATTTGTTCTAGTGAGCCGAACTGAGGATTGGTCGCTCGCCGCTCTTTTATCCTTCTAATTCATTATTTTTCTCTCCATAAAATTTTATTTGGAACTGAGATCAACACACTTTTTATTTATGTTTAGCAATCTATTTAGTTCTATCAACTTCCTTGATTACATAAATCATTTTATTATAAGTTATTAAAATATACCTAAAACTGTTAACATTATAAATAGTAGTAAATAATATGGAATTGTGATATTAGTTAATTAATCAATATGGTATTATGATAATCAATAATACCGATTCAGAGGCTTTAAATGCATCGATTAAATGATTAGCTTTTCTACGATTATTGAATAATCTGATTGATTAATTCAATTAAAATGTCAAGATTTATGTTTTTTCATATGTTAATATCTATATGCATATTTACGAATTGTATAACTAAGGAAAATGGATGCATTGAAAACAAATAAAAAATAAAATGCTGGCTAAATATTTTGGCTGTTGAAATGTTTTGATTTATTTTCCATTTTGTAAGAAGGTTACCAGTGAAATAACAAGATGTACTGCCTAGTTCTTAACTAAACCTAAAACCCAGACGTAGTAAATTCCACACACAAACACAACTTGAGCTATAGAGGTGTCGCAATGTAATAATAGATTCACAAATCAATGTTCTGCTGTCAATATTGGTCTAGTTTAGTCTACTATTATTATTGCTATTCATTGACAAACTTTATCAAAATTGACAGCTTAAGAACGTTTGACTTGACTCATGAATATATAAAAGTAGCTGGGCAGTGGAGGAGGTTACATAATTACTACAAGATATTGTTAGGATAATAGTCATAGATTACAGTGGGCAGGACATGACTCGCGAATGGGAGACTCTAGAACCTTGTTCAGGGTACGGACTGGAAAACCCAATGGGAAGACCAAGATGTAGATGGGAGGATACCATTAGAATGGACCTGAAAGAGATAGGGTGTAATGAGGTGGACTGGATATAACTAGCTCAAGATAGGAATTTGTATTGTATGAGAAACATGTTAATATAAATCAAAGAATGGTACAATTACACACTTAATTTACATTTCAGTCTAGTTGATAATTACTTGCTACTCGTGCATGGCTGGCGTCAATGATTTATAGTTTTAAAAAAGATTGATTAGAATGAATACATTATTGAATTGACAATGCCAATCCCTAAAAAATAATAGTAGTTTCTGTTGTTTTTAACCACCGGTACTCTAAAAAAAAGCCTTCACTATTTCACATATTATCACAAATGATACAATAAGCGGTGATCTATGGCTGTATCTGAATAGTCTACTTATGCGACGTGGCGTTGGCTCGTGGCGCTGATAGCTGCATTGGCAATCACGTGACCAAGTGTAGATCTGTCCGAATAGTCGCGGACTAGATCGATGCAGTTTTCTCGTGGCGTTGGTAACCATGGATACAAACGCTACGAGCCATGTGGCGTTGGTGCGGTGTTTGACTGGCAATTGTTTTAGTATTATCGGTTCATCTGTTGAGCATCGACTTACACAAACTATTCGGTAGGAAGCAGCACTGCGGGCCCAAGTGTGTTGCCGTTCGAATAGTTTGATGCAGTCTGCACTATGAAAACCGCGAGAAATGTAAAATTATCAAGTCAAGTGTACTTGACTATTCGGATACAGCCAAGTGTCAAATTGAGCAGGTCACTGAAATGATCTAATTGTGTCATACATCTAAACAAACTATTTTGCACATCTCTAATTAGCGCACTGGAAACAAGGGATGTGTCGATACTAAAGAACAGTTATTGCGAACGTAGTCTCATTGTGAAACAATGTGTCACCGATACAGCGGATAACGGTTGGTGATACTGATAATGGTGGATCGGTAGGGAACTCTCCGTCTCAAGCCACACCCACCCAGCATTGCCAACTGTATTAATCTGGATACTATTTGTACTAAATTATTATTGTTATTATTAGCACCGCGTCTTACTACCCGTTCGGGTTATACGCACTTACACTAATGTGTAATGGTAGGGTGATTGTGAGATGAAATGGAGGACCTACAGTTTAACGTGGAATCCGAACCACGGTGGAGGCCTGGCATTCCCCACATTCACAAGATGTCTTGTCAGAGGTGAAGAAAGGGTTTGGTAATCAGCTAAATCTGTGCCGGGACTGAGGATTGAACCCCGGCCACCAGCACAGAAGTCCGACACCTTACCCCTAGACCGCCAGGTCACCTACACATTATTAATATCAATTGATCAAATATATATTTAAATTAGGCCGACTGGAAAATGTTGTCAAAGCTTAGTGCTTTGGAATCTAAATTTAAAATTATATCCCCTCCCCTCAAACTTCCAGACAAGAGACTGTGACTTTATTCCCAGTGTGATTCAAATTAATTATATAGTATAATGAGTTTTCAATATAATATGATTGCAGACCTATGCACTAGTATTCCTACTTATTTACTAAGAACTTGTTATATTTCTTCAACTTGATTAGAGTATTATCGTGAACATTTTCGACCCCTAGATGAATTATTATTATTATTATTATTATTATTAGGCCTATTACTATATTTTTCTCGGACCATATAAGAGTCTTACAATTTTGTCTCTACAGATAAAAGGTTCGGTGAATTTTATTCAAATGTGATAGATTTTTTAAAATTCTGATTCCATCTCCCAAATTAAAGATGACTGAGTTTATTGATGAATGATTTTTAAAATTCAAAATATTTGCAAATATAGTTGCAACGTTTTTGTTGAAAAATTATGGTAAAGATTTTATGTGATGAATAACAATGTATGCTCATTAAAAGAAAAAAGTTAAAAAGCCCTTTGAGGCTAGTTTACAGATGACCAATTTTTAAAAAGTTATAATAAAAAAATAAAAAAGCCATAGCATTTTTGCCCAAAATTAAATTTTAAGATACTTTATTTCCTTTTGTCACAAACTATAAAAGACTTATGATAGAATATTTACAATTGTGCTGTACCATTTATCTAATATATGCTAATAGACTGACTGCTGATGACTGGAAATTCAAGGCTAAAGTCCTGGTTGGGTGTAGTGAGGGTGGTTTTCTCTAAATGGTTTTCCACTCTCCCTCCACGCAAATACGATTACACCTCTAAATTAATAATAATAATATTTAGCTCAGGTTATATGCTTTAAGTACTAATTAAGCTAATGGATTAGGAATAGGAAGATTGAATTAGAGGAAGTGAACCCGCATTTGCGTGGAAGGAGAGGAGAAAACCATTTAGGAAAAACCACCCCCAGTTCACCCGACCGAGATTGGAACCTAGATCTCCCCGTCCTCAGCAGTCTAGCTCAACACGACTAGCGCGTTAGCCAACTACGCCACCGAGGCGGGTACCTCTAAATTAAACCTTATTCATCCCTAACTCTCTAGCATAACTTGTACTTTTTTTTTTACATTTAATCCTAGAAAAGAAAATGTACTGGTCGCCGAAGTACATATATGTGATATCCCTTAAGGCTATAGAATTGGCAACCCTGAACTCACCAGTGCCAGTAACCGTATCAGACGATACTGATACTAATAACACTCCTCAACATTTCCAGACTCCAGGATTGGATTCACCATTTACATGCATTCTCTATCGATCTCATTCACACCAAGGTATGAACAACCTCTCATAATTGTGATTTGCACGTATACCTCACTGACAATAATATTATTGATTTACTACAAATTGGTTAAATTTTGAGGTCAATTGAAGATATAATCATCCAAATTGCTTCTTTTTTACGAAGTTTAAAACAACTTAACTTTGGTAAATCAACTATCTTTAACCTATTTTTAACAAATACTTAAATAATATATGTTGGTCGAATGGAAGAACTTGAGCTGTTCAAAAGTATAATTAGAAGTCTTGAATGTTTCAACTTAATTGAATGTTAAATTTATTAATTTAAAAGTGGATTGTGATATTATCCAGGACTGCGCGTACGCAGTCCCGACTACCAAAAATTACGCGCCCGAGTAATCCACATTTGGGACTATCGCAGGGGTCAACCCAAGCGAAGTGCAATGCAAAGGCCTCACCCTGGGGGAACCACCTTGTTGATCATGGTAACCCCTACGCCAGGTAAGTATGAGTTGTAATCTAAAAACAATTTGAACTTATACTACATTTTTAAGTATCTGTCTGCGCCGAATAAATAACTAAATATAAATTATAACGCAATAGTCTTTGTTTTTACCAAAACATGTATTTTTATTATATCAATGTAATATTCATATTATATTTATTATTTAATAATGTGTAAATATAATTAATTAAATGTATAAAAGCTTAAAAACTTTAAAATGAGAATAGGCTTGCGAGATTCCACCATACTCCTAGTAGTTAACACTTGTCTCATAGGTAGCAGCACTATAATATTTAAAAGTACTTATTGAAAAAATGTACGCTATCTGTACAAAACGTATCTTAATTTTCAGTACTGAAAACTAGTTCTTTTTTTAAGCGGTATCTTATTTTTAAATGTGGTTTTCAAAATTATTGAATTACTTCTAAACATTAAACGATGTTGTAGTGAACTAAAATAATGTTAAAACTTGTGTTAATATTATCTAATAGTGTTTGCAAATTTGAATAACAAATACTATAAAATAAGTATGGATAAATTAAATTACTAAGAAGTATTGGTTTGTAAACATTTTATAAGAATAATCGTGTGTACGCACCGCAATGATTGCAAGAATAGGTCGACCAATATCTTGATTTTATGATAAAATCGAGATATCGATTGATTTGCGAGAGTGGAGAGGAGTTTGATATAATAATTATGATCAGGATCGCTAGTAGTCCTTCACGACCATACTTCTAGAGAAAACCTTGGGCTATTAGTGGTACTAACAAATGGCGATAGAGAGCAGTATCTTCGAAGAAAACAGTTGAGACAATCTTAATCTTTGGTCAAACCACTTCGAGCGTTTAGTTCGTTTGTAACGTTCTCCTGCACGCAACCGGTGTTGTGGCGTAAAACAACCGTGTTTTTTGAGTTTTTGTTTATGTTAGTAGGCCCATGTCAACTAAATAAAACCGTACCGTGTGCTATTGAAAGAAAGGTGTTTGGGAAGATGTCTTCTGAGAAATACACCAAAACAGACGACAGAAGGGACTCGTGGGGTGTCGAGTTAGACAGTCTTGACAAAAGGACACGTTTTCAAGTGAACCGCGTGGATGCGGCGACATCCAAAGATTGCGAGGAGGGCTCACCTTTGAGAGACGGTGAAGATGATGAAGGCAGGGGCTCAAGAAGAGAATCCGTCGACGACACCTCTGGATATGACACGAGATACGCTAAAAGCTTCCGGCATTTCACTCGTGAGGCCTTACCCCGTGCAGACAATTACAGGAACATCATGTCAATCCAGGCTGCTTACAGGCCCACGTTGGACGAACTTCACAATGAAACCATTCAAGCCAAGGTAATTAATAAACCCATTGTTACATGCTTTCCTTCCCTAGTTACTCGTTCATCAATATATACATATATCCATTCATTTACGAACTGGTCTGAGATGTGATCGATTTTTTAATTGTTTACCTGCAATTTTTTTTATATTTAATTTTTTCGCGCATCAAGATAATTTGTCTACGCTTATTTGTAAAATAATTCCTTTTGGACTCTGGAAAGCGTAGCCTAATCAAACCTTATATTTGGTCAAACCAATCGTAAACACAGATTTTTATTATCTTGGTGACTCAGCTCTACACCAATAATATTGACGTAAATATGGCAAGCCTGCTGATCTCGTTTCATTCATAAAGTTTTTTGAAAAATCTACCCAGGTTCGGCGCGAGGGTAGAAAATGGTCCTTTACAATTTATAACTGCGCTCGTTTTAAGAAAAGCTTATTTGAAGATACAACATGCGGTATGGAAATAAATGGATAGTTATTAGTGGGGAAAGGCTGCTAAGCCTATATTTATATTTCACTTGTCAAAATTGACATACTCCTGTCAACAGTTATGGCTTGCAGAGCACGTGGCCTGATCGCCACATACATTTTAGTATATTCAATAACCTTTTTTTGAACGGTCATATAAGGTGTGTATTTTTTTTTTTCGATCCGACTATAAAAGCTTTTAACCAAAGTATAATTTTCCAAAATCCACCCCCTTTACCCATCTTCTTCCAAATATTAAAAACCCAGTAAAATCTTTGCGAGTCATTGACAATTATTATTATTATTATTATATTTAAAGCTTAATATATGAATTAAATAAGTATATTATAAACAATAATATTCTTACTCTACAAAGTGTAAATGAGCTAAGGCTTTTATAGGGTCTTGGTCAGGGGTTTCCAAGCTTTTCACGGGTTTGGCCCCAGTTTTTGTCCCGGAGACAATCGAGACTCCTTGATAACCTACAAGTGCTCAAATTCTAGTTTAAAAAAAAACGCTTCATTTTACTACTCGATCAAGCTATCAGCAATTATTTACTCTAGTGAGGAAGGTAAAATGTTAGAGTAATGTACCCATATTTTGAGCGAAAGAAGTAGGGACTGTTAAGGGAAAATAAGGCCCCCTTCCCCTTACACCAGTACACCGGCTGAAATGTCATGCCTGACCTCCCTTCAAACTAACCGGCCTCAAGGTGTAGTGTGGTCAGTGCACCTGGCAACGAACCTAGGGGTCCCTGGTTCGATCCCCGGCTGGTACCTTGGGTATTTTTACCTTTAAGGGGAATTATCCCAATGATCACAAGGGTTTGTTAAATTAGGCTTAAGCTAGGTTAAGACTCACCCCGGCTCCACAACACAATTATAACAATCGTCACATTACTGGTACGTGTAACAACTACCTATAGTGAGTGTACCAGGTCAACGTTCTGTCCCGCCAGAGCGGCAAATAGTCTATATACAGGCGCTCGGACTCGATGTCATGTCGCTCCCGGTCATATATATGTCATACGATAGGGGGAGGGGAGACGAGTGTGACGCGGGCCCACCCACGACGGTTTTAATTACTATAAATCACTATATATTTATTATATGATTATCTCTAATATGTAAAATAGAATCAACGAGTCCAGCAGTGCCCCTCGCCCAGTCAGGTAAACTGAGTCAGCAGAAACTGTCATAGATAAACAACAAAAAGGAACACATGCAGAAATTGTCATAGATAAACAAAAACNTAAACAACAAAAAGGAACACAAGCAGAAACTGTCATAGACAAACAAAAAAGGAACACAAGCAGAAACTGTCAGAGACAAACAAAAACAAGGAACACAAGCAGAAGCTGTCAGAGATAAACAACAAAAAGGAACACAAGCAGAAACTGTCAGAGACAAACAAAAACAAGGAACACAAGCAGAAGCTGTCAGAGATGAACAACAAAAAGGAACACAAGCAGAAGCTGTCAGAGATAAACAACAAAAAGGAACACAAGCAGAAACTGTCATAGACAAACAAAAAAGGAACACAAGCAGAAACTGTCAGAGACAAACAAAAACAAGGAACACAAGCAGAAGCTGTCAGAGATAAACAACAAAAAGGAACACAAGCAAAAACTGTAAATATTTATATGTATTTCAATTTTTCGCCATGCTAGTATATTTTGTATTATTTTTTATTATTTTTTATACATTATAGGTATCTAGTGTGCACGTTCTGAACCGACATGACTTGCAAACTAACTTAAATCTAGAACAGACACAAAATTCCGTCCTAGGCCGTAAATTCTTCACTGTGAAAGGAGAAAACCCCACATTTCACCTATGTTACATTTTTCGGCCACAACAAGAATCGAACCCCTAGCTCAATAGACAGACACGTTATCGACTGAGTTAAGGTGGCGTACTCTCTCTCCTGGTGAAAATAAGTTTTCAATTTCCTTTATGATAGTGCTGGTCAACAATCGTAATACCTTTAACAGTCCAGCACTGAAAAACTACACAAGTAACTTACTAATAATTAAATGAGAAAATAAGATAAACAATCACAGCTAAATAATTATATATACTTATGAATAGTTACCAAAAAATAGTGAATAATAAAAGAATAATAATAATAACAAATAACAGCTAAAGAGTACTAAAGCATAAATATTTAAAAAAGCAGTAACAATATGCAAAAAATAAATCAGGATATTGTAAATTTAAATATTTGAGGCAGAAATTCTACAGGATAAATGATCGATATGAGAGTTCCTTAAATAACTCTCTGAGCTTAGCTTTTCTTTTATGATAAAAGTCGAATTCGATCAATCTAGAACTAGCGCTGTGGATACAACGACCTATAGGGTTTACCTTGTAAGAGTCGTCGAGAGGAAATAATTTGGGATAAGGATAGGCCTAAGAAAGGAGATGAACAATTTGCAAGACATTTTGTTACTGAAAATATTAAAAACAAAAAGAGCATCACAATAAAGTCTACGCGGTGACCTGGTGGTCTAGGGGTAAGGTGTCAGACTTCTATGCTGGGGGTTCGGGGTTCAATCCTCGGTCCCGGCAAAGATTTATCTGATTACCAAACCCTTCCTTCACCTCTGACAAGACATCTTGTGAATGTGGGGAATTCCAAGCCTCCACCGTGGTTCGGATTCCACGTTAAACTGTAGGTCCTCCATTTCATCTCACAATCACCCTACCATTACACATGAGCGTAAGTGCGTATAGCCCGAACGGGTAATAAGACGCGGTGCTAATAATAATAATAATAATAATAATAATAATAATAATAATAAAATTCTACGCGAGAAGAGAGTTTGGAGACAGGCCCGCCGCGTGTGAAGTCAGCTCCCGGGGCAGCCTTGAAAGAACCCCCCCAACCCCTTCCCATACCCACCATCTCGTATTTACACCATAATTTAAGGGTTATTGTTAAGGAGAAAATAACAAGCGTCTCAACTTTTATTGTGCACAGAGTCCCCAATCAAATAACACTTTTTAGATCATCCAAAGGCTATGCTTCCCACTTTTTAGTTGTGTCTTTAGCTCAAATAGTCATAATTAATTAATAACACATACCTGTCACCTGACATCATGGCTGATGGCCCAGCCCAGGACTACATCTCAATTTTTTATTATTGAATAACAGGGATACATAAATATATTTTAGCATAAATACGGTAATTTATTCACAGAATTCGTAAAATCGAGAGTAACACATCATAAATTGTTGTAGCTGTGAAATGTTCAGAATATTATTACGTAGTCATTCATTTACTATTTACTTCGATAACTCATAATTATTACAATAAAAATATGTATTGATTCATAGTCTAAATGTGTGTGTCTATTATTATTATTATTATTATTATTATTATTATTATTATTATTATTATTATTATTATTAGCACCGCGTCTTACTACCCGTTCGGGTTGTACGCACTTACGCTAATGTGTAACGGTAGGGTGATTGTGAGATGAAATGGAGGACCTACAGTTTAACGTGGGATCCGAACCACGGTGGAGGCCTGTCGGTGCCCCCTTGTTCACGGCGCCCTGGAGGATCCCCATCACCCCCCCCCCCTCCGGTCCCCTTGTGGCGGCCCTGTTAAGAGGTTTTTAATTCTGTCATAATCTGATAATCATAATAAATCATATTAGTAAAGAATTTATCATAACACGCAGCGACAAATTTTCTTTGAACGTTTTCCAACCTGAGAGAGTCAGTTAAGGTAATGGAATTCCAAGCAACACTCGCATGTTCTAACTTATACTCCATTCACGGTAGGAATTACTCTCTGACAGGTCTTTTTTCCTACCAATTTCATACTATATAATAGATTTCTGGTAGGGAAAAGGGCCTTTCAGAAAACAATTCCTACGCTGAACAGACTTTAGATCTAACGAGGGCGTAGTACAGATATAAAAAAAAACGGTCGACTTTCTTAAATACTCGTAAGTCCAAGTAATTTCAATTATTGGAAAATTACATACTAATAATAATAACAACCACACTAAAAAAGTAAATAGCAATAGAAACCTTCTTTCCTCTTCTTTATATATTCTTTTTTTCTCAGACATAGACATTGACAGTCTTTTATACAAAAAAAAAGAGAAGAGAAACACGATCTTGCAGAACAAGGTCTTAAACAAACTGGGCTTATATTACGCAATAACCGGTGAAATACATTCAAGTTTCAATAACATTTAACAAATTAAAAAGATACATTCTTCAATATATCGCACAACCCTTCAATACTACCCCAAAATGGTTAATATGGTGCAATATTGCGCAAAAATATTGGTGTATAAGGGAGCCTATATAGATATTTGAATAGGCGTTTACGTAAATTATTATTATTATTATTAGCACCGCGTCTTACTACCCGTTCGGGTTATACGCACTTACGCTAATGTGTAATGGTAGGGTGATTGTGAGATGAAATGGAGGACCTACAGTTTAACGTGGGATCCGAACCACGGTGGAGGCCTGGAATTCCACACATTCACAAGATGTCTTGTCAGAGGTGAAGGAAAGGTTTGGTAATCAGATAAATCTGTGCCGGGACCGAGGATTGAACCCCGGCCGCCAGCATAGAAGTCTGACACCTTGCCCCTAGACCGCCAGGTCACCCCGTTTACGTAAAGCCTTGATCTCTGGTGTGTTGAAAGGCAAACCAAGCCTACATTGTTACACCATTTCGTACACCCGCGAGATTAGACTACTGTAGTCCGTCCACCCTGAAAGGTAGATCTATAACCTTGACAAATTACACTATGCCCCTATCTTATAAGCTATGCCATGGAGTAATAATGAAAGGTAAGCTTCCTACCTGAAAGGATAAACGAAGGATACATTAAACTTGTACATGATTAATAGCTAAATCTTTTAATATAAACCTTTATAACGTAAGAAAGCTAGTATGTTCATGAAAGTTTTTTTTTACCTGGATGACAGTTCAAAAATCATATATTTAGGTTTTGGGTTGCTAACACTCGTAAAAGATCCCAGTTTTTTAATTGCATGCTATATTTTATGTTTAAAATAATGTAAACTAAGTTTTCTCATACTATTTCATTACTTTTGACCATTTCATTTTATCCAACTCGAAACAATATTATAAACATAAACAAAAGTACTTATTCCTCATTTTGGAATGTTATCTATGATTTGTAATATAGTGCATACATTTGGGTGCATCATTGTAAAGAAGTTGTTTCCGTCACGTTCAATCATATAGTTTAAATTCATCGGTTGCCATTTTGAAGCTATGTTAGACCTTTTGTGAAAGTGCTGTAAATAGTAATTTTTTAAAGTGGAATAAAACGATAAATAAGCTCTGTGTCCGACCTCAAATAAATATAAATAATATCGACCTAAATTACTGTGGTTAAATATCACATTCATACATTACCATGCGTTTTCATTACAGTTAACCAACGTGACAGATGTCAACTTTTGGCGTAGGGATACATTATCCACTATTTCTAGTTTCTTTTTGAGATGTCATCAAAATAAACTAAGGTCGTGAATGTATTATACTGTAGTGAAAAAGTTTGTTTTTTATACAAATTGTATTAGGCACATTCTATAAGAAATGGACTCAAAGACCTCCTGATCAGTATGTTCTCCTGATATCTATAACCCTATCTAAGTTGGCTACGGGAGAATAAAGCAAATCTCAGATTAAGAACACCACGAGGTTGTTTGTATCTTTTGGTGCAATTGTTCACCTTGATCTTACATGACCCTAACAGAGGGATAGATATTATTAACTAGGCCAATATGTGTGTCAGGAATTGTCCATGAACTGGGAGGCCCTGGTCATAGTATGGTGTAATATAACCCCCGGCCCTGGTCATAGTCTGGTGTAATATAACCCCCGACCCTGGTCATAGTCTGGTGTAATATAACCCTCTACCCTGGTCATAGTATGGTGTAATATAACCCCCGACCCTGGTCATAGTATGGTGTAATATAACCCCCGACCCTGGTCATA